>CM077009.1:75002284-75379628 GCA_039090855.1 Macrothele yani | reverse complement strand
TTCTTATTAGTTTCGGAGATATTTGAGACTATAGGATTTTGTAGCCATTTGGCACGGTGAAAAACGCTAAAAAGTTGCCAAAATGACACCATCGACAATAACTCCAAAACTAAAACAGCGATTCCGGATTTAACTGCATAGTCTTGTTTGCCTTTATAAACTACCCTAAGTGGTGCAGTACGGTTTTCCTATTGCTATTAGTTTCGGAGATAATTGAGACTATATCGTTTTGAAGTCATTTCGCACGGTCAAAAACGCTGAAAATTTGCCAAAAAGACACCATCCACAATAACTCCAAAACTAAAACAGCGATTCCGGATTTAACTGCATAGTCTTGTTTGCGTTTATAAACTACCCTAAGTGATGCAGTATGGTTTTTCTATTCCTATTAGTTTCGGAGATATTTGAGACTATAGGATTTTGTAGCCATTTGGCACGGTGAAAAACGCTAAAAAGTTGCCAAAATGACACCATCGACAATAACTCCAAAACTAAAACAGCGATTCCGGATTTAACTGCATAGTCTTGTTTGCCTTTATAAACTACCCTAAGTGGTGCAGTACGGTTTTCCTATTGCTATTAGTTTCGGAGATAATTGAGACTATATCGTTTTGAAGTCATTTCGCACGGTCAAAAACGCTGAAAATTTGCCAAAAAGACACCATCGACAATAACTCCAAAACTAAAACAGCGATTCCGGATTTAACTGCATAGTCTTGTTTGCGTTTATAAACTACCCTAAGTGATGCAGTATGGTTTTTCTATTCCTATTAGTTTCGGAGATATTTGAGACTATAGGATTTTGTAGCCATTTGGCACGGTGAAAAACGCTAAAAATTTGCCAAAAAGACACCATCGACAATAACTCCAAAACTAAAACAGCGATTCCGGATTTAACTGCATAGTCTTGTTTGCCTTTATAAACTACCCTAAGTGGTGCAGTACGGTTTTCCTATTGCTATTAGTTTCGGAGATAATTGAGACTATATCGTTTTGAAGTCATTTCGCACGGTCAAAAACGCTGAAAATTTGCCAAAAAGACACCATCCACAATAACTCCAAAACTAAAACAGCGATTCCGGATTTAACTGCATAGTCTTGTTTGCGTTTATAAACTACCCTAAGTGATGCAGTATGGTTTTTCTATTCCTATTAGTTTCGGAGATATTTGAGACTATAGGATTTTGTAGCCATTTGGCACGGTGAAAAACGCTAAAAAGTTGCCAAAATGACACCATCGACAATAACTCCAAAACTAAAACAGCGATTCCGGATTTAACTGCATAGTCTTGTTTGCCTTTATAAACTACCCTAAGTGGTGCAGTACGGTTTTCCTATTGCTATTAGTTTCGGAGATAATTGAGACTATATCGTTTTGAAGTCATTTCGCACGGTCAAAAACGCTGAAAATTTGCCAAAAAGACACCATCCACAATAACTCCAAAACTAAAACAGCGATTCCGGATTTAACTGCATAGTCTTGTTTGCGTTTATAAACTACCCTAAGTGATGCAGTATGGTTTTTCTATTCCTATTAGTTTCGGAGATATTTGAGACTATAGGATTTTGTAGCCATTTGGCACGGTGAAAAACGCTAAAAAGTTGCCAAAATGACACCATCGACAATAACTCCAAAACTAAAACAGCGATTCCGGATTTAACTGCATAGTCTTGTTTGCCTTTATAAACTACCCTAAGTGGTGCAGTACGGTTTTCCTATTGCTATTAGTTTCGGAGATAATTGAGACTATATCGTTTTGAAGTCATTTCGCACGGTCAAAAACGCTGAAAATTTGCCAAAAAGACACCATCCACAATAACTCCAAAACTAAAACAGCGATTCCGGATTTAACTGCATAGTCTTGTTTGCGTTTATAAACTACCCTAAGTGATGCAGTATGGTTTTTCTATTCCTATTAGTTTCGGAGATATTTGAGACTATAGGATTTTGTAGCCATTTGGCACGGTGAAAAACGCTAAAAAGTTGCCAAAATGACACCATCGACAATAACTCCAAAACTAAAACAGCGATTCCGGATTTAACTGCATAGTCTTGTTTGCCTTTATAAACTACCCTAAGTGGTGCAGTACGGTTTTCCTATTGCTATTAGTTTCGGAGATAATTGAGACTATATCGTTTTGAAGTCATTTCGCACGGTCAAAAACGCTGAAAATTTGCCAAAAAGACACCATCCACAATAACTCCAAAACTAAAACAGCGATTCCGGATTTAACTGCATAGTCTTGTTTGCGTTTATAAACTACCCTAAGTGATGCAGTATGGTTTTTCTATTCCTATTAGTTTCGGAGATATTTGAGACTATAGGATTTTGTAGCCATTTGGCACGGTGAAAAACGCTAAAAAGTTGCCAAAATGACACCATCGACAATAACTCCAAAACTAAAACAGCGATTCCGGATTTAACTGCATAGTCTTGTTTGCCTTTATAAACTACCCTAAGTGGTGCAGTACGGTTTTCCTATTGCTATTAGTTTCGGAGATAATTGAGACTATATCGTTTTGAAGTCATTTCGCACGGTCAAAAACGCTGAAAATTTGCCAAAAAGACACCATCCACAATAACTCCAAAACTAAAACAGCGATTCCGGATTTAACTGCATAGTCTTGTTTGCGTTTATAAACTACCCTAAGTGATGCAGTATGGTTTTTCTATTCCTATTAGTTTCGGAGATATTTGAGACTATAGGATTTTGTAGCCATTTGGCACGGTGAAAAACGCTAAAAAGTTGCCAAAATGACACCATCGACAATAACTCCAAAACTAAAACAGCGATTCCGGATTTAACTGCATAGTCTTGTTTGCCTTTATAAACTACCCTAAGTGGTGCAGTACGGTTTTCCTATTGCTATTAGTTTCGGAGATAATTGAGACTATATCGTTTTGAAGTCATTTCGCACGGTCAAAAACGCTGAAAATTTGCCAAAAAGACACCATCCACAATAACTCCAAAACTAAAACAGCGATTCCGGATTTAACTGCATAGTCTTGTTTGCGTTTATAAACTACCCTAAGTGATGCAGTATGGTTTTTCTATTCCTATTAGTTTCGGAGATATTTGAGACTATAGGATTTTGTAGCCATTTGGCACGGTGAAAAACGCTAAAAAGTTGCCAAAATGACACCATCGACAATAACTCCAAAACTAAAACAGCGATTCCGGATTTAACTGCATAGTCTTGTTTGCCTTTATAAACTACCCTAAGTGGTGCAGTACGGTTTTCCTATTGCTATTAGTTTCGGAGATAATTGAGACTATATCGTTTTGAAGTCATTTCGCACGGTCAAAAACGCTGAAAATTTGCCAAAAAGACACCATCCACAATAACTCCAAAACTAAAACAGCGATTCCGGATTTAACTGCATAGTCTTGTTTGCGTTTATAAACTACCCTAAGTGATGCAGTATGGTTTTTCTATTCCTATTAGTTTCGGAGATATTTGAGACTATATCGTTTTGTAGCCATTTGGCACGGTGAAAAACGCTGAAAATTTGCCAAAATGACACCATCGACAATAACTCCAAAACTAAAACAGCGATTCCGGATTTAACTGCATAGTCTTGTTTGCCTTTATAAACTACCCTAAGTGGTGCAGTACGGTTTTTCTATTGCTATTAGTTTCGGAGATAATTGAGACTATATCGTTTTGAAGTCATTTCGCACGGTCAAAAACGCTGAAAATTTGCCAAAAAGACACCATCCACAATAACTCCAAAACTAAAACAGCGATTCCGGATTTAACTGCATAGTCTTGTTTGCGTTTATAAACTACCCTAAGTGATGCAGTATGGTTTTTCTATTGCTATTAGTTTCGGAGATATTTGAGACTATAGGATTTTGAAGCCATTTGGCACGGTCAAAAACGCTAAAAATTTGCCAAAAAGACACCATCCACAATAACTCCAAAACTAAAACAGCGATTCCGGATTTAACTGCATAGTCTTGTTTGCGTTTATAAACTACCCTAAGTGATGCAGTATGGTTTTTCTATTCCTATTAGTTTCGGAGATATTTGAGACTATAGGATTTTGTAGCCATTTGGCACGGTGAAAAACGCTAAAAATTTGCCAAAATGACACCATCGACAATAACTCCAAAACTAAAACAGCGATTCCGGATTTAACTGCATAGTCTTGTTTGCCTTTATAAACTACCCTAAGTGGTGCAGTACGGTTTTCCTATTGCTATTAGTTTCGGAGATAATTGAGACTATATCGTTTTGAAGTCATTTCGCACGGTCAAAAACGCTGAAAATTTGCCAAAAAGACACCATCCACAATAACTCCAAAACTAAAACAGCGATTCCGGATTTAACTGCATAGTCTTGTTTGCGTTTATAAACTACCCTAAGTGATGCAGTATGGTTTTTCTATTCCTATTAGTTTCGGAGATATTTGAGACTATAGGATTTTGTAGCCATTTGGCACGGTGAAAAACGCTAAAAAGTTGCCAAAATGACACCATCGACAATAACTCCAAAACTAAAACAGCGATTCCGGATTTAACTGCATAGTCTTGTTTGCCTTTATAAACTACCCTAAGTGGTGCAGTACGGTTTTCCTATTGCTATTAGTTTCGGAGATAATTGAGACTATATCGTTTTGAAGTCATTTCGCACGGTCAAAAACGCTGAAAATTTGCCAAAAAGACACCATCCACAATAACTCCAAAACTAAAACAGCGATTCCGGATTTAACTGCATAGTCTTGTTTGCGTTTATAAACTACCCTAAGTGATGCAGTATGGTTTTTCTATTCCTATTAGTTTCGGAGATATTTGAGACTATAGGATTTTGTAGCCATTTGGCACGGTGAAAAACGCTAAAAAGTTGCCAAAATGACACCATCGACAATAACTCCAAAACTAAAACAGCGATTCCGGATTTAACTGCATAGTCTTGTTTGCCTTTATAAACTACCCTAAGTGGTGCAGTACGGTTTTCCTATTGCTATTAGTTTCGGAGATAATTGAGACTATATCGTTTTGAAGTCATTTCGCACGGTCAAAAACGCTGAAAATTTGCCAAAAAGACACCATCCACAATAACTCCAAAACTAAAACAGCGATTCCGGATTTAACTGCATAGTCTTGTTTGCGTTTATAAACTACCCTAAGTGATGCAGTATGGTTTTTCTATTCCTATTAGTTTCGGAGATATTTGAGACTATAGGATTTTGTAGCCATTTGGCACGGTGAAAAACGCTAAAAAGTTGCCAAAATGACACCATCGACAATAACTCCAAAACTAAAACAGCGATTCCGGATTTAACTGCATAGTCTTGTTTGCCTTTATAAACTACCCTAAGTGGTGCAGTACGGTTTTCCTATTGCTATTAGTTTCGGAGATAATTGAGACTATATCGTTTTGAAGTCATTTCGCACGGTCAAAAACGCTGAAAATTTGCCAAAAAGACACCATCCACAATAACTCCAAAACTAAAACAGCGATTCCGGATTTAACTGCATAGTCTTGTTTGCGTTTATAAACTACCCTAAGTGATGCAGTATGGTTTTTCTATTCCTATTAGTTTCGGAGATATTTGAGACTATAGGATTTTGTAGCCATTTGGCACGGTGAAAAACGCTAAAAAGTTGCCAAAATGACACCATCGACAATAACTCCAAAACTAAAACAGCGATTCCGGATTTAACTGCATAGTCTTGTTTGCCTTTATAAACTACCCTAAGTGGTGCAGTACGGTTTTCCTATTGCTATTAGTTTCGGAGATAATTGAGACTATATCGTTTTGAAGTCATTTCGCACGGTCAAAAACGCTGAAAATTTGCCAAAAAGACACCATCCACAATAACTCCAAAACTAAAACAGCGATTCCGGATTTAACTGCATAGTCTTGTTTGCGTTTATAAACTACCCTAAGTGATGCAGTATGGTTTTTCTATTCCTATTAGTTTCGGAGATATTTGAGACTATAGGATTTTGTAGCCATTTGGCACGGTGAAAAACGCTAAAAAGTTGCCAAAATGACACCATCGACAATAACTCCAAAACTAAAACAGCGATTCCGGATTTAACTGCATAGTCTTGTTTGCCTTTATAAACTACCCTAAGTGGTGCAGTACGGTTTTCCTATTGCTATTAGTTTCGGAGATAATTGAGACTATATCGTTTTGAAGTCATTTCGCACGGTCAAAAACGCTGAAAATTTGCCAAAAAGACACCATCCACAATAACTCCAAAACTAAAACAGCGATTCCGGATTTAACTGCATAGTCTTGTTTGCGTTTATAAACTACCCTAAGTGATGCAGTATGGTTTTTCTATTCCTATTAGTTTCGGAGATATTTGAGACTATAGGATTTTGTAGCCATTTGGCACGGTGAAAAACGCTAAAAAGTTGCCAAAATGACACCATCGACAATAACTCCAAAACTAAAACAGCGATTCCGGATTTAACTGCATAGTCTTGTTTGCCTTTATAAACTACCCTAAGTGGTGCAGTACGGTTTTCCTATTGCTATTAGTTTCGGAGATAATTGAGACTATATCGTTTTGAAGTCATTTCGCACGGTCAAAAACGCTGAAAATTTGCCAAAAAGACACCATCCACAATAACTCCAAAACTAAAACAGCGATTCCGGATTTAACTGCATAGTCTTGTTTGCGTTTATAAACTACCCTAAGTGATGCAGTATGGTTTTTCTATTCCTATTAGTTTCGGAGATATTTGAGACTATAGGATTTTGTAGCCATTTGGCACGGTGAAAAACGCTAAAAAGTTGCCAAAATGACACCATCGACAATAACTCCAAAACTAAAACAGCGATTCCGGATTTAACTGCATAGTCTTGTTTGCCTTTATAAACTACCCTAAGTGGTGCAGTACGGTTTTCCTATTGCTATTAGTTTCGGAGATAATTGAGACTATATCGTTTTGAAGTCATTTCGCACGGTCAAAAACGCTGAAAATTTGCCAAAAAGACACCATCGACAATAACTCCAAAACTAAAACAGCGATTCCGGATTTAACTGCATAGTCTTGTTTGCGTTTATAAACTACCCTAAGTGGTGCAGTACGGTTTTCCTATTGCTATTAGTTTCGGAGATAATTGAGACTATATCGTTTTGAAGTCATTTCGCACGGTCAAAAACGCTGAAAATTTGCCAAAAAGACACCATCCACAATAACTCCAAAACTAAAACAGCGATTCCGGATTTAACTGCATAGTCTTGTTTGCGTTTATAAACTACCCTAAGTGATGCAGTATGGTTTTTCTATTCCTATTAGTTTCGGAGATATTTGAGACTATAGGATTTTGTAGCCATTTGGCACGGTGAAAAACGCTAAAAAGTTGCCAAAATGACACCATCGACAATAACTCCAAAACTAAAACAGCGATTCCGGATTTAACTGCATAGTCTTGTTTGCCTTTATAAACTACCCTAAGTGGTGCAGTACGGTTTTCCTATTGCTATTAGTTTCGGAGATAATTGAGACTATATCGTTTTGAAGTCATTTCGCACGGTCAAAAACGCTGAAAATTTGCCAAAAAGACACCATCGACAATAACTCCAAAACTAAAACAGCGATTCCGGATTTAACTGCATAGTCTTGTTTGCGTTTATAAACTACCCTAAGTGATGCAGTATGGTTTTTCTATTCCTATTAGTTTCGGAGATATTTGAGACTATAGGATTTTGTAGCCATTTGGCACGGTGAAAAACGCTAAAAAGTTGCCAAAATGACACCATCGACAATAACTCCAAAACTAAAACAGCGATTCCGGATTTAACTGCATAGTCTTGTTTGCCTTTATAAACTACCCTAAGTGGTGCAGTACGGTTTTCCTATTGCTATTAGTTTCGGAGATAATTGAGACTATATCGTTTTGAAGTCATTTCGCACGGTCAAAAACGCTGAAAATTTGCCAAAAAGACACCATCCACAATAACTCCAAAACTAAAACAGCGATTCCGGATTTAACTGCATAGTCTTGTTTGCGTTTATAAACTACCCTAAGTGATGCAGTATGGTTTTTCTATTCCTATTAGTTTCGGAGATATTTGAGACTATAGGATTTTGTAGCCATTTGGCACGGTGAAAAACGCTAAAAAGTTGCCAAAATGACACCATCGACAATAACTCCAAAACTAAAACAGCGATTCCGGATTTAACTGCATAGTCTTGTTTGCCTTTATAAACTACCCTAAGTGGTGCAGTACGGTTTTCCTATTGCTATTAGTTTCGGAGATAATTGAGACTATATCGTTTTGAAGTCATTTCGCACGGTCAAAAACGCTGAAAATTTGCCAAAAAGACACCATCCACAATAACTCCAAAACTAAAACAGCGATTCCGGATTTAACTGCATAGTCTTGTTTGCGTTTATAAACTACCCTAAGTGATGCAGTATGGTTTTTCTATTCCTATTAGTTTCGGAGATATTTGAGACTATAGGATTTTGTAGCCATTTGGCACGGTGAAAAACGCTAAAAAGTTGCCAAAATGACACCATCGACAATAACTCCAAAACTAAAACAGCGATTCCGGATTTAACTGCATAGTCTTGTTTGCCTTTATAAACTACCCTAAGTGGTGCAGTACGGTTTTCCTATTGCTATTAGTTTCGGAGATAATTGAGACTATATCGTTTTGAAGTCATTTCGCACGGTCAAAAACGCTGAAAATTTGCCAAAAAGACACCATCCACAATAACTCCAAAACTAAAACAGCGATTCCGGATTTAACTGCATAGTCTTGTTTGCGTTTATAAACTACCCTAAGTGATGCAGTATGGTTTTTCTATTCCTATTAGTTTCGGAGATATTTGAGACTATAGGATTTTGTAGCCATTTGGCACGGTGAAAAACGCTAAAAATTTGCCAAAATGACACCATCGACAATAACTCCAAAACTAAAACAGCGATTCCGGATTTAACTGCATAGTCTTGTTTGCCTTTATAAACTACCCTAAGTGGTGCAGTACGGTTTTCCTATTGCTATTAGTTTCGGAGATAATTGAGACTATATCGTTTTGAAGTCATTTCGCACGGTCAAAAACGCTGAAAATTTGCCAAAAAGACACCATCCACAATAACTCCAAAACTAAAACAGCGATTCCGGATTTAACTGCATAGTCTTGTTTGCGTTTATAAACTACCCTAAGTGATGCAGTATGGTTTTTCTATTCCTATTAGTTTCGGAGATATTTGAGACTATAGGATTTTGTAGCCATTTGGCACGGTGAAAAACGCTAAAAAGTTGCCAAAATGACACCATCGACAATAACTCCAAAACTAAAACAGCGATTCCGGATTTAACTGCATAGTCTTGTTTGCCTTTATAAACTACCCTAAGTGGTGCAGTACGGTTTTCCTATTGCTATTAGTTTCGGAGATAATTGAGACTATATCGTTTTGAAGTCATTTCGCACGGTCAAAAACGCTGAAAATTTGCCAAAAAGACACCATCCACAATAACTCCAAAACTAAAACAGCGATTCCGGATTTAACTGCATAGTCTTGTTTGCGTTTATAAACTACCCTAAGTGATGCAGTATGGTTTTTCTATTCCTATTAGTTTCGGAGATATTTGAGACTATAGGATTTTGTAGCCATTTGGCACGGTGAAAAACGCTAAAAAGTTGCCAAAATGACACCATCGACAATAACTCCAAAACTAAAACAGCGATTCCGGATTTAACTGCATAGTCTTGTTTGCCTTTATAAACTACCCTAAGTGGTGCAGTACGGTTTTCCTATTGCTATTAGTTTCGGAGATAATTGAGACTATATCGTTTTGAAGTCATTTCGCACGGTCAAAAACGCTGAAAATTTGCCAAAAAGACACCATCGACAATAACTCCAAAACTAAAACAGCGATTCCGGATTTAACTGCATAGTCTTGTTTGCGTTTATAAACTACCCTAAGTGATGCAGTATGGTTTTTCTATTCCTATTAGTTTCGGAGATATTTGAGACTATAGGATTTTGTAGCCATTTGGCACGGTGAAAAACGCTAAAAAGTTGCCAAAATGACACCATCGACAATAACTCCAAAACTAAAACAGCGATTCCGGATTTAACTGCATAGTCTTGTTTGCCTTTATAAACTACCCTAAGTGGTGCAGTACGGTTTTCCTATTGCTATTAGTTTCGGAGATAATTGAGACTATATCGTTTTGAAGTCATTTCGCACGGTCAAAAACGCTGAAAATTTGCCAAAAAGACACCATCCACAATAACTCCAAAACTAAAACAGCGATTCCGGATTTAACTGCATAGTCTTGTTTGCGTTTATAAACTACCCTAAGTGATGCAGTATGGTTTTTCTATTCCTATTAGTTTCGGAGATATTTGAGACTATAGGATTTTGTAGCCATTTGGCACGGTGAAAAACGCTAAAAAGTTGCCAAAATGACACCATCGACAATAACTCCAAAACTAAAACAGCGATTCCGGATTTAACTGCATAGTCTTGTTTGCCTTTATAAACTACCCTAAGTGGTGCAGTACGGTTTTCCTATTGCTATTAGTTTCGGAGATAATTGAGACTATATCGTTTTGAAGTCATTTCGCACGGTCAAAAACGCTGAAAATTTGCCAAAAAGACACCATCCACAATAACTCCAAAACTAAAACAGCGATTCCGGATTTAACTGCATAGTCTTGTTTGCGTTTATAAACTACCCTAAGTGATGCAGTATGGTTTTTCTATTCCTATTAGTTTCGGAGATATTTGAGACTATAGGATTTTGTAGCCATTTGGCACGGTGAAAAACGCTAAAAAGTTGCCAAAATGACACCATCGACAATAACTCCAAAACTAAAACAGCGATTCCGGATTTAACTGCATAGTCTTGTTTGCCTTTATAAACTACCCTAAGTGGTGCAGTACGGTTTTCCTATTGCTATTAGTTTCGGAGATAATTGAGACTATATCGTTTTGAAGTCATTTCGCACGGTCAAAAACGCTGAAAATTTGCCAAAAAGACACCATCGACAATAACTCCAAAACTAAAACAGCGATTCCGGATTTAACTGCATAGTCTTGTTTGCGTTTATAAACTACCCTAAGTGATGCAGTATGGTTTTTCTATTCCTATTAGTTTCGGAGATATTTGAGACTATAGGATTTTGTAGCCATTTGGCACGGTGAAAAACGCTAAAAAGTTGCCAAAATGACACCATCGACAATAACTCCAAAACTAAAACAGCGATTCCGGATTTAACTGCATAGTCTTGTTTGCCTTTATAAACTACCCTAAGTGGTGCAGTACGGTTTTCCTATTGCTATTAGTTTCGGAGATAATTGAGACTATATCGTTTTGAAGTCATTTCGCACGGTCAAAAACGCTGAAAATTTGCCAAAAAGACACCATCGACAATAACTCCAAAACTAAAACAGCGATTCCGGATTTAACTGCATAGTCTTGTTTGCGTTTATAAACTACCCTAAGTGATGCAGTATGGTTTTTCTATTCCTATTAGTTTCGGAGATATTTGAGACTATAGGATTTTGTAGCCATTTGGCACGGTGAAAAACGCTAAAAAGTTGCCAAAATGACACCATCGACAATAACTCCAAAACTAAAACAGCGATTCCGGATTTAACTGCATAGTCTTGTTTGCCTTTATAAACTACCCTAAGTGGTGCAGTACGGTTTTCCTATTGCTATTAGTTTCGGAGATAATTGAGACTATATCGTTTTGAAGTCATTTCGCACGGTCAAAAACGCTGAAAATTTGCCAAAAAGACACCATCCACAATAACTCCAAAACTAAAACAGCGATTCCGGATTTAACTGCATAGTCTTGTTTGCGTTTATAAACTACCCTAAGTGATGCAGTATGGTTTTTCTATTCCTATTAGTTTCGGAGATATTTGAGACTATAGGATTTTGTAGCCATTTGGCACGGTGAAAAACGCTAAAAAGTTGCCAAAATGACACCATCGACAATAACTCCAAAACTAAAACAGCGATTCCGGATTTAACTGCATAGTCTTGTTTGCCTTTATAAACTACCCTAAGTGGTGCAGTACGGTTTTCCTATTGCTATTAGTTTCGGAGATAATTGAGACTATATCGTTTTGAAGTCATTTCGCACGGTCAAAAACGCTGAAAATTTGCCAAAAAGACACCATCGACAATAACTCCAAAACTAAAACAGCGATTCCGGATTTAACTGCATAGTCTTGTTTGCGTTTATAAACTACCCTAAGTGATGCAGTATGGTTTTTCTATTCCTATTAGTTTCGGAGATATTTGAGACTATAGGATTTTGTAGCCATTTGGCACGGTGAAAAACGCTAAAAATTTGCCAAAATGACACCATCGACAATAACTCCAAAACTAAAACAGCGATTCCGGATTTAACTGCATAGTCTTGTTTGCCTTTATAAACTACCCTAAGTGGTGCAGTACGGTTTTCCTATTGCTATTAGTTTCGGAGATAATTGAGACTATATCGTTTTGAAGTCATTTCGCACGGTCAAAAACGCTGAAAATTTGCCAAAAAGACACCATCGACAATAACTCCAAAACTAAAACAGCGATTCCGGATTTAACTGCATAGTCTTGTTTGCGTTTATAAACTACCCTAAGTGATGCAGTATGGTTTTTCTATTCCTATTAGTTTCGGAGATATTTGAGACTATAGGATTTTGTAGCCATTTGGCACGGTGAAAAACGCTAAAAAGTTGCCAAAATGACACCATCGACAATAACTCCAAAACTAAAACAGCGATTCCGGATTTAACTGCATAGTCTTGTTTGCCTTTATAAACTACCCTAAGTGGTGCAGTACGGTTTTCCTATTGCTATTAGTTTCGGAGATAATTGAGACTATATCGTTTTGAAGTCATTTCGCACGGTCAAAAACGCTGAAAATTTGCCAAAAAGACACCATCCACAATAACTCCAAAACTAAAACAGCGATTCCGGATTTAACTGCATAGTCTTGTTTGCGTTTATAAACTACCCTAAGTGATGCAGTATGGTTTTTCTATTCCTATTAGTTTCGGAGATATTTGAGACTATAGGATTTTGTAGCCATTTGGCACGGTGAAAAACGCTAAAAAGTTGCCAAAATGACACCATCGACAATAACTCCAAAACTAAAACAGCGATTCCGGATTTAACTGCATAGTCTTGTTTGCCTTTATAAACTACCCTAAGTGGTGCAGTACGGTTTTCCTATTGCTATTAGTTTCGGAGATAATTGAGACTATATCGTTTTGAAGTCATTTCGCACGGTCAAAAACGCTGAAAATTTGCCAAAAAGACACCATCCACAATAACTCCAAAACTAAAACAGCGATTCCGGATTTAACTGCATAGTCTTGTTTGCGTTTATAAACTACCCTAAGTGATGCAGTATGGTTTTTCTATTCCTATTAGTTTCGGAGATATTTGAGACTATAGGATTTTGTAGCCATTTGGCACGGTGAAAAACGCTAAAAAGTTGCCAAAATGACACCATCGACAATAACTCCAAAACTAAAACAGCGATTCCGGATTTAACTGCATAGTCTTGTTTGCCTTTATAAACTACCCTAAGTGGTGCAGTACGGTTTTCCTATTGCTATTAGTTTCGGAGATAATTGAGACTATATCGTTTTGAAGTCATTTCGCACGGTCAAAAACGCTGAAAATTTGCCAAAAAGACACCATCGACAATAACTCCAAAACTAAAACAGCGATTCCGGATTTAACTGCATAGTCTTGTTTGCGTTTATAAACTACCCTAAGTGATGCAGTATGGTTTTTCTATTCCTATTAGTTTCGGAGATATTTGAGACTATAGGATTTTGTAGCCATTTGGCACGGTGAAAAACGCTAAAAAGTTGCCAAAATGACACCATCGACAATAACTCCAAAACTAAAACAGCGATTCCGGATTTAACTGCATAGTCTTGTTTGCCTTTATAAACTACCCTAAGTGGTGCAGTACGGTTTTCCTATTGCTATTAGTTTCGGAGATAATTGAGACTATATCGTTTTGAAGTCATTTCGCACGGTCAAAAACGCTGAAAATTTGCCAAAAAGACACCATCGACAATAACTCCAAAACTAAAACAGCGATTCCGGATTTAACTGCATAGTCTTGTTTGCGTTTATAAACTACCCTAAGTGATGCAGTATGGTTTTTCTATTCCTATTAGTTTCGGAGATATTTGAGACTATAGGATTTTGTAGCCATTTGGCACGGTGAAAAACGCTAAAAAGTTGCCAAAATGACACCATCGACAATAACTCCAAAACTAAAACAGCGATTCCGGATTTAACTGCATAGTCTTGTTTGCCTTTATAAACTACCCTAAGTGGTGCAGTACGGTTTTCCTATTGCTATTAGTTTCGGAGATAATTGAGACTATATCGTTTTGAAGTCATTTCGCACGGTCAAAAACGCTGAAAATTTGCCAAAAAGACACCATCGACAATAACTCCAAAACTAAAACAGCGATTCCGGATTTAACTGCATAGTCTTGTTTGCGTTTATAAACTACCCTAAGTGATGCAGTATGGTTTTTCTATTCCTATTAGTTTCGGAGATATTTGAGACTATAGGATTTTGTAGCCATTTGGCACGGTGAAAAACGCTAAAAAGTTGCCAAAATGACACCATCGACAATAACTCCAAAACTAAAACAGCGATTCCGGATTTAACTGCATAGTCTTGTTTGCCTTTATAAACTACCCTAAGTGGTGCAGTACGGTTTTCCTATTGCTATTAGTTTCGGAGATAATTGAGACTATATCGTTTTGAAGTCATTTCGCACGGTCAAAAACGCTGAAAATTTGCCAAAAAGACACCATCCACAATAACTCCAAAACTAAAACAGCGATTCCGGATTTAACTGCATAGTCTTGTTTGCGTTTATAAACTACCCTAAGTGATGCAGTATGGTTTTTCTATTCCTATTAGTTTCGGAGATATTTGAGACTATAGGATTTTGTAGCCATTTGGCACGGTGAAAAACGCTAAAAAGTTGCCAAAATGACACCATCGACAATAACTCCAAAACTAAAACAGCGATTCCGGATTTAACTGCATAGTCTTGTTTGCCTTTATAAACTACCCTAAGTGGTGCAGTACGGTTTTCCTATTGCTATTAGTTTCGGAGATAATTGAGACTATATCGTTTTGAAGTCATTTCGCACGGTCAAAAACGCTGAAAATTTGCCAAAAAGACACCATCCACAATAACTCCAAAACTAAAACAGCGATTCCGGATTTAACTGCATAGTCTTGTTTGCGTTTATAAACTACCCTAAGTGATGCAGTATGGTTTTTCTATTCCTATTAGTTTCGGAGATATTTGAGACTATAGGATTTTGTAGCCATTTGGCACGGTGAAAAACGCTAAAAATTTGCCAAAATGACACCATCGACAATAACTCCAAAACTAAAACAGCGATTCCGGATTTAACTGCATAGTCTTGTTTGCCTTTATAAACTACCCTAAGTGGTGCAGTACGGTTTTCCTATTGCTATTAGTTTCGGAGATAATTGAGACTATATCGTTTTGAAGTCATTTCGCACGGTCAAAAACGCTGAAAATTTGCCAAAAAGACACCATCCACAATAACTCCAAAACTAAAACAGCGATTCCGGATTTAACTGCATAGTCTTGTTTGCGTTTATAAACTACCCTAAGTGATGCAGTATGGTTTTTCTATTCCTATTAGTTTCGGAGATATTTGAGACTATAGGATTTTGTAGCCATTTGGCACGGTGAAAAACGCTAAAAATTTGCCAAAATGACACCATCGACAATAACTCCAAAACTAAAACAGCGATTCCGGATTTAACTGCATAGTCTTGTTTGCGTTTATAAACTACCCTAAGTGATGCAGTATGGTTTTTCTATTCCTATTAGTTTCGGAGATATTTGAGACTATAGGATTTTGTAGCCATTTGGCACGGTGAAAAACGCTAAAAATTTGCCAAAATGACACCATCGACAATAACTCCAAAACTAAAACAGCGATTCCGGATTTAACTGCATAGTCTTGTTTGCCTTTATAAACTACCCTAAGTGGTGCAGTACGGTTTTCCTATTGCTATTAGTTTCGGAGATAATTGAGACTATATCGTTTTGAAGTCATTTCGCACGGTCAAAAACGCTGAAAATTTGCCAAAAAGACACCATCGACAATAACTCCAAAACTAAAACAGCGATTCCGGATTTAACTGCATAGTCTTGTTTGCGTTTATAAACTACCCTAAGTGATGCAGTATGGTTTTTCTATTCCTATTAGTTTCGGAGATATTTGAGACTATAGGATTTTGTAGCCATTTGGCACGGTGAAAAACGCTAAAAAGTTGCCAAAATGACACCATCGACAATAACTCCAAAACTAAAACAGCGATTCCGGATTTAACTGCATAGTCTTGTTTGCCTTTATAAACTACCCTAAGTGGTGCAGTACGGTTTTCCTATTGCTATTAGTTTCGGAGATAATTGAGACTATATCGTTTTGAAGTCATTTCGCACGGTCAAAAACGCTGAAAATTTGCCAAAAAGACACCATCCACAATAACTCCAAAACTAAAACAGCGATTCCGGATTTAACTGCATAGTCTTGTTTGCGTTTATAAACTACCCTAAGTGATGCAGTATGGTTTTTCTATTCCTATTAGTTTCGGAGATATTTGAGACTATAGGATTTTGTAGCCATTTGGCACGGTGAAAAACGCTAAAAAGTTGCCAAAATGACACCATCGACAATAACTCCAAAACTAAAACAGCGATTCCGGATTTAACTGCATAGTCTTGTTTGCCTTTATAAACTACCCTAAGTGGTGCAGTACGGTTTTCCTATTGCTATTAGTTTCGGAGATAATTGAGACTATATCGTTTTGAAGTCATTTCGCACGGTCAAAAACGCTGAAAATTTGCCAAAAAGACACCATCGACAATAACTCCAAAACTAAAACAGCGATTCCGGATTTAACTGCATAGTCTTGTTTGCGTTTATAAACTACCCTAAGTGATGCAGTATGGTTTTTCTATTCCTATTAGTTTCGGAGATATTTGAGACTATAGGATTTTGTAGCCATTTGGCACGGTGAAAAACGCTAAAAATTTGCCAAAATGACACCATCGACAATAACTCCAAAACTAAAACAGCGATTCCGGATTTAACTGCATAGTCTTGTTTGCCTTTATAAACTACCCTAAGTGGTGCAGTACGGTTTTCCTATTGCTATTAGTTTCGGAGATAATTGAGACTATATCGTTTTGAAGTCATTTCGCACGGTCAAAAACGCTGAAAATTTGCCAAAAAGACACCATCCACAATAACTCCAAAACTAAAACAGCGATTCCGGATTTAACTGCATAGTCTTGTTTGCGTTTATAAACTACCCTAAGTGATGCAGTATGGTTTTTCTATTCCTATTAGTTTCGGAGATATTTGAGACTATAGGATTTTGTAGCCATTTGGCACGGTGAAAAACGCTAAAAAGTTGCCAAAATGACACCATCGACAATAACTCCAAAACTAAAACAGCGATTCCGGATTTAACTGCATAGTCTTGTTTGCCTTTATAAACTACCCTAAGTGGTGCAGTACGGTTTTCCTATTGCTATTAGTTTCGGAGATAATTGAGACTATATCGTTTTGAAGTCATTTCGCACGGTCAAAAACGCTGAAAATTTGCCAAAAAGACACCATCCACAATAACTCCAAAACTAAAACAGCGATTCCGGATTTAACTGCATAGTCTTGTTTGCGTTTATAAACTACCCTAAGTGATGCAGTATGGTTTTTCTATTCCTATTAGTTTCGGAGATATTTGAGACTATAGGATTTTGTAGCCATTTGGCACGGTGAAAAACGCTAAAAATTTGCCAAAATGACACCATCGACAATAACTCCAAAACTAAAACAGCGATTCCGGATTTAACTGCATAGTCTTGTTTGCCTTTATAAACTACCCTAAGTGGTGCAGTACGGTTTTCCTATTGCTATTAGTTTCGGAGATAATTGAGACTATAGGATTTTGAAGTCATTTGGCACGGTCAAAAACGCTAAAAATTTGCCAAAAAGACACCATCGACAATAACTCCAAAACTAAAACAGCGATTCCGGATTTAACTGCATAGTCTTGTTTGCGTTTATAAACTACCCTAAGTGATGCAGTATGGTTTTTCTATTCCTATTAGTTTCGGAGATATTTGAGACTATAGGATTTTGTAGCCATTTCGGCACGGTGAAAAACGCTAAAAATTTGCCAAAATGACACCATCGACAATAACTCCAAAACTAAAACAGCGATTCCGGATTTAACTGCATAGTCTTGTTTGCGTTTATAAACTACCCTAAGTGGTGCAGTACGGTTTTCCTATTGCTATTAGTTTCGGAGATAATTGAGACTATATCGTTTTGAAGTCATTTCGCACGGTCAAAAACGCTGAAAATTTGCCAAAAAGACACCATCGACAATAACTCCAAAACTAAAACAGCGATTCCGGATTTAACTGCATAGTCTTGTTTGCGTTTATAAACTACCCTAAGTGATGCAGTATGGTTTTTCTATTCCTATTAGTTTCGGAGATATTTGAGACTATAGGATTTTGTAGCCATTTGGCACGGTGAAAAACGCTAAAAATTTGCCAAAATGACACCATCGACAATAACTCCAAAACTAAAACAGCGATTCCGGATTTAACTGCATAGTCTTGTTTGCCTTTATAAACTACCCTAAGTGGTGCAGTACGGTTTTCCTATTGCTATTAGTTTCGGAGATAATTGAGACTATATCGTTTTGAAGTCATTTCGCACGGTCAAAAACGCTGAAAATTTGCCAAAATGACACCATCGACAATAACTCCAAAACTAAAACAGCGATTCCGGATTTAACTGCATAGTCTTGTTTGCGTTTATAAACTACCCTAAGTGATGCAGTATGGTTTTTCTATTCCTATTAGTTTCGGAGATATTTGAGACTATAGGATTTTGTAGCCATTTGGCACGGTGAAAAACGCTAAAAATTTGCCAAAATGACACCATCGACAATAACTCCAAAACTAAAACAGCGATTCCGGATTTAACTGCATAGTCTTGTTTGCCTTTATAAACTACCCTAAGTGGTGCAGTACGGTTTTCCTATTGCTATTAGTTTCGGAGATAATTGAGACTATATCGTTTTGAAGTCATTTCGCACGGTCAAAAACGCTGAAAATTTGCCAAAAAGACACCATCCACAATAACTCCAAAACTAAAACAGCGATTCCGGATTTAACTGCATAGTCTTGTTTGCGTTTATAAACTACCCTAAGTGATGCAGTATGGTTTTTCTATTCCTATTAGTTTCGGAGATATTTGAGACTATAGGATTTTGTAGCCATTTGGCACGGTGAAAAACGCTAAAAAGTTGCCAAAATGACACCATCGACAATAACTCCAAAACTAAAACAGCGATTCCGGATTTAACTGCATAGTCTTGTTTGCCTTTATAAACTACCCTAAGTGGTGCAGTACGGTTTTCCTATTGCTATTAGTTTCGGAGATAATTGAGACTATATCGTTTTGAAGTCATTTCGCACGGTCAAAAACGCTGAAAATTTGCCAAAAAGACACCATCCACAATAACTCCAAAACTAAAACAGCGATTCCGGATTTAACTGCATAGTCTTGTTTGCGTTTATAAACTACCCTAAGTGATGCAGTATGGTTTTTCTATTCCTATTAGTTTCGGAGATATTTGAGACTATAGGATTTTGTAGCCATTTGGCACGGTGAAAAACGCTAAAAATTTGCCAAAATGACACCATCGACAATAACTCCAAAACTAAAACAGCGATTCCGGATTTAACTGCATAGTCTTGTTTGCGTTTATAAACTACCCTAAGTGATGCAGTATGGTTTTTCTATTCCTATTAGTTTCGGAGATATTTGAGACTATAGGATTTTGTAGCCATTTGGCACGGTGAAAAACGCTAAAAATTTGCCAAAATGACACCATCGACAATAACTCCAAAACTAAAACAGCGATTCCGGATTTAACTGCATAGTCTTGTTTGCCTTTATAAACTACCCTAAGTGGTGCAGTACGGTTTTCCTATTGCTATTAGTTTCGGAGATAATTGAGACTATATCGTTTTGAAGTCATTTCGCACGGTCAAAAACGCTGAAAATTTGCCAAAAAGACACCATCCACAATAACTCCAAAACTAAAACAGCGATTCCGGATTTAACTGCATAGTCTTGTTTGCGTTTATAAACTACCCTAAGTGATGCAGTATGGTTTTTCTATTCCTATTAGTTTCGGAGATATTTGAGACTATAGGATTTTGTAGCCATTTGGCACGGTGAAAAACGCTAAAAATTTGCCAAAATGACACCATCGACAATAACTCCAAAACTAAAACAGCGATTCCGGATTTAACTGCATAGTCTTGTTTGCCTTTATAAACTACCCTAAGTGGTGCAGTACGGTTTTCCTATTGCTATTAGTTTCGGAGATAATTGAGACTATATCGTTTTGAAGTCATTTCGCACGGTCAAAAACGCTGAAAATTTGCCAAAATGACACCATCGACAATAACTCCAAAACTAAAACAGCGATTCCGGATTTAACTGCATAGTCTTGTTTGCGTTTATAAACTACCCTAAGTGATGCAGTATGGTTTTTCTATTCCTATTAGTTTCGGAGATATTTGAGACTATAGGATTTTGTAGCCATTTGGCACGGTGAAAAACGCTAAAAATTTGCCAAAATGACACCATCGACAATAACTCCAAAACTAAAACAGCGATTCCGGATTTAACTGCATAGTCTTGTTTGCCTTTATAAACTACCCTAAGTGGTGCAGTACGGTTTTCCTATTGCTATTAGTTTCGGAGATAATTGAGACTATATCGTTTTGAAGTCATTTCGCACGGTCAAAAACGCTGAAAATTTGCCAAAAAGACACCATCGACAATAACTCCAAAACTAAAACAGCGATTCCGGATTTAACTGCATAGTCTTGTTTGCGTTTATAAACTACCCTAAGTGATGCAGTATGGTTTTTCTATTCCTATTAGTTTCGGAGATATTTGAGACTATAGGATTTTGTAGCCATTTGGCACGGTGAAAAACGCTAAAAATTTGCCAAAATGACACCATCGACAATAACTCCAAAACTAAAACAGCGATTCCGGATTTAACTGCATAGTCTTGTTTGCCTTTATAAACTACCCTAAGTGGTGCAGTACGGTTTTCCTATTGCTATTAGTTTCGGAGATAATTGAGACTATATCGTTTTGAAGTCATTTCGCACGGTCAAAAACGCTGAAAATTTGCCAAAAAGACACCATCGACAATAACTCCAAAACTAAAACAGCGATTCCGGATTTAACTGCATAGTCTTGTTTGCGTTTATAAACTACCCTAAGTGATGCAGTATGGTTTTTCTATTCCTATTAGTTTCGGAGATATTTGAGACTATAGGATTTTGTAGCCATTTGGCACGGTGAAAAACGCTAAAAATTTGCCAAAATGACACCATCGACAATAACTCCAAAACTAAAACAGCGATTCCGGATTTAACTGCATAGTCTTGTTTGCCTTTATAAACTACCCTAAGTGGTGCAGTACGGTTTTCCTATTGCTATTAGTTTCGGAGATAATTGAGACTATATCGTTTTGAAGTCATTTCGCACGGTCAAAAACGCTGAAAATTTGCCAAAAAGACACCATCGACAATAACTCCAAAACTAAAACAGCGATTCCGGATTTAACTGCATAGTCTTGTTTGCGTTTATAAACTACCCTAAGTGATGCAGTATGGTTTTTCTATTCCTATTAGTTTCGGAGATATTTGAGACTATAGGATTTTGTAGCCATTTGGCACGGTGAAAAACGCTAAAAAGTTGCCAAAATGACACCATCGACAATAACTCCAAAACTAAAACAGCGATTCCGGATTTAACTGCATAGTCTTGTTTGCCTTTATAAACTACCCTAAGTGGTGCAGTACGGTTTTCCTATTGCTATTAGTTTCGGAGATAATTGAGACTATATCGTTTTGAAGTCATTTCGCACGGTCAAAAACGCTGAAAATTTGCCAAAAAGACACCATCCACAATAACTCCAAAACTAAAACAGCGATTCCGGATTTAACTGCATAGTCTTGTTTGCGTTTATAAACTACCCTAAGTGATGCAGTATGGTTTTTCTATTCCTATTAGTTTCGGAGATATTTGAGACTATAGGATTTTGTAGCCATTTGGCACGGTGAAAAACGCTAAAAAGTTGCCAAAATGACACCATCGACAATAACTCCAAAACTAAAACAGCGATTCCGGATTTAACTGCATAGTCTTGTTTGCCTTTATAAACTACCCTAAGTGGTGCAGTACGGTTTTCCTATTGCTATTAGTTTCGGAGATAATTGAGACTATATCGTTTTGAAGTCATTTCGCACGGTCAAAAACGCTGAAAATTTGCCAAAAAGACACCATCGACAATAACTCCAAAACTAAAACAGCGATTCCGGATTTAACTGCATAGTCTTGTTTGCGTTTATAAACTACCCTAAGTGATGCAGTATGGTTTTTCTATTCCTATTAGTTTCGGAGATATTTGAGACTATAGGATTTTGTAGCCATTTGGCACGGTGAAAAACGCTAAAAAGTTGCCAAAATGACACCATCGACAATAACTCCAAAACTAAAACAGCGATTCCGGATTTAACTGCATAGTCTTGTTTGCCTTTATAAACTACCCTAAGTGGTGCAGTACGGTTTTCCTATTGCTATTAGTTTCGGAGATAATTGAGACTATATCGTTTTGAAGTCATTTCGCACGGTCAAAAACGCTGAAAATTTGCCAAAAAGACACCATCCACAATAACTCCAAAACTAAAACAGCGATTCCGGATTTAACTGCATAGTCTTGTTTGCGTTTATAAACTACCCTAAGTGATGCAGTATGGTTTTTCTATTCCTATTAGTTTCGGAGATATTTGAGACTATAGGATTTTGTAGCCATTTGGCACGGTGAAAAACGCTAAAAAGTTGCCAAAATGACACCATCGACAATAACTCCAAAACTAAAACAGCGATTCCGGATTTAACTGCATAGTCTTGTTTGCCTTTATAAACTACCCTAAGTGGTGCAGTACGGTTTTCCTATTGCTATTAGTTTCGGAGATAATTGAGACTATATCGTTTTGAAGTCATTTCGCACGGTCAAAAACGCTGAAAATTTGCCAAAAAGACACCATCGACAATAACTCCAAAACTAAAACAGCGATTCCGGATTTAACTGCATAGTCTTGTTTGCGTTTATAAACTACCCTAAGTGATGCAGTATGGTTTTTCTATTCCTATTAGTTTCGGAGATATTTGAGACTATAGGATTTTGTAGCCATTTGGCACGGTGAAAAACGCTAAAAATTTGCCAAAATGACACCATCGACAATAACTCCAAAACTAAAACAGCGATTCCGGATTTAACTGCATAGTCTTGTTTGCCTTTATAAACTACCCTAAGTGGTGCAGTACGGTTTTCCTATTGCTATTAGTTTCGGAGATAATTGAGACTATATCGTTTTGAAGTCATTTCGCACGGTCAAAAACGCTGAAAATTTGCCAAAAAGACACCATCGACAATAACTCCAAAACTAAAACAGCGATTCCGGATTTAACTGCATAGTCTTGTTTGCGTTTATAAACTACCCTAAGTGATGCAGTATGGTTTTTCTATTCCTATTAGTTTCGGAGATATTTGAGACTATAGGATTTTGTAGCCATTTGGCACGGTGAAAAACGCTAAAAATTTGCCAAAATGACACCATCGACAATAACTCCAAAACTAAAACAGCGATTCCGGATTTAACTGCATAGTCTTGTTTGCCTTTATAAACTACCCTAAGTGGTGCAGTACGGTTTTCCTATTGCTATTAGTTTCGGAGATAATTGAGACTATATCGTTTTGAAGTCATTTCGCACGGTCAAAAACGCTGAAAATTTGCCAAAAAGACACCATCGACAATAACTCCAAAACTAAAACAGCGATTCCGGATTTAACTGCATAGTCTTGTTTGCGTTTATAAACTACCCTAAGTGATGCAGTATGGTTTTTCTATTCCTATTAGTTTCGGAGATATTTGAGACTATAGGATTTTGTAGCCATTTGGCACGGTGAAAAACGCTAAAAATTTGCCAAAATGACACCATCGACAATAACTCCAAAACTAAAACAGCGATTCCGGATTTAACTGCATAGTCTTGTTTGCCTTTATAAACTACCCTAAGTGGTGCAGTACGGTTTTCCTATTGCTATTAGTTTCGGAGATAATTGAGACTATATCGTTTTGAAGTCATTTCGCACGGTCAAAAACGCTGAAAATTTGCCAAAAAGACACCATCCACAATAACTCCAAAACTAAAACAGCGATTCCGGATTTAACTGCATAGTCTTGTTTGCGTTTATAAACTACCCTAAGTGATGCAGTATGGTTTTTCTATTCCTATTAGTTTCGGAGATATTTGAGACTATAGGATTTTGTAGCCATTTGGCACGGTGAAAAACGCTAAAAAGTTGCCAAAATGACACCATCGACAATAACTCCAAAACTAAAACAGCGATTCCGGATTTAACTGCATAGTCTTGTTTGCCTTTATAAACTACCCTAAGTGGTGCAGTACGGTTTTCCTATTGCTATTAGTTTCGGAGATAATTGAGACTATATCGTTTTGAAGTCATTTCGCACGGTCAAAAACGCTGAAAATTTGCCAAAAAGACACCATCCACAATAACTCCAAAACTAAAACAGCGATTCCGGATTTAACTGCATAGTCTTGTTTGCGTTTATAAACTACCCTAAGTGATGCAGTATGGTTTTTCTATTCCTATTAGTTTCGGAGATATTTGAGACTATAGGATTTTGTAGCCATTTGGCACGGTGAAAAACGCTAAAAATTTGCCAAAATGACACCATCGACAATAACTCCAAAACTAAAACAGCGATTCCGGATTTAACTGCATAGTCTTGTTTGCGTTTATAAACTACCCTAAGTGATGCAGTATGGTTTTTCTATTGCTATTAGTTTCGGAGATATTTGAGACTATAGGATTTTGAAGCCATTTGGCACGGTGAAAAACGCTAAAAATTTGCCAAAATGACACCATCGACAATAACTCCAAAACTAAAACAGCGATTCCGGATTTAACTGCATAGTCTTGTTTGCCTTTATAAACTACCCTAAGTGGTGCAGTACGGTTTTCCTATTGCTATTAGTTTCGGAGATAATTGAGACTATATCGTTTTGAAGTCATTTCGCACGGTCAAAAACGCTGAAAATTTGCCAAAAAGACACCATCCACAATAACTCCAAAACTAAAACAGCGATTCCGGATTTAACTGCATAGTCTTGTTTGCGTTTATAAACTACCCTAAGTGATGCAGTATGGTTTTTCTATTCCTATTAGTTTCGGAGATATTTGAGACTATAGGATTTTGTAGCCATTTGGCACGGTGAAAAACGCTAAAAAGTTGCCAAAATGACACCATCGACAATAACTCCAAAACTAAAACAGCGATTCCGGATTTAACTGCATAGTCTTGTTTGCCTTTATAAACTACCCTAAGTGGTGCAGTACGGTTTTCCTATTGCTATTAGTTTCGGAGATAATTGAGACTATATCGTTTTGAAGTCATTTCGCACGGTCAAAAACGCTGAAAATTTGCCAAAAAGACACCATCCACAATAACTCCAAAACTAAAACAGCGATTCCGGATTTAACTGCATAGTCTTGTTTGCGTTTATAAACTACCCTAAGTGATGCAGTATGGTTTTTCTATTCCTATTAGTTTCGGAGATATTTGAGACTATAGGATTTTGTAGCCATTTGGCACGGTGAAAAACGCTAAAAAGTTGCCAAAATGACACCATCGACAATAACTCCAAAACTAAAACAGCGATTCCGGATTTAACTGCATAGTCTTGTTTGCCTTTATAAACTACCCTAAGTGGTGCAGTACGGTTTTCCTATTGCTATTAGTTTCGGAGATAATTGAGACTATATCGTTTTGAAGTCATTTCGCACGGTCAAAAACGCTGAAAATTTGCCAAAAAGACACCATCGACAATAACTCCAAAACTAAAACAGCGATTCCGGATTTAACTGCATAGTCTTGTTTGCGTTTATAAACTACCCTAAGTGATGCAGTATGGTTTTTCTATTCCTATTAGTTTCGGAGATATTTGAGACTATAGGATTTTGTAGCCATTTGGCACGGTGAAAAACGCTAAAAAGTTGCCAAAATGACACCATCGACAATAACTCCAAAACTAAAACAGCGATTCCGGATTTAACTGCATAGTCTTGTTTGCCTTTATAAACTACCCTAAGTGGTGCAGTACGGTTTTCCTATTGCTATTAGTTTCGGAGATAATTGAGACTATATCGTTTTGAAGTCATTTCGCACGGTCAAAAACGCTGAAAATTTGCCAAAAAGACACCATCCACAATAACTCCAAAACTAAAACAGCGATTCCGGATTTAACTGCATAGTCTTGTTTGCGTTTATAAACTACCCTAAGTGATGCAGTATGGTTTTTCTATTCCTATTAGTTTCGGAGATATTTGAGACTATAGGATTTTGTAGCCATTTGGCACGGTGAAAAACGCTAAAAAGTTGCCAAAATGACACCATCGACAATAACTCCAAAACTAAAACAGCGATTCCGGATTTAACTGCATAGTCTTGTTTGCCTTTATAAACTACCCTAAGTGGTGCAGTACGGTTTTCCTATTGCTATTAGTTTCGGAGATAATTGAGACTATATCGTTTTGAAGTCATTTCGCACGGTCAAAAACGCTGAAAATTTGCCAAAAAGACACCATCGACAATAACTCCAAAACTAAAACAGCGATTCCGGATTTAACTGCATAGTCTTGTTTGCGTTTATAAACTACCCTAAGTGATGCAGTATGGTTTTTCTATTCCTATTAGTTTCGGAGATATTTGAGACTATAGGATTTTGTAGCCATTTGGCACGGTGAAAAACGCTAAAAAGTTGCCAAAATGACACCATCGACAATAACTCCAAAACTAAAACAGCGATTCCGGATTTAACTGCATAGTCTTGTTTGCCTTTATAAACTACCCTAAGTGGTGCAGTACGGTTTTCCTATTGCTATTAGTTTCGGAGATAATTGAGACTATATCGTTTTGAAGTCATTTCGCACGGTCAAAAACGCTGAAAATTTGCCAAAAAGACACCATCGACAATAACTCCAAAACTAAAACAGCGATTCCGGATTTAACTGCATAGTCTTGTTTGCGTTTATAAACTACCCTAAGTGATGCAGTATGGTTTTTCTATTCCTATTAGTTTCGGAGATATTTGAGACTATAGGATTTTGTAGCCATTTGGCACGGTGAAAAACGCTAAAAATTTGCCAAAATGACACCATCGACAATAACTCCAAAACTAAAACAGCGATTCCGGATTTAACTGCATAGTCTTGTTTGCCTTTATAAACTACCCTAAGTGGTGCAGTACGGTTTTCCTATTGCTATTAGTTTCGGAGATAATTGAGACTATATCGTTTTGAAGTCATTTCGCACGGTCAAAAACGCTGAAAATTTGCCAAAAAGACACCATCGACAATAACTCCAAAACTAAAACAGCGATTCCGGATTTAACTGCATAGTCTTGTTTGCGTTTATAAACTACCCTAAGTGATGCAGTATGGTTTTTCTATTCCTATTAGTTTCGGAGATATTTGAGACTATAGGATTTTGTAGCCATTTGGCACGGTGAAAAACGCTAAAAATTTGCCAAAATGACACCATCGACAATAACTCCAAAACTAAAACAGCGATTCCGGATTTAACTGCATAGTCTTGTTTGCGTTTATAAACTACCCTAAGTGGTGCAGTACGGTTTTCCTATTGCTATTAGTTTCGGAGATAATTGAGACTATATCGTTTTGAAGTCATTTCGCACGGTCAAAAACGCTGAAAATTTGCCAAAAAGACACCATCGACAATAACTCCAAAACTAAAACAGCGATTCCGGATTTAACTGCATAGTCTTGTTTGCGTTTATAAACTACCCTAAGTGGTGCAGTACGGTTTTTCTATTGCTATTAGTTTCGGAGATAATTGAGACTATATCGTTTTGAAGTCATTTCGCACGGTCAAAAACGCTGAAAATTTGCCAAAAAGACACCATCGACAATAACTCCAAAACTAAAACAGCGATTCCGGATTTAACTGCATAGTCTTGTTTGCGTTTATAAACTACCCTAAGTGATGCAGTATGGTTTTTCTATTCCTATTAGTTTCGGAGATATTTGAGACTATAGGATTTTGTAGCCATTTGGCACGGTGAAAAACGCTAAAAATTTGCCAAAATGACACCATCGACAATAACTCCAAAACTAAAACAGCGATTCCGGATTTAACTGCATAGTCTTGTTTGCCTTTATAAACTACCCTAAGTGGTGCAGTACGGTTTTCCTATTGCTATTAGTTTCGGAGATAATTGAGACTATATCGTTTTGAAGTCATTTCGCACGGTCAAAAACGCTGAAAATTTGCCAAAAAGACACCATCGACAATAACTCCAAAACTAAAACAGCGATTCCGGATTTAACTGCATAGTCTTGTTTGCGTTTATAAACTACCCTAAGTGATGCAGTATGGTTTTTCTATTCCTATTAGTTTCGGAGATATTTGAGACTATAGGATTTTGTAGCCATTTGGCACGGTGAAAAACGCTAAAAATTTGCCAAAATGACACCATCGACAATAACTCCAAAACTAAAACAGCGATTCCGGATTTAACTGCATAGTCTTGTTTGCCTTTATAAACTACCCTAAGTGGTGCAGTACGGTTTTCCTATTGCTATTAGTTTCGGAGATAATTGAGACTATATCGTTTTGAAGTCATTTCGCACGGTCAAAAACGCTGAAAATTTGCCAAAAAGACACCATCGACAATAACTCCAAAACTAAAACAGCGATTCCGGATTTAACTGCATAGTCTTGTTTGCGTTTATAAACTACCCTAAGTGATGCAGTATGGTTTTTCTATTCCTATTAGTTTCGGAGATATTTGAGACTATAGGATTTTGTAGCCATTTGGCACGGTGAAAAACGCTAAAAATTTGCCAAAATGACACCATCGACAATAACTCCAAAACTAAAACAGCGATTCCGGATTTAACTGCATAGTCTTGTTTGCCTTTATAAACTACCCTAAGTGGTGCAGTACGGTTTTCCTATTGCTATTAGTTTCGGAGATAATTGAGACTATATCGTTTTGAAGTCATTTCGCACGGTCAAAAACGCTGAAAATTTGCCAAAAAGACACCATCGACAATAACTCCAAAACTAAAACAGCGATTCCGGATTTAACTGCATAGTCTTGTTTGCGTTTATAAACTACCCTAAGTGATGCAGTATGGTTTTTCTATTCCTATTAGTTTCGGAGATATTTGAGACTATAGGATTTTGTAGCCATTTGGCACGGTGAAAAACGCTAAAAAGTTGCCAAAATGACACCATCGACAATAACTCCAAAACTAAAACAGCGATTCCGGATTTAACTGCATAGTCTTGTTTGCCTTTATAAACTACCCTAAGTGGTGCAGTACGGTTTTCCTATTGCTATTAGTTTCGGAGATAATTGAGACTATATCGTTTTGAAGTCATTTCGCACGGTCAAAAACGCTGAAAATTTGCCAAAAAGACACCATCGACAATAACTCCAAAACTAAAACAGCGATTCCGGATTTAACTGCATAGTCTTGTTTGCGTTTATAAACTACCCTAAGTGATGCAGTATGGTTTTTCTATTCCTATTAGTTTCGGAGATATTTGAGACTATAGGATTTTGTAGCCATTTGGCACGGTGAAAAACGCTAAAAAGTTGCCAAAATGACACCATCGACAATAACTCCAAAACTAAAACAGCGATTCCGGATTTAACTGCATAGTCTTGTTTGCCTTTATAAACTACCCTAAGTGGTGCAGTACGGTTTTCCTATTGCTATTAGTTTCGGAGATAATTGAGACTATATCGTTTTGAAGTCATTTCGCACGGTCAAAAACGCTGAAAATTTGCCAAAAAGACACCATCCACAATAACTCCAAAACTAAAACAGCGATTCCGGATTTAACTGCATAGTCTTGTTTGCGTTTATAAACTACCCTAAGTGATGCAGTATGGTTTTTCTATTCCTATTAGTTTCGGAGATATTTGAGACTATAGGATTTTGTAGCCATTTGGCACGGTGAAAAACGCTAAAAAGTTGCCAAAATGACACCATCGACAATAACTCCAAAACTAAAACAGCGATTCCGGATTTAACTGCATAGTCTTGTTTGCCTTTATAAACTACCCTAAGTGGTGCAGTACGGTTTTCCTATTGCTATTAGTTTCGGAGATAATTGAGACTATATCGTTTTGAAGTCATTTCGCACGGTCAAAAACGCTGAAAATTTGCCAAAAAGACACCATCCACAATAACTCCAAAACTAAAACAGCGATTCCGGATTTAACTGCATAGTCTTGTTTGCGTTTATAAACTACCCTAAGTGATGCAGTATGGTTTTTCTATTCCTATTAGTTTCGGAGATATTTGAGACTATAGGATTTTGTAGCCATTTGGCACGGTGAAAAACGCTAAAAAGTTGCCAAAATGACACCATCGACAATAACTCCAAAACTAAAACAGCGATTCCGGATTTAACTGCATAGTCTTGTTTGCCTTTATAAACTACCCTAAGTGGTGCAGTACGGTTTTCCTATTGCTATTAGTTTCGGAGATAATTGAGACTATATCGTTTTGAAGTCATTTCGCACGGTCAAAAACGCTGAAAATTTGCCAAAAAGACACCATCGACAATAACTCCAAAACTAAAACAGCGATTCCGGATTTAACTGCATAGTCTTGTTTGCGTTTATAAACTACCCTAAGTGATGCAGTATGGTTTTTCTATTCCTATTAGTTTCGGAGATATTTGAGACTATAGGATTTTGTAGCCATTTGGCACGGTGAAAAACGCTAAAAATTTGCCAAAATGACACCATCGACAATAACTCCAAAACTAAAACAGCGATTCCGGATTTAACTGCATAGTCTTGTTTGCGTTTATAAACTACCCTAAGTGGTGCAGTACGGTTTTCCTATTGCTATTAGTTTCGGAGATAATTGAGACTATATCGTTTTGAAGTCATTTCGCACGGTCAAAAACGCTGAAAATTTGCCAAAAAGACACCATCCACAATAACTCCAAAACTAAAACAGCGATTCCGGATTTAACTGCATAGTCTTGTTTGCGTTTATAAACTACCCTAAGTGATGCAGTATGGTTTTCCTATTGCTATTAGTTTCGGAGATAATTGAGACTATATCGTTTTGAAGTCATTTCGCACGGTCAAAAACGCTGAAAATTTGCCAAAAAGACACCATCGACAATAACTCCAAAACTAAAACAGCGATTCCGGATTTAACTGCATAGTCTTGTTTGCGTTTATAAACTACCCTAAGTGATGCAGTATGGTTTTTCTATTCCTATTAGTTTCGGAGATATTTGAGACTATAGGATTTTGTAGCCATTTGGCACGGTGAAAAACGCTAAAAATTTGCCAAAATGACACCATCGACAATAACTCCAAAACTAAAACAGCGATTCCGGATTTAACTGCATAGTCTTGTTTGCCTTTATAAACTACCCTAAGTGGTGCAGTACGGTTTTCCTATTGCTATTAGTTTCGGAGATAATTGAGACTATATCGTTTTGAAGTCATTTCGCACGGTCAAAAACGCTGAAAATTTGCCAAAAAGACACCATCGACAATAACTCCAAAACTAAAACAGCGATTCCGGATTTAACTGCATAGTCTTGTTTGCGTTTATAAACTACCCTAAGTGATGCAGTATGGTTTTTCTATTCCTATTAGTTTCGGAGATATTTGAGACTATAGGATTTTGTAGCCATTTGGCACGGTGAAAAACGCTAAAAAGTTGCCAAAATGACACCATCGACAATAACTCCAAAACTAAAACAGCGATTCCGGATTTAACTGCATAGTCTTGTTTGCCTTTATAAACTACCCTAAGTGGTGCAGTACGGTTTTCCTATTGCTATTAGTTTCGGAGATAATTGAGACTATATCGTTTTGAAGTCATTTCGCACGGTCAAAAACGCTGAAAATTTGCCAAAAAGACACCATCCACAATAACTCCAAAACTAAAACAGCGATTCCGGATTTAACTGCATAGTCTTGTTTGCGTTTATAAACTACCCTAAGTGATGCAGTATGGTTTTTCTATTCCTATTAGTTTCGGAGATATTTGAGACTATAGGATTTTGTAGCCATTTGGCACGGTGAAAAACGCTAAAAAGTTGCCAAAATGACACCATCGACAATAACTCCAAAACTAAAACAGCGATTCCGGATTTAACTGCATAGTCTTGTTTGCCTTTATAAACTACCCTAAGTGGTGCAGTACGGTTTTCCTATTGCTATTAGTTTCGGAGATAATTGAGACTATATCGTTTTGAAGTCATTTCGCACGGTCAAAAACGCTGAAAATTTGCCAAAAAGACACCATCGACAATAACTCCAAAACTAAAACAGCGATTCCGGATTTAACTGCATAGTCTTGTTTGCGTTTATAAACTACCCTAAGTGATGCAGTATGGTTTTTCTATTCCTATTAGTTTCGGAGATATTTGAGACTATAGGATTTTGTAGCCATTTGGCACGGTGAAAAACGCTAAAAAGTTGCCAAAATGACACCATCGACAATAACTCCAAAACTAAAACAGCGATTCCGGATTTAACTGCATAGTCTTGTTTGCCTTTATAAACTACCCTAAGTGGTGCAGTACGGTTTTCCTATTGCTATTAGTTTCGGAGATAATTGAGACTATATCGTTTTGAAGTCATTTCGCACGGTCAAAAACGCTGAAAATTTGCCAAAAAGACACCATCCACAATAACTCCAAAACTAAAACAGCGATTCCGGATTTAACTGCATAGTCTTGTTTGCGTTTATAAACTACCCTAAGTGATGCAGTATGGTTTTTCTATTCCTATTAGTTTCGGAGATATTTGAGACTATAGGATTTTGTAGCCATTTGGCACGGTGAAAAACGCTAAAAAGTTGCCAAAATGACACCATCGACAATAACTCCAAAACTAAAACAGCGATTCCGGATTTAACTGCATAGTCTTGTTTGCCTTTATAAACTACCCTAAGTGGTGCAGTACGGTTTTCCTATTGCTATTAGTTTCGGAGATAATTGAGACTATATCGTTTTGAAGTCATTTCGCACGGTCAAAAACGCTGAAAATTTGCCAAAAAGACACCATCGACAATAACTCCAAAACTAAAACAGCGATTCCGGATTTAACTGCATAGTCTTGTTTGCGTTTATAAACTACCCTAAGTGATGCAGTATGGTTTTTCTATTCCTATTAGTTTCGGAGATATTTGAGACTATAGGATTTTGAAGCCATTTGGCACGGTGAAAAACGCTGAAAATTTGCCAAAATGACACCATCGACAATAACTCCAAAACTAAAACAGCGATTCCGGATTTAACTGCATAGTCTTGTTTGCGTTTATAAACTACCCTAAGTGATGCAGTATGGTTTTTCTATTGCTATTAGTTTCGGAGATATTTGAGACTATAGGATTTTGAAGCCATTTGGCACGGTGAAAAACGCTAAAAATTTGCCAAAATGACACCATCGACAATAACTCCAAAACTAAAACAGCGATTCCGGATTTAACTGCATAGTCTTGTTTGCGTTTATAAACTACCCTAAGTGATGCAGTATGGTTTTTCTATTGCTATTAGTTTCGGAGATATTTGAGACTATAGGATTTTGTAGCCATTTCGGCACGGTGAAAAACGCTAAAAATTTGCCAAAATGACACCATCGACAATAACTCCAAAACTAAAACAGCGATTCCGGATTTAACTGCATAGTCTTGTTTGCGTTTATAAACTACCCTAAGTGGTGCAGTACGGTTTTCCTATTGCTATTAGTTTCGGAGATATTTGAGACTATATCGTTTTGAAGTCATTTGGCACGGTCAAAAACGCTGAAAATTTGCCAAAAAGACACCATCGACAATAACTCCAAAACTAAAACAGCGATTCCGGATTTAACTGCATAGTCTTGTTTGCGTTTATAAACTACCCTAAGTGATGCAGTATGGTTTTTCTATTGCTATTAGTTTCGGAGATATTTGAGACTATATCGTTTTGAAGTCATTTCGCACGGTCAAAAACGCTAAAAATTTGCCAAAATGACACCATCGACAATAACTCCAAAACTAAAACAGCGATTCCGGATTTAACTGCATAGTCTTGTTTGCGTTTATAAACTACCCTAAGTGATGCAGTATGGTTTTTCTATTCCTATTAGTTTCGGAGATATTTGAGACTATAGGATTTTGTAGCCATTTGGCACGGTGAAAAACGCTAAAAATTTGCCAAAATGACACCATCGACAATAACTCCAAAACTAAAACAGCGATTCCGGATTTAACTGCATAGTCTTGTTTGCCTTTATAAACTACCCTAAGTGGTGCAGTACGGTTTTCCTATTGCTATTAGTTTCGGAGATAATTGAGACTATATCGTTTTGAAGTCATTTCGCACGGTCAAAAACGCTGAAAATTTGCCAAAAAGACACCATCGACAATAACTCCAAAACTAAAACAGCGATTCCGGATTTAACTGCATAGTCTTGTTTGCGTTTATAAACTACCCTAAGTGATGCAGTATGGTTTTTCTATTCCTATTAGTTTCGGAGATATTTGAGACTATAGGATTTTGTAGCCATTTGGCACGGTGAAAAACGCTAAAAATTTGCCAAAATGACACCATCGACAATAACTCCAAAACTAAAACAGCGATTCCGGATTTAACTGCATAGTCTTGTTTGCCTTTATAAACTACCCTAAGTGGTGCAGTACGGTTTTCCTATTGCTATTAGTTTCGGAGATAATTGAGACTATATCGTTTTGAAGTCATTTCGCACGGTCAAAAACGCTGAAAATTTGCCAAAAAGACACCATCCACAATAACTCCAAAACTAAAACAGCGATTCCGGATTTAACTGCATAGTCTTGTTTGCGTTTATAAACTACCCTAAGTGATGCAGTATGGTTTTTCTATTCCTATTAGTTTCGGAGATATTTGAGACTATAGGATTTTGTAGCCATTTGGCACGGTGAAAAACGCTAAAAATTTGCCAAAATGACACCATCGACAATAACTCCAAAACTAAAACAGCGATTCCGGATTTAACTGCATAGTCTTGTTTGCGTTTATAAACTACCCTAAGTGATGCAGTATGGTTTTTCTATTGCTATTAGTTTCGGAGATATTTGAGACTATAGGATTTTGAAGCCATTTGGCACGGTGAAAAACGCTAAAAATTTGCCAAAATGACACCATCGACAATAACTCCAAAACTAAAACAGCGATTCCGGATTTAACTGCATAGTCTTGTTTGCGTTTATAAACTACCCTAAGTGGTGCAGTACGGTTTTTCTATTGCTATTAGTTTCGGAGATAATTGAGACTATATCGTTTTGAAGTCATTTGGCACGGTCAAAAACGCTAAAAATTTGCCAAAATGACACCATCGACAATAACTCCAAAACTAAAACAGCGATTCCGGATTTAACTGCATAGTCTTGTTTGCGTTTATAAACTACCCTAAGTGATGCAGTATGGTTTTTCTATTCCTATTAGTTTCGGAGATATTTGAGACTATAGGATTTTGAAGCCATTTGGCACGGTGAAAAACGCTAAAAATTTGCCAAAATGACACCATCGACAATAACTCCAAAACTAAAACAGCGATTCCGGATTTAACTGCATAGTCTTGTTTGCGTTTATAAACTACCCTAAGTGGTGCAGTACGGTTTTCCTATTGCTATTAGTTTCGGAGATAATTGAGACTATAGGATTTTGAAGTCATTTCGCACGGTCAAAAACGCTAAAAATTTGCCAAAATGACACCATCGACAATAACTCCAAAACTAAAACAGCGATTCCGGATTTAACTGCATAGTCTTGTTTGCGTTTATAAACTACCCTAAGTGGTGCAGTACGGTTTTTCTATTGCTATTAGTTTCGGAGATAATTGAGACTATATCATTTTGAAGTCATTTCGCACGGTCAAAAACGCTGAAAATTTGCCAAAAAGACACCATCGACAATAACTCCAAAACTAAAACAGCGATTCCGGATTTAACTGCATAGTCTTGTTTGCGTTTATAAACTACCCTAAGTGGTGCAGTACGGTTTTCCTATTGCTATTAGTTTCGGAGATAATTGAGACTATATCGTTTTGAAGTCATTTCGCACGGTCAAAAACGCTGAAAATTTGCCAAAAAGACACCATCGACAATAACTCCAAAACTAAAACAGCGATTCCGGATTTAACTGCATAGTCTTGTTTGCGTTTATAAACTACCCTAAGTGATGCAGTATGGTTTTTCTATTCCTATTAGTTTCGGAGATATTGAGATATTTGAGACTATAGGATTTTGTAGCCATTTGGCACGGTGAAAAACGCTAAAAATTTGCCAAAATGACACCATCGACAATAACTCCAAAACTAAAACAGCGATTCCGGATTTAACTGCATAGTCTTGTTTGCGTTTATAAACTACCCTAAGTGGTGCAGTACGGTTTTCCTATTGCTATTAGTTTCGGAGATAATTGAGACTATATCGTTTTGAAGTCATTTCGCACGGTCAAAAACGCTGAAAATTTGCCAAAAAGACACCATCGACAATAACTCCAAAACTAAAACAGCTATTCCGGATTTAACTGCATAGTCTTGTTTGCGTTTATAAACTACCCTAAGTGATGCAGTATGGTTTTTCTATTCCTATTAGTTTCGGAGATATTTGAGACTATAGGATTTTGTAGCCATTTGGCACGGTGAAAAACGCTAAAAATTTGCCAAAATGACACCATCGACAATAACTCCAAAACTAAAACAGCGATTCCGGATTTAACTGCATAGTCTTGTTTGCGTTTATAAACTACCCTAAGTGGTGCAGTACGGTTTTCCTATTGCTATTAGTTTCGGAGATATTTGAGACTATATCGTTTTGAAGTCATTTCGCACGGTCAAAAACGCTGAAAATTTGCCAAAATGACACCATCGACAATAACTCCAAAACTAAAACAGCGATTCCGGATTTAACTGCATAGTCTTGTTTGCGTTTATAAACTACCCTAAGTGATGCAGTATGGTTTTTCTATTCCTATTAGTTTCGGAGATATTTGAGACTATAGGATTTTGTAGCCATTTGGCACGGTGAAAAACGCTAAAAATTTGCCAAAATGACACCATCGACAATAACTCCAAAACTAAAACAGCGATTCCGGATTTAACTGCATAGTCTTGTTTGCGTTTATAAACTACCCTAAGTGGTGCAGTACGGTTTTCCTATTGCTATTAGTTTCGGAGATAATTGAGACTATATCGTTTTGAAGTCATTTCGCACGGTCAAAAACGCTGAAAATTTGCCAAAAAGACACCATCGACAATAACTCCAAAACTAAAACAGCTATTCCGGATTTAACTGCATAGTCTTGTTTGCGTTTATAAACTACCCTAAGTGATGCAGTATGGTTTTTCTATTCCTATTAGTTTCGGAGATATTTGAGACTATAGGATTTTGTAGCCATTTGGCACGGTGAAAAACGCTAAAAATTTGCCAAAATGACACCATCGACAATAACTCCAAAACTAAAACAGCGATTCCGGATTTAACTGCATAGTCTTGTTTGCGTTTATAAACTACCCTAAGTGGTGCAGTACGGTTTTCCTATTGCTATTAGTTTCGGAGATAATTGAGACTATATCATTTTGAAGTCATTTCGCACGGTCAAAAACGCTAAAAATTTGCCAAAATGACACCATCGACAATAACTCCAAAACTAAAACAGCGATTCCGGATTTAACTGCATAGTCTTGTTTGCGTTTATAAACTACCCTAAGTGGTGCAGTACGGTTTTTCTATTGCTATTAGTTTCGGAGATAATTGAGACTATAGGATTTTGAAGCCATTTGGCACGGTGAAAAACGCTGAAAATTTGCCAAAATGACACCATCGACAATAACTCCAAAACTAAAACAGCGATTCCGGATTTAACTGCATAGTCTTGTTTGCGTTTATAAACTACCCTAAGTGGTGCAGTACGGTTTTCCTATTGCTATTAGTTTCGGAGATAATTGAGACTATATCGTTTTGAAGTCATTTCGCACGGTCAAAAACGCTGAAAATTTGCCAAAAAGACACCATCGACAATAACTCCAAAACTAAAACAGCTATTCCGGATTTAACTGCATAGTCTTGTTTGCGTTTATAAACTACCCTAAGTGATGCAGTATGGTTTTTCTATTCCTATTAGTTTCGGAGATATTGAGATATTTGAGACTATAGGATTTTGTAGCCATTTGGCACGGTGAAAAACGCTAAAAATTTGCCAAAATGACACCATCGACAATAACTCCAAAACTAAAACAGCGATTCCGGATTTAACTGCATAGTCTTGTTTGCGTTTATAAACTACCCTAAGTGGTGCAGTACGGTTTTCCTATTGCTATTAGTTTCGGAGATAATTGAGACTATATCGTTTTGAAGTCATTTCGCACGGTCAAAAACGCTGAAAATTTGCCAAAAAGACACCATCGACAATAACTCCAAAACTAAAACAGCTATTCCGGATTTAACTGCATAGTCTTGTTTGCGTTTATAAACTACCCTAAGTGATGCAGTATGGTTTTTCTATTCCTATTAGTTTCGGAGATATTGAGATATTTGAGACTATAGGATTTTGTAGCCATTTGGCACGGTGAAAAACGCTAAAAATTTGCCAAAATGACACCATCGACAATAACTCCAAAACTAAAACAGCGATTCCGGATTTAACTGCATAGTCTTGTTTGCGTTTATAAACTACCCTAAGTGGTGCAGTACGGTTTTCCTATTGCTATTAGTTTCGGAGATAATTGAGACTATATCGTTTTGAAGTCATTTCGCACGGTCAAAAACGCTGAAAATTTGCCAAAAAGACACCATCGACAATAACTCCAAAACTAAAACAGCTATTCCGGATTTAACTACATAGTCTTGTTTGCGTTTATAAACTACCCTAAGTGATGCAGTATGGTTTTTCTATTCCTATTAGTTTCGGAGATATTTGAGACTATAGGATTTTGTAGCCATTTGGCACGGTGAAAAACGCTAAAAATTTGCCAAAATGACACCATCGACAATAACTCCAAAACTAAAACAGCGATTCCGGATTTAACTGCATAGTCTTGTTTGCGTTTATAAACTACCCTAAGTGGTGCAGTACGGTTTTCCTATTGCTATTAGTTTCGGAGATAATTGAGACTATATCGTTTTGAAGTCATTTCGCACGGTCAAAAACGCTGAAAATTTGCCAAAAAGACACCATCGACAATAACTCCAAAACTAAAACAGCTATTCCGGATTTAACTGCATAGTCTTGTTTGCGTTTATAAACTACCCTAAGTGATGCAGTATGGTTTTTCTATTCCTATTAGTTTCGGAGATATTTGAGACTATAGGATTTTGTAGCCATTTGGCACGGTGAAAAACGCTAAAAATTTGCCAAAATGACACCATCGACAATAACTCCAAAACTAAAACAGCGATTCCGGATTTAACTGCATAGTCTTGTTTGCGTTTATAAACTACCCTAAGTGGTGCAGTACGGTTTTCCTATTGCTATTAGTTTCGGAGATAATTGAGACTATATCGTTTTGAAGTCATTTCGCACGGTCAAAAACGCTGAAAATTTGCCAAAAAGACACCATCGACAATAACTCCAAAACTAAAACAGCTATTCCGGATTTAACTGCATAGTCTTGTTTGCGTTTATAAACTACCCTAAGTGATGCAGTATGGTTTTTCTATTCCTATTAGTTTCGGAGATATTTGAGACTATAGGATTTTGTAGCCATTTGGCACGGTGAAAAACGCTAAAAATTTGCCAAAATGACACCATCGACAATAACTCCAAAACTAAAACAGCGATTCCGGATTTAACTGCATAGTCTTGTTTGCCTTTATAAACTACCCTAAGTGGTGCAGTACGGTTTTCCTATTGCTATTAGTTTCGGAGATAATTGAGACTATATCGTTTTGAAGTCATTTCGCACGGTCAAAAACGCTGAAAATTTGCCAAAAAGACACCATCGACAATAACTCCAAAACTAAAACAGCGATTCCGGATTTAACTGCATAGTCTTGTTTGCGTTTATAAACTACCCTAAGTGATGCAGTATGGTTTTTCTATTCCTATTAGTTTCGGAGATATTTGAGACTATAGGATTTTGTAGCCATTTGGCACGGTGAAAAACGCTAAAAATTTGCCAAAATGACACCATCGACAATAACTCCAAAACTAAAACAGCGATTCCGGATTTAACTGCATAGTCTTGTTTGCGTTTATAAACTACCCTAAGTGGTGCAGTACGGTTTTTCTATTGCTATTAGTTTCGGAGATAATTGAGACTATATCATTTTGAAGTCATTTCGCACGGTGAAAAACGCTAAAAATTTGCCAAAATGACACCATCGACAATAACTCCAAAACTAAAACAGCGATTCCGGATTTAACTGCATAGTCTTGTTTGCGTTTATAAACTACCCTAAGTGGTGCAGTACGGTTTTCCTATTGCTATTAGTTTCGGAGATAATTGAGACTATATCGTTTTGAAGTCATTTTGCACGGTCAAAAACGCTGAAAATTTGCCAAAAAGACACCATCGACAATAACTCCAAAACTAAAACAGCTATTCCGGATTTAACTACATAGTCTTGTTTGCGTTTATAAACTACCCTAAGTGATGCAGTACGGTTTTTCTATTGCTATTAGTTTCGGAGATAATTGAGACTATATCGTTTTGAAGTCATTTCGCACGGTCAAAAACGCTAAAAATTTGCCAAAATGACACCATCGACAATAACTCCAAAACTAAAACAGCGATTCCGGATTTAACTGCATAGTCTTGTTTGCGTTTATAAACTACCCTAAGTGGTGCAGTACGGTTTTCCTATTGCTATTAGTTTCGGAGATAATTGAGACTATATCATTTTGAAGTCATTTCGCACGGTCAAAAACGCTAAAAATTTGCCAAAATGACACCATCGACAATAACTCCAAAACTAAAACAGCGATTCCGGATTTAACTGCATAGTCTTGTTTGCGTTTATAAACTACCCTAAGTGATGCAGTATGGTTTTTCTATTCGTATTAGTTTCGGAGATATTTGAGACTATAGGATTTTGAAGCCATTTGGCACGGTGAAAAACGCTAAAAATTTGCCAAAATGACACCATCGACAATAACTCCAAAACTAAAACAGCGATTCCGGATTTAACTGCATAGTCTTGTTTGCGTTTATAAACTACCCTAAGTGATGCAGTACGGTTTTCCTATTGCTATTAGTTTCGGAGATAATTGAGACTATATCGTTTTGAAGTCATTTCGCACGATCAAAAACGCTGAAAATTTGCCAAAAAGACACCATCGACAATAACTCCAAAACTAAAACAGCGATTCCGGATTTAACTGCATAGTCTTGTTTGCGTTTATAAACTACCCTAAGTGGTGCAGTACGGTTTTTCTATTGCTATTAGTTTCGGAGATAATTGAGACTATATCATTTTGAAGTCATTTCGCACGGTCAAAAACGCTGAAAATTTGCCAAAAAGACACCATCGACAATAACTCCAAAACTAAAACAGCGATTCCGGATTTAACTACATAGTCTTGTTTGCGTTTATAAACTACCCTAAGTGATGCAGTATGGTTTTTCTATACGTATTAGTTTCGGAGATATTTGAGACTATAGGATTTTGAAGCCATTTGGCACGGTGAAAAACGCTAAAAATTTGCCAAAATGACACCATCGACAATAACTCCAAAACTAAAACAGCGATTCCGGATTTAACTGCATAGTCTTGTTTGCGTTTATAAACTACCCTAAGTGGTGCAGTACGGTTTTCCTATTGCTATTAGTTTCGGAGATAATTGAGACTATATCATTTTGAAGTCATTTCGCACGGTCAAAAACGCTAAAAATTTGCCAAAATGACACCATCGACAATAACTCCAAAACTAAAACAGCGATTCCGGATTTTATAAACTGCAAACATAGTCTTGTTTGCGTTTATAAACTACCCTAAGTGGTGCAGTACGGTTTTTCTATTGCTATTAGTTTCGGAGATAATTGAGACTATATCATTTTGAAGTCATTTCGCACGGTCAAAAACGCTGAAAATTTGCCAAAAAGACACCATCGACAATAACTCCAAAACTAAAACAGCGATTCCGGATTTAACTGCATAGTCTTGTTTGCGTTTATAAACTACCCTAAGTGATGCAGTATGGTTTTTCTATTCGTATTAGTTTCGGAGATATTTGAGACTATATCGTTTTGAAGTCATTTCGCACGATCAAAAACGCTGAAAATTTGCCAAAAAGACACCATCGACAATAACTCCAAAACTAAAACAGCGATTCCGGATTTAACTACATAGTCTTGTTTGCGTTTATAAACTACCCTAAGTGGTGCAGTACGGTTTTCCTATTGCTATTAGTTTCGGAGATAATTGAGACTATATCGTTTTGAAGTCATTTGGCACGGTCAAAAACGCTAAAAATTTGCCAAAATGACACCATCGACAATAACTCCAAAACTAAAACAGCGATTCCGGATTTAACTACATAGTCTTGTTTGCGTTTATAAACTACCCTAAGTAGTGCAGTAGGGTTCTGCTATTGCTATTAGTTTCGGAGATAATGAAGACTATATCGTTTTGTAGTCATTTTTCACGGTCAAAAACGCTGAAAATTTGCCAAAAAGACACCATCGACAATAACTCCAAAACTAAAACAGCTATTCCGGATTTAACTACATAGTCTTGTTTGTGTTTATAAACTACCCTAAGTGATGCAGTATGGTTTTTCTATTCGTATTAGTTTCAGAGATATTTGAGACTATAGGATTTTGTAGTCATTTGGCACGGTGAAAAACGCTAAAAATTTGCCAAAATGACACCATCGACAATAACTCCAAAACTAAAACAGCGATTCCGGATTTTATAAACTGCATAGTCTTGTTTGCGTTTATAAACTACCCTAAGTGGTGCAGTACGGTTTTTCTATTGCTATTAGTTTCGGAGATAATTGAGACTATATCATTTTGAAGTCATTTCGCACGGTCAAAAACGCTGAAAATTTGCCAAAAAGACACCATCGACAATAACTCCAAAACTAAAACAGCGATTCCGGATTTAACTACATAGTCTTGTTTGCGTTTATAAACTACCCTAAGTGATGCAGTATGTTTTTTCTAAACGTATTAGTTTCGGAGATATTTGAGACTATAGGATTTTGACGCCATTTCGCACGATCAAAAACGCTGAAAATTTGCCAAAAAGACACCATCGACAATAACTCCAAAACTAAAACAGCGATTCCGGATTTAACTACATAGTCTTATTTGGGTTTATAAACTACCCTAAGTGGTGCAGTACGGTTTTCCTATTGCTATTAGTTTCGGAGATAATTGAGACTATATCGTTTTGAAGTCATTTCCCACGGTCAAAAACGCTGATAATTTGCCAAAATGACACCATCGACAATAACTCCAAAACTAAAACAGCGATTCCCGGTTTAACTACATAGTCTTGTTTGCGTTTATAAACTACCCTAAGTGGTGCAGTAAGGTTTTCCTATTGCTATTAGTTTCGGAGATATTTGAGACTATAGGATTTTGTAGCCATTTGGCACGGTGAAAAACGCTAAAAATTTGCCAAAATGACACCATCGACAATAACTCTAAAACTAAAACAGCGATTCCGGATTTAACTACATAGTCTTGTTTGCGTTTATAAACTACCCTAAGTTGTGCAGTACGGTTTTCCTATTCCTATTAGTTTCGGAGATAATTGAGACTATATCGTTTTAAAGTCATTTCGCACGGTCAAAAACGTTGAAAATTTGCCAAAGAGACACCATCGACAATAACTCAAAAACTAAAATAGCTATTCCGGATTTAACTACATAATCTTGTTTGCGTTTATAAACTACCCTAAGTTATACAGTATGTTTTTTCTATTCGTATTAGTTTCGGAGATATTTGAGACTATAATATTCCGTAGCCATTTGGCACGGTGAAAAACGCTAAAAATTTGCCAAAATGACACCATCGACAATAACTCTGAAACTAAATCAGCGATTCCGGGTTTAACTACATAGTCTTGTTTGCGTTTATAAACTACCCTAAGTGATGCAGTATGGTTTTTCTATTCGTATTAGTTTCGGAGATACTTGAGACTATAGCCATTTTGTAGCCATTTGGCACGGTGAAAAACACTAAAAATTTGCCAAAATGACACCATCGACAATAACTCCAAAACTAAAACAGCGATTCCATGTTTAACAACATTGTCTTGTTTGCGTTTATAAACTACCCTAAGTGGTGCAGTACGGTTTTCCTATTGCTATTATTTTCCGAGATAATTGAGACTATATCGTTTTGAAGTCATTTCGCACGATCAAAAACGCTGAAAATTTGCCAAAAAGACACCATCGACAATAACTCTAAAACTAAAACAGCTATTCCGGATTTAACTACATAGTCTTGTTTGCGTTTATAAACTACCCTAAGTTATGCAGTATGGTTTTTTCTATTCGTATTATTTTTGGAGATATTTGAGACTATAGGATTTCGTAGCCATTTGGCACGGTGAAAAACGCTAAAAATTTGCCAAAATGACACCATCGACAATAACTCTGAAACTAAAACAGCGATTCCTGGTTTAACTACATAGTCTTATTTTCGTTTATAAACTACCCTAAGTGGTGCAGTACGGTTTTCCTATTGCTATTAGTTTCGGAGATAATTGAGACTATATCGTTTTGAAGTCATTTCGCACGGTCAAAAACGCTGAAAATTTGCCAAAAAGACACCATCAACAATAACTCCAAAACTAAAACAGCTATTCCGGATTTAACCACATAGTCTTGTTTGCGTTTATAAACTACCCTAAGTGGTGCAGTACGGTTTTCCTATTGCAATTAGTTTCGGAGACAATTGAGAATATATCGTTTATAAGTCATTTCGCACGGTCAAAAACGCTGAAAATTTGCCAAAAAGACAGCATCGACAATAACTCCAAAACTAAAACAGCTATTCCGGAATTAACTGCATTGTCTTGTTTGCGTTTATAAAGTACAGTAAGGGATGCAGTATGGTTTTTCTATTCGTATTAGTTTCGGAGATATTTGAGATATTTGACCGTGTCGTTTGTGCTAGCTTAGTTCTTGATATATTAAAAATATAAATTGGGGGGAGAGAATGTTCAGCCCCCACCCCGGCAAATTCAAAATTCAACAAAGCCATTCGTTTGTCTTACGTTTGTTCTGGTTTGTGCCTCAAACCATGTCGTTTGTGGTAGCTTAGTTTTTGAGGTATTCAAAATATAAATCGAGGGGGATGGTCAGCCCCCCACGCCAGCAAATTCAAAAACCAACAGTGCCATTCGTTTGTGCTACGTCTGTGGTGGTGTGTGCCGCAAACCGTGTTGTTTGTGCTAGCTTAGTTTTTGAGATATTAAAAATATAATTTTCGGAGGCTAGGGAAATGATCAGCCCCCACTCCCGCAAATTCAAAATTCAACAGTGCCATTCGTTTGTGCTACGTTTGTGCTGGTTTGTGAAGCAAACCGTGTCGTCTGTGCTAGCTTAGTTTTTGAGATATTCAAAATATAGGTTGGGGGAGGTGGGGAAATGGTCAGCCCCCACGCTGGCAAATTCAAAATTCAACAGTGCCATTCGTCTGTGCTACGTCTGTGTCGCAAACCGTGTCGTTTGTGCTAGCTTATTTTTCGAGATATTAAATATCCAAATTTGGGGTTGGACCATTTGCCCTGCCCCCCACCCCTGCAAACTCAAAAATTCAACAGTGCCATTCGTTTGTGCCACGTTTGTGCTTGTTTGTGTGGCAAACCGTGTCGTTTGTGCTAGCATAGCTTTTGAGATATTGTGGGGAAATGCTCAGCCCCCACTCCCGCAAATTCAAAATTCAACAGTGTCATTCGTTTGTGCTACGTTTGTGCCACAAACCGTGATGTTTATGCTAGCTTAGTTTTCGAGATATTAAACACCCAAATTTGGGGGTGAACCATTTGCCTCCCCTCCCCCTCCCACCCCGGGAAATTCAAAATTCAACAGTGCCGTTCGTTTGTGCTACGTTTGTGCTGTTTTGTGCCGCTAACCGTGTCGTTTGTGCTAGCATAGTTTTTGAGATATTCAAAATATACTTTTGGGAAGTTGGGGAAACGCTCTGCCCCCACCCCAGCAAATTTAAAATCAACATTGCCGTTCGTTTTTGCTACGTTTGTGTTGTTTTGTGAGGCAAACCGTGTCGTTTGTGATGGCTTAATTTTTGAGATATTCAAAATATAATTTGAAGGGCTGGGGATTATTTTGCGATTTGGGTAAAATGGAACACAAAATTATATATATGTTCATGGAGATTATTTTGAAAAGTTGTAAGTATGTTTTCGTAAATATGTAAATGTACAGATACTTCTTTAAGCAGCTAAACTTTCGTCCTGCCCCTGGAAAAACCTTCAACTACTGCTGAATGGCCGTTTTAAATCTTTTAATTTGGGTAAGCTCAGAAATGTTAATTTAATCCTTTCTCAGTGGTGTGAAAAGTATTGCATCACCTGCAAAGGCAGTGAATTTTTGAGTTTGACTTTTTTTTAACTATCTAATTTTTATTGCAATTTCATCATTTATATGTCATAAGGTGGAAAATTTAACGGAGATTTCAAAAAATGTGTTTGCTTTTCCTGTAGCTACTTCTGTTTTTAAGATACATTTCAAAAAACATGACTGAGTCGAAATTATTTAAAAAACGAATCGTTTATCCAGTACTTAGGTATACAGCAAAAAATTGTTTTTGTAATTCATAAGGAAGGAAATGACATTTAAATACAGAAATATAATGCAGCAAAATGATAAAGTGTACCTAATATTTTGTTGCCCAACCTTTAGCTTCAATCACAGGTTTGCATCTTGATTGCATACTGTGAACAAGGTTTTGTAAAATATTGGGTTGAACAATACGATTCCATATTTGAATTACATATTCAATGAATTTTGGTTGTTGGCTTCTTTTTTGATAGTTCATACGGCACTTTGAACCAAACATTTTCGATCGGGTTTAAGTCCGGTTAGTGTGGTGGCCAATCAAGATGCTGAGCATTTATTTCCTGAAACCAGTTTTTCACTATATAGTTTTGCACGATGACAGGGTGCATTGTCCTCTTGAAAAATAAAATTACTATCATAAAGTCTTCTAGGTGATGACAGCATCTTCTTTTCTAATATCCAGATGTATTTCTGGGCATTTGGTGTATCATCGACAATATGGAGGTTCGCATCGCAATGTTCTCACATGCAGCTCCAAACCATGACCTTCACCGGATGCTTAACTTTGGCCTCACTAAGCAACTTGGATGGAATTCTTCCTGCTTGAATCTCCTTACACAGGCACTACTCGGATTCCCATTAAGGCAAAATTCTGATTCATCATTGAAAAGGACATTTTCATATGGCTTAGTTGTTCATGATACTTGCTGTTTTTCCCACTGAAGTTTATGTTGTCTTTGATTTGCAGTTAACGGTGGTTTACGCCTGCCTTTACAGCCATGTAAGCGATAATGAAGCAGACTCCACCTACAAGTAGATGTACTAACAGTAACATCAGTCCCTTCATACCATCTTTTTTTCTTTTGATTGGAGGTTTAATGACCACTGTGAGCAACTCAATGGGCTATATGCAGTCGCCCGTCCCTAATTTAGGGTCACTGGTTCCAGGAAAGGGAGAGATCCAGTGCCGTAAGACAAACACAACATCCATGCCTCACGGGATTTGAACCCGGACCCCTTCCGGACGAATGATCAGAGGCCATCGCTTAGACCACTACGCCACCGGGGCTGCTCAGACCATCTTTAAAGTAATTCAGGTGAATTGAGCTTCCTGTCTGGCAAACTTAGCTTTCTGAGCACACTGTCCTGCCTGGTTATAGTAGTGAATCTGGGCCTTCCACTGCGACGCATATTTTTAATATCAGCAGTGTATTTTACTTTTCTTCAGTAGCCTAATAACTGTAGATTAATTACAGCCCATTCTTTCAGCGATTTGTCTCGAAGAATACTCCTCTGCATGCAGAACAACTATTTTTACTCTGTCCGCTGATGACAATTTTGCAGTTTTAGCCATTATTGAGAATGTACACAAATTCTACCCTAATAAGAACAAGAAGCGACTATTATAAAACTACTATTATAAAGCGTAGATCATCATCATGTGTAGAGAATTTTCGGAAGGGGAAGTCTGACTCCAGGTCTTAAACAACCCTTAGAAATAGGAAGCTAGGATATTTGGGCTAGAGTGCCCGATGGGAAAGTGACACAAAAGCGAGGTAGAAAGGGGGAGAGAAATGCTGTTATTTATTACCGGGGGACCAGTACCCCTCGGGGTCCGACGACTTAACATGCCCATCCGATGCACGGCGGATATTTAGTAGTTCGAGCGTTCGTACCTGCCCAGGATCGAACCTGAAGTTCCTCCGTGGCAGTCATGAAAGTTGACCACCAGGCCATCCGCGGCCCTGAAAATCATGTAGATACGATATTTCAAGAAGTTTTAGGAAGGGAGTGTCTCACCCCAGGTCTAAAACTACCCTTAGAAATAGGAAGCCAGGAGATCTGAGTAAGTGAACTCAATAGGAAAAATAAACAGAAAATTGAGTAAAAGTACAGGGTGACATATCTTTCAAACAGTGAACCATGACAGCAGTCCGGGGGTAAGGGGCAAGGGGACGTGGAAGGAGAACCAAGCTCCGTACAACATCACAGAGAACCACAACTCCAACCGGCCGCCGGCGCACCAGGGAGTGAGTGAAACTCACCGAGACCAAATCCAAGTGCCGGGGCAGCAATGAATTCTCATCATCTCGATGCCAATCTGAAAAAGAAGGGTGGGGAAGTTGTCTAACACTCACCATTGATCACATACTTACTCTCTCTGTCAAGGGGGTCAAAGATCATCGCCTTAGTTCTGGGATACCTAAGGAATTCGCTGGGATTGTAATCAACCGCGTCCCTAATAAGTTCATTAGGGTGGATTTCCGCTTTCTTGAAGAACTTCTTGGCGAGTCTGGTGGAAAACTCATGTACCTTCTCAATTCCAAGTGTGTTCCTCAGGTTCCGAAGTGGGATCCAAAGGGGAGCCCCAGTGATCATACGAAGTGCTCGGCTCTTCACCTTCTCGATTCTCTCTCGCTGATTCCTACTAATACCTAAACAGATGGGGGAGGCGTAGGTAAGCACCGGCCTGACGACCGTCTTGTACAGCAGTACTTTGTTCCGTGCTATAAGGAAGCTTCTCCGGTGGGGTAGTGGAGCTAGCTGCTTAAGGCATTGTCTAGCTTCATTCGTGTGGTAGCTGGAAATGATCTAGTAGTTCTGCGTCAACCCTTTTCGTGTGGTAGCTGTCAATGATCTAGTAGATCAGATCAGATGATATGTAGAGTATTTTAGGAAGGGAGTGTCTGATCCCAGGTCTTAAACAACCCTTAAAAACAGGAAGCTTGGATATTTGGGGTAGAGTGCCTGGTAGGAAAGTGACATGGAAGTGAGGAAGAAAGGGGAGAAAGACGCCCTTATTTATTACCGGGGGCCAGTACCCGGGAAATGATCTACTAACTCTGCGTCAACCCTTATAAAGGCTGGAGTGGGATTAGGAGAGCATTAGGAAGCAGTCAAACAGGCAAAAGAATGTCTATGATTGGCAGTAACAACTCATACGTAGCTAACATGAATTTCAATGTATTTTGCAGACCCCATATTTTATGTCATATCTTAAGAACATAAGTAGCTACAGGAAAAACTAGGACATTTTTGAAATTTAAATTGAATTTTGCATCTAATGACATATAACGGATGAAAAATTACTGTTTGGTCTAACATTTCTTTAGAAGCCACTGAGATGCGTTATTGAGAAAATTCATGCTCAGATTTACATCCTTTTACATTGAGATTAAAACAAGAAAGATGACACAATTTTTAGTTTTAATGAGCGCGTCTTTTGAAACCATTCTGACACGAATTAAATTTATCAAATCTATTCAATGGAACCGGTATGAAAAACAGTAGTATCTGACCGAAGAAAGAAGTTTTTCAATAGGGTATTTAATCCCGCAGATATTGCTGTAAACGGAAACGTGAAATTACGCCCTCTGGTAGCTAACTGGTGCGTTAGGAAAAATTATATGAGAAACAGTTAGCAGCAGAAGCACTCTCCAACAAAGAAAGAATATTTAAAATCGGACTTTTAGAAGCAGAGACATTGACCAATATAAAATACGAAATTACGCACCCCCCCCCCTTCCGGAAAACCATGCCTTATTTTAAGAAGAAAGTATTCTCAAAAAGTGTTTTGATGTGAGAGGTATCGGTTCACGAAATAATTTTTTCAGTCAGGTTTTCAGGAGCTCAGATTTTGCTGCAAATACATCAGAAGCAGAAATTATTCCTTACGCCCCCTAGTGGCCAAAACATTCTTTACCAAATATAAGATATTATTTTTAAAATATTCCCCATCAGGAGCTGTATGCGATACAGGAAGAATTTTTCAAATCGGAGTTTTTGAAGCAGAGATGTAGGGAAAAATGTAGTTTACCTGAACGACCCCTAACGGAAAGTCTATGAATTTCTTGAAAATTTTGAAATGTATGAAAAACATTTTGCCCTAGAAACGATATGAAATGCCGCCCCGGTGGCGCAGTGGTCTAAGGCGCTGGCCTCTGATCATTCGTCCGTAAGGGGTCCGAGTTCGAATCCCGGTCAGGCATGGATGTTGTGTTTGTCTTACGGCACTGGCTCTCTCCCTTCCCTGGAACCAGTGACCCTAAATTAGGGACGGGGCGACTGCTTATAGCCCAATGAGTTGCTCACGGTGGTCGTTAAACCTCCAATCAAAAAAAAAAACGATATGAAACAAAGAAAACTTTTTAAATGGTACTCCTAAAAGCAGGTATGTTGACAAAAATAAGATATATATCTACGCCCCCTGGAGGAGAAACAATGCATTATTCTATGAAGAAAATATCCCTAAAATGTTTATCTACGTGAGTAGTATCGGTTCACGAACGATTTTTTTCAATCGAGATTTTAGAAGCTCAGATTTGCTGTAAATTCGTTAGAAGTAGAAATTAGCGCTACCGCCCTCTGGTGGCCAAACTATTTTTACCAAAAAATCAGAAATGACATGCAAAAGATTTCTCATCAGGAGCTATATCCCTGTAGAAAGAATTTTTCGAATGTGAGTTTTAGAAGCAGAGATATCGGGAAAAACGAAGTTTAGTTTTACGCCCGTAGCGTAAAATCTATACGTAACGTGTAAAAAGTGGCTATACTTAAAATAGTTTTTGACATAAATGGAATCGAAAGGTAAAACCTTATTTTCAATCGAAAGTTTAGAAGCAAATATATGAAGTAAAAGATATTTGGAATTCGATATCATCTGCATTTACGTAAAAATCTCACACTGCGAAATTGTGCATCGTAAAGAAAAAAATGAAGGATCATCATTCACACATTTCAAGCTTTCCAACGCAAAAAAAAAAAAAAAAAAAGAAATCGGACTAATAGTTGCAGAGATAGGGTGTCCACAAACGGACGAGCAAACCGGAAACATAAGCAGGATCTTTTTTACAAAAGACTAGCTGAAAACATACCTGTTGATTTATTTACGCTTACATGCTATGTCGATATTAACGGGTTTGCAAATAAAAGTAATTTGTAGCTGATCATATCATTACATGCTGAGCAATATACACTATGGGAGACAATGAAATTTGCACACCTAGAAGAAAACATGATACAACCGTGAAACTTTGCAAATAGCTAGAGTACATGCTGGTATGCAAACGGTCCACGCTTGGTGCGATTGAGTATGACCACACACCCTGTGGTGGCGCTGCAAAAACGAATCGGCAACCGGCGTGTAGTCAATGCCCCATGTAAACGAAAAACACCCGCCGACGCAAGCAAGAGCGCAGAGTGACAAGAATGTCGGGTAGACTCCAGATACGTCGATTTACGCAACGTACAGACTTGGAGAGGGGCCTGATCATCGGGCTGAAAACCGCAGGGTGGTTGGCGTGCCGTGTAGCCCGCCACGTTGATCGTTCTGACCTTACCATCCCACTTATTTTAGGAGCAGTGGACACGTGACGGCACTGCCACACGGCGGAGTGGCTCTTGACGGACCACCAGGACCGCCGATAAAGGGGATCGACGGATCGTGCGCCAGACACGAACGGATCCCACGGGGACCAGGCAGATGTAGCGGCTCCTGTGTGCCAACGAACCATTTCCCAACGCCGCGCAGAAGTGAATCTGCGATCCCAGCGTGCCTTGCGTGTGCTGCCATTAACACCGGAACATCGCCGGCTCCGTTTGCATTGATGCCAGACCAGAGCGACGTGGAACGCCACATATTGGCAACGTGTGGTGTTTAACGATGAGTGCCGCTTCGTTTTGGGGACAGATGATCATCGTGTCCGGGTGTAGAGGTCCCCTGGTCAACGGCTCAATCCCAACCTCGCTATCGAGCGCCACACCTCCCCCACTGCAGGTATTATTGTCTGGGGAGCCATAGCCTGCGATTGCCGATCAACTCTAGTAGTGGTACGTGGATCATTGACGGGCCAGCGGTATGTGGATGAGATCCTACAGCTCCATGTGTTCCCGTTCCTGGCCGGGATTCCAAGTGCGCTATACCAGCAGGATAATGCCCGCCCACACACGGCTCGGTTTGCCTAGGACTGCCTACGTCATGTCAAGACGATTCCATGGCCTTCCCGCTTCCCCGACATTCCCCTTATCGAGCATGAGTGGGCCAGTCTGTTTGTGACAACTGTAAAACAGCCGCCACGGTAGCGCAGTGGTCTAAGCGCTGGCTTATAATCATTCGTCCTTGATGGGTCCGGGTTCAAATCCCGTGAGGCATGGATGTTGTGTTTGTCTAACGGCACTGGCTGTCTCCCTTCCCTGGAACCAGTGACCCTAAGTTAGGGATGGGCGACTGCTTATAGCCCACTGAGTTGCTCACGGTGGTCGTTAAACCTTCAATTAAAAAGGAAAAAAAAGGTGTTCACTGGTATGTGGAGCCATGCTGACTGCAGTGCATCTGACAGCTGATGGAGGGTGCGTGGGGGAGGATCCATAGAGCGAACAACACGATTGAGGTAGTCTCACAGATACTCAATTGGGTTTAAGTCTGGGAAATTAGGGGCCCAGGGAAGTGCTTTGTCTTTCAACCACTCGCTGACATTTCTAGCTTCTTGACACGTCGCATTGTCATTCGGGAAGATCCCATCTGCCTCAGGGAAGACAATCAGCATGTATGGGTGTACGTGGTCTGCAAGTACGGATTCATAACGAATTCGGTAGTATGAATAGATGATGCCTTCCAAAAGTATGAATGGATCCAGATAATGCCAGGAAAACATTCCCCAGACCATAACGCTGCACCCACCAGCTTGGATTCTTCCAGCAGAGGTTGAAGAGTGTTTGTTCTCCAATGTTTCCGGCCTTATATGCCAACATCTATTCGTTCGATGTAGGAGGAAACGTGGCTCATCGGAGAAGGCAATCCTTTGCCAATCAGAAGAGGTCCAATTCCGATACTGCCGTGCAAATGTAAGCCTTTTCTGCCGATGGACCTTCGTTAGCATACCTGCAGTGACCATACGTCTATATCGGAGCCCCAAACGCAGCAGGGTTCGCTGAACTGTAGTTTTAGACCCACTTCCGGTAGCCCCCTGGTTCATTCGGCTAGTGAGTTGCTCCACTGTAGCTTGTCGATCGGCCCTCACTCACCTTCGAAGCCTACGTTCACCTCTCACACCAATGGCACGTGGTGCTCCGCAGTTTCCACTTCGTTTATTCGCAATGGTGCTGTCTCCAATCGCGATACACTTTAACCATAGCAGCACGCGAACAGTTCACAAACTGCGCTTTTTCAGAAATACTGCCATGCGTGGCTGAAATGCCGATAATCATCCCATTTTGCAAATGTGATAAATCGCTCCTTTTATCCATGACAGCAATAGGTTATATATTTTCAGAATGCTTACAGCACACCATATATACCCTCCAAACCAGCTCACGACACGTGTCTTCTTTCATTGGCTACGCGCTGTTGACGTCAACAGTAGTAGGTGGTCACAATAATGCGACTCGACTGTGTATATTGTGACGTGCCTGCACCGCAGGACGCACATGAGATAAAGGCAGGTAGCAGCGAGAGCATATGTCCGCGAGCTCAGTTGGGAGAGCGACGTACTCCGGAGTGAGGGGACCCGGATTCGATGTCGGCGTGGACAAAGATGTTGGAGAAAATTACTTCGTCATAATATATAACAGTGAACATGATGGCATCTCTAACTATTCGAACCAAAAATCTCATATAGGGTTCGAAAAGTTAAAGACTCTCTCATATATACAAATAAATTGTATAAAACTAAAAGCAATATTCGAAATAAGTGGTTTTCGTATTAAATAAAAATATTTTTTCCTATAAACTAAAGCTGAAGCTTCAAAAATGCACTCAAACATGCGTAGTTTCAGCTAAAATTAACTTTTGTAGCTTTTTTTTCCCCCTGTTACAAACTTTTTAACTATGTACACATTGTCTAAGTATGTAGCAATTTTGTTTTCAATACTAACGATACCTATATTTGGAAGCCGTTCCTGTTTCATATGTAATCGAAAGTAACGTTTTATGATTTTAAGCTTGGATAACGATCTTTTCTCGTAATCCAGTGTTACAGACAGTAAAACTTTGAAAAGAGGGTTTTGTGCACCTTATTACTGCTGTTAATTAAATGGAATGGAAAAGGAGGAATTGAAATTTTGAAGATCTTTTGTATTTCAAGCTTAACAGTAAGAAAAAGAAAGATGTTTATTTTTAGGCAGTGTAAGAATCCACAAATCGAAAAAGAATTTCGTTTAACTTAACATGAGACACGTATGCTCCACTTTCCCTCCTCCCACCATATTTTGCTATAGGCAACAAAATATTATTAAAGCTACTGAATTGTTTGGAAAACATTAATCAGTCATTTGAAAATATGTATTCTAAAGCACTTTATGGGTTCATCCGATGCTTAACGTAAGTCCAAAGAGTTTTACAATTTAGTCACCATATCTGAAATTCCTGAGCAATTATATTCTTTTTTTGCAAAACCTGACAATTGTATTTGTAAGTCCGTATGATATTTTATTTTCATATCACTGCTTAGTGTCAGTGAAGAATAAAGGTCATTTAAAAAATTGAAAAGTCTCGTTATGCGTGTTCAGGTGTTCAAACCGTTCTTATCGTTGTATCACAAATATGACAGTTTTTTATTTGTTTGTTTCTCTTTGATCGATCAATATCTCATTCGTATTTTGTTACCAAAAAATTGCTTTTTTTTTCTTACGTGGTCTAACCAACACAACAGTTGGAAATTCTGTTTCGCAGTCTATTTCCTCTGCAATTGTTTTATCTTCAGCAAACATGCCTTTAAAACCCCTACATGCTCTACATTCTTTTAAACAGCCATTTACTTGTTTTAATATTTCTATTATGGTTGGTATAACTACAACACAATTGAGCATTAATTTGCTAATAACATTAATTTTTGAAGAAAGAGTGTACCAAATCTTTCTGGAACAAATAAATGTGTACGTTTTCTTGTTTTTAATTATTTTTCCTAAGGCAGATTTGTTAAATTTCATGTATCACGGTCTCTAAAAGATTCGTTAAATCTCAAAAATAATACATCGTGGATTACATCTAAATTGTACCCCAGTCCTTCTTAGTGGCGTCCCCATAAGTTTTTTTCTGGGAGGTTACGAAATTTTGTTTTTTCATACAACTAAATGCGTTATGAGGGCATTTTTGAAATGTATCCAACATCCCAGCAAAAATATTCAAATAAATATTGCTGGAAATTAATAATATTCTTATCACCACATAATGGTTGGCCACTTATATTGTGCAATTCATCTATGCAGAAAACAAGTTGGGAAAAGTGACTAGAATCCTGATAAGACCGATTTGTGTGCGAGAAATCTATTTTCAAAAGCACCAATTAACATGTCTAAAAATGGTACATAAATTAAAATCCTGTAATAGTCTTCTGGGGTTTCTGTGTTTATGTTATAGCGTAGGTTTTGCTTTGATGTGATTGTTAGTATTCGTATCAAAATTCCTTGCTTTTCAGCGTGCTTTAGAGTAATCTGGAATAAGTCAAAGAACTTAAATGTGGCAATGTCTCGTCGCCACAGAAACTTTGTTTACCCATGCATTGGCTTTTCATTGCAATGGGACATTCTAGTCTTTGGCTCCTTGCAGTTTCCTTGTCTTCATGGAGAAAACACGTTCAGTTGCTTCCATGAGACATAAAAACAATCTGAAATACTAACAAAACTTTGCCTTTTAAAATCGCGTTTTTGAAATTTCGAAAGGTTCCAAAATTTGGTGGGGGTTTAACACCCCCGGCACGCCACTGATCTCCTTACTCTTATTGCATCGATAATGTTTTCTCACCTTGTTTCACAGCACGGTTGAACGCTTCGTTAAAATTTGCCAACGTAATTCAGAAAGAGCATATATTTCTTGAACAATTCTGAAAATGTTCACAATTTCTAGGGATATTTTTCGTCGTTATTTACGACCACATTTAAAGTATCAGCTGCTCAAGGTACATAAAATGTACAAGAGTTTTAGATCAAAATATTATGTATTTTGAAGTCCATCGTGTTTTCCCTTCATATTGGCCCGTTGTCCTAGTGCTGGCGATGCATATCATGAATGCTGAAATTTTCAAAATTGTAAAAGAAATTAGAAAAAAAAAAAATGTTAGTCTTTGCTCGCGGTATCCGTTACTGAACAAAACAAAAATTATTCTGATTTCAAGTTGTTTTCCAATGAATTATATAGTGAATTATTTTTACTAAAAAAATTAACGTGCCACACGTAGCAGTACGATTTCTCACAGCAAAACGTTTTCTTAACTTTGCTCATGTGATTGATATTAATTTTTCAACCATAAAATTGGATTTGGGGGTCCTGCCGCCCCCGGAACTTTGCTCGTCCCTGCTTGCAGTAGCTTTAATCGATATTATGAATTACTTAGTATCCAAAGATTTTGTGTTGCTCTGGATCAGTCCTCCACTTGTGTCAGGCATCACATTGTTTTCAGTATGGACCAAAATTGATGGAAGCTGCTCTTTGAAAAGAGAAATGCTTTTTTGGTGGAAATAAAAATATCTGTCTCACAAATACAAAACATTAGGACGAAATTCTAATGCTCAATTTTCTTTTAATACATAAGGAATGACACTTTAATATCAAGACATCAAACTTTCGATGTGATAGTGAGATATAGAACACCCAGATTTCTGCACAACACTACAAATTGTAATGATTTATATGGCATTTTGAACGCCAACACAAAAAACATGCATTGCGAATTACACGAAAAGATAAAAAAAGAAATTTGTATTGAACTATTAAAGTTTTATTTTCAATGTAGACGACTGTACCAAACAACACTATTACTTAAAAGAAACTTCAATGTTCTCCTCCTCAGCGTCAAATGTAACACTATAAAAACACAAAACATTTTGGAGAAGTTGAAATGCTCAGTTTTCTTTAATAATAAGGGATGGGTTCCAGTTGCTCTGTACATTATTTTCAGTGACTATATATCGTGTCCTAAGCAACGGTAATATGTCTTTTTACTTGTTCTATAAATCATAGCTCTGCAATTGCACATTTTGATACAGTATTAAGGAATGGCAAAAACGTACTAAAAACGTACGGAACAAAACTTCATTGAGAACATTAAACTTTTGAATGTGAAAACATGAGATTAAAATCACACATTCCATCACAACACTGAAATGTGATATTTTTTTATAAGTTTTGTTACGACGCAAACGGCATACTTTGCAAATGTGATGAAAAATATGGAAATTCTATTTAACTATTTAAATTTCATTTACAGTCTGGCTGTCAATATCAAATAACACATATATTTAAAATGAACTTAAATTTCTTATTCTTAGCAGAAAACATAATACAAAAAATACAAAACGTAAGAAAATTTAAATGCTCAATCTGTTTTATTATAAATTGAGTTAAACTTTAATATCAAGAAATCAAAATTTAATAGTGAGATAAAAAAACAGATTTCATCACAACACTGTAAGTGTGGTAATTTATATGATATTTTTACTTGTAACACAAATGACATACGTTGCAAATTACATGAAAGGTAAAAAAATCATATTCAATTTCAAAAAAATATTTACAGTTTGGGTGATTGTGCCAAACAAAAGATATGTATAAATAAACATCTACTTTCAAACTGCAATGTGCAACGATTTGTACAATATTTTAAATTACAACGCAAAAGGCATACATTGGAAATGGCATGAAAAAGAAACAAATCGCTTTTAATTAATAGAATTTTATTTACAGTGCATCTAACTGTATTCACATAATATGTTCTCAGCAGAAAATGGGTAGTATAAAAATATAAATTCAATGGTTTGTATAAAATATAATTCCAAATTTTCTGTGAAAATTTGGAATGCTCATTTTTTTCATTCTTATTAATTTTAATGCTTATGAAACTATGTAGTTTGGCGTCTTGACCAAAAAGATATAGCCAAGACACCAAATTACGAACCATGGTAATGTGATGCCAAATATGAGTTACTAAATTCACGAAATAAAGGGTAACTTCTTCAAGGCCACACATTTTCTCTGTAGGCCTTCTCTATCTAATCAACTGTTCTGAGATTCAACATTGACATGAAACTGACTGCTTTCAAGGGTTAGTGCTGATATAATGCTGTGTTTGGAAGACCATTTGGCACAGCCTGTTAGTGTTGATGCTCCGGTAGTTCTTCTTTCCTAGTAGCTTTTACGAATACCGTGAGCAACTCATTGGGCTATAAAGCAGTCGCCCGTTCCCAATTTTGGGACACTGACTCCAGAGAAAAGAAAGCGACAGTACCGTAAGACAAACACGACATCCATGTCTCACCGGGATTCGAATCCGGACCCGTAACGGGCGAACCGTCAGAAGCCAGCGCTGCGCCACCCGGGCGGCTATGCTTCAGTGAAAGCTCCCAAGGTATACCGAGAATCCTAAGGAGGATGAAATAGGTATGGCATAAACTTTATGGATGTCCAGGGGTAGGACAGGATCTTTGTCTTTTAGCGGACGCTTTATTATAGGAAAGTTAGGTCTGACAGTGAGGGTGTAGCCCATAGTTCTGAAGAGTTTAAAAATCTTATAAGAAAAGGAACCATGTTAAGGGACTGGACCAATGAATTGGGTTTCTATGTAAGTGTTGGTGTAAGAGTTGTCAGTTTTTAATATGGAAATCCTGGATAATTTTGTTTATTGTAGATGATGAGAACTGATGGATTTCAGCAATTTTCTTCATTGCACCACATTTTGTTCGAAGGATGATTCACTATAGCAAATAATTCTGGCACAATTATTAAAAGTTTTTTAAGCAGCAAATTTTGAGTAATGGGGCAGTAGGATACACCGCAGGCACATACCAAAACATCAGCACAAAACTGGGTGAATACAAACTCGATGTGTCAGGAGATCTTTCAAAAACAGCATTAACAGCATTAACTCGTGGACACTTTTGCAGTCTCCTTAAGAAAGAAACAAAAAACTTTTCTCCTTTGTACACAAAGCAACTCCACTTTTTCAAAAAAGTAGTGAAATATTTCTAACCTAGAACTGCAATTCAGATATTCCTTACCAAATACCATTTATTCAGATCTCTCTAATGAAATTTGGTAAATACCGTATATATTACACATACGTACATATATTACAAAACTGACCACCGATAGGCAACTGAATTATTAGACTGGACGTCAAAAGACAGAAATCCATATGGAAGATGGGTGGATGAATGACCGGAGTGACATGGAGGCTGACCCAAGACGGATAAATGTGGAAGAGACTTAGAGAGAAGAAAAAGGGTAAACTATATAGAGGAACAATTCCACACCGATTCATTCAACATCATAAAAATGGTGGCAAACAGTGCTGGCCACCATCTGTGGTTCAGCCAGCTGGAAACTCACCAGCGAGAACATACGTATATATATTGACATGTTAATATTTGATCCAATATAATAATTTTTCTCTCTTAATGTTTCACACATTTCATATAAATCAGTATTAAGAAACAAATCTTTTTTCAGTACCACATGTGAAGATATAAAATTGTACAACATTCTGTACTATGAAATTAAAGTTGCTGTCTTTAGCACGATATATTAAAAAAATTTACCAAACCGGTAACAAATTTTACATTTATTCACGATCCAAAACCGTTCAATGAAAGTGACAAGTACTTTCGAAGCCACAATGGTTTCATCCTCAGGCCGACTATGACACGGTACAAGAAACAAACCAGTCAATTTGTACTGTAATACGAGGCGCATCTCATGAACAGATGTGCCTCGTATTACAGTACAAATTGACTGGTTTGTTTCTTGTACCGTGTCATAGTCGGCCTGAGGATGAAACCATTGTGGCTTCGAAAGTACTTGTCACTTTCATTGAACGGTTTTGGATCGTGAATAAAATGTAAAATTTGTTTACGGTTTGGTAAATTTTTTTAATATATCGTGCTAAAGACAGCAACTTTTAATTTCATACTTCATTAGCACGAAATAAACTGGTATCATTCTGTACTAGTTCAACAATTGAAACAAATAGACAACAAATCAATTCTGCTAAAACAATCTGAAATACCAAAATTATTATTCTCACATACATAACACCCTCTTGAGCCTTTTGAGTAGCTTACAGCCACTAAATTAATTAAATGTAATGAATATACAATACTAAGAGGTAAGTCATCTGACAAAACATCATCTGACTTTCATCAATCTATACATAAACAGTGTTGCCATTTTAAGATTTGCTATCAGGGTTGCATAATTTATACATAGAAGAAATATTATAATATATATATCATCACACACAAGAGCAAACCCACAAATTCCAAATGAGCATACATTTGCCTACACAGGACATGATTCTTATATACATTACCTAAATATAGCTGTTATGTCTTCACCAGTTAAAATAAAATATAAATATGAAAATACTATAACTATAATTTCTGCAATAAAGAAAGCTAAAACAAATAATCATCATTACGAAAACTTTCTGTAATTGTGATACACTGTTATTAATATTTAAACCAGTGTGTTCACGTTCCTGCCATCATAAATTTTCCCACATTTGAAGCAAGCCAGTAATTAGTAATTTACCATCTACACATGTGTATATGCCATGGCTTATATGATGCCCATTGCTTAGTATCATTCAAGTCATTATTTAGAACATAAACATTACATATCTAGACAAATTAATTAACTGTAGATATTGTACATACGCGTAACAGAAACAATAACATATATAGGCCAAACCACACTACTGGTACTTTTGTTTCGATACCAATATTGCGTACTTCTTTCTTCTGGTAGCTGGTAGTTATCTTTCGCGTTCGTTGTTCAACGTTACACGCCAACGGAATTGTAGCAAAATTGCACATCCAAAAATAGAAATATAGAATATATATGTATATATATATATATTCATGAACTTCTATTGTGCATGGCTTTTATCGATTATGAAAAAGCCTTTGATTCGGAGAAACCAATAGCAGTTACAATGGCTCTAAAATCCTGCGGTATTGAAGATGCATACATTAACATTATTAATAACATCTATGAAAATGCAAGTGCAAAGATCCGGCTGTTTGAAAATACAACACAGATAAAAATTGGAAAGGGAGTGAGACAAGGTGACACCATATCTCCGAAGCTCTTTAATGCCGCATTGGAAAATGTCTTTCAATCACTGAACTGGGAAAACAAAGGGATAAAGATTAATGGAGATTATCTAACCCACCTTCGTTTTGCTGATGACATAGTCATTTTTGCAACTAGCCCATCAGAGCTGCAGAGTATGATCCAGGAACTTGCTGACAAGAGTAAAGAAGTGGGATTAAAAATGAAATACAAATTTTGAAGATGACAATCCGATTTTTGGTGCAAATGTGACAAGGATAGTAAGTCAGATAATATCCGAAAACTTGAAAATTTTCATCCTCCTGGAGCGGGACTCGAACCCGCGTCTCCCAGAAAACGCCCGGGTATGCTAACCACTACACAACCCAGAACGACCAAGTTCCAAGCTTCCGATCAATTTGAATTTAACCATCACAGGATTCGCTAGTCGAAGCAACCGGCATTCATGTTTAGCGAATCGGATTGTCATCTTCAAAATTTGTATTATATGGCGTAATCCCGTATTTCTTTCATGATTAAAAATGAACTTTCAGAAGACAAAAGTGATGTTCAATGCTTTTACAAGAAATGAAGATTTATCGATTGATGGGGGAAAGCTGGAGATAACAGACACGTACGTTTATCTTGGACAGCAGATATCAAGTGAGGGTCACATTGATGAAGAAATTAATCGGCGTACAAAACTTGCCTGGAGAGCTTTTGGAAGAAACAGCATAATTTTCAAGAGCAATACGCCATTATGTCTTAAAAGAAAAGTGTTTGATCAATGCATCCTTCCAGTGCTTACGTATGGTGCAGAGACGTGGACCTTAACTAAAAGAGACATACAAAGGCTGCAGACAACTCAAAGCAGCATGGAGAGGTGCATGCTTGGTATAACCAGGAGAGATAAGAAGAGGAACTCGTGGATCCGAAAAATGACGAGAGTGGTCAGAGTTAAATCCCTGAAATGGCAATGGGCTGCACATACTGTCAGAAGGACAGACCATCGATGGACAGCCGAAATTTTAGATTGGATTCCAAGGGACAGGAAAAGACCCAGAAGAAGACCACATGGGAGATGGGTGGATGAAATTCGAAAATATGCGGGAGTGACATGGAGGAGACTGGCACAAGACAGACCGTTGTGGAGACCTTATAACGAAGTCAATTTCTCCGTCATTTTTGGTCTACGCCGGGATTCGAACCCGAGGCCGCTTATTCCGGAACAAGTCGCTCTACCAACTGAGCTACGCAGACATTTGTTCTGATTCCTATCTGCCTTTATGTCGTGTGCGTCCTGCTGGCAGGTACGTCACAACCTTCGTCCAGCAGTGGATTGATAATGGTTGACAATGATGATGATGATGATATATCATGAAATGATACTTAAAACACGAAAATAAACCTACCAGAAAAATAAATATTTTTTCTGTAAAACTATGTTTCATGCGCATGTATTTGATAATATGAAACGTGCGCTCCCAGCTTTGATTGCTTTCAAATCTAGATTTCTATTTCCGTTTTTTAAGATAGCTAAAGGTTTTGCATTTGATTTTCTAGAAAAATCCCATTTCAAAACCTCAGACTGTGGCTCTAGATAGGAATGTCTCGCACTTTTTTTAAGAGGCAAAGCAAGGCCTGTCCAGTTCTCTTGAGCATTAAATTCCAGGCTGTGTCTTCTTTCTGTGTCTTTGGCGGCACACTTAAAACATATGCGCTTTTCTCCATAACCTTCTTCGGAGTTATCAGAAATAGGAAGGGAGCATTCAAAAATGATGTGGACAGGAATGTGGCATACTACACACGTATGTGCACCACTCGGGAAGTCTTCTCTTGGACAAGCGATGCACTTCGTTGAAATATGAGTCTCACTGGAAACTGAGGCCTTTGGCATCGCATCATCATGCTGCCTTATTGCACTATACTGTTGAGATACTTCATCAGTTTCAGCAGAAGCGGTAATGTCTGCTTCAGCGCTAGGTAAAATTTGCTTTCTTTTTTCGGATGCAAACAAATTCATGGTGCCCTCTAAGGTTTTTATATGCAACTTTAGAAAATCGTCGGCTCTCAATGGGATCTTTTTTCCACAAAGCACTCGGTGTTTCAGATCATTGAAACTACTTTCCACTGGAGCACTGCTTGCTGTAGTTTTCCCGTAGCAGAATATCGGTACCATAACAGCAGACCAAAGTGGCAAGGTTTTTGCTAATCGCGAGCAGTAATCGACTATATCAGGCAAGTATTGCAAGTTATTATGGTCCCCTTCTTGACCAGCAATTTCTTTTTTCACTTCTTCAACTAAATTTTGAATCCACGTATAAAATTCATTATGTGTTCCTAGTTCAAAAGATTCATTTTCTTCATAACGTCTTGTATTCCTGTTATCACTTGCATATTCGTCAGTTTCAGAGTGACCTGTCGCTATTCGGCGTTTCAGTTTACTCTTTTCAATTTCACAGGAAGTTACATCTCCAGTGTGAACATCTGTTCCTTCCGTTTCGCTTAGAGCGACGGTGAATATTGCACGGAATAAATCTTTGACATCTGTCATATCTGTTGACTGCACTATTTGTGCGAGGCTGCGAATGTATAGCTGACACGTTCGATTGTTCTGCCCGAATAAAACTTTCCAGGATGCAATGAGTTTAATTGTGTGAGCCACATCACAGCGAATGAAGGAGTTTGGAATGGGGACCTTTCCATGTCCTAAAAGAAGGGACGAGCAAGCACGCAAATAATCCCACAAGCTAGAGAACTGTGTGAAGGCTCTTACAATTGCCGAAAGAAGTGCCACTGAATGGTCACTTACAACTTCCTTTGGCGAAGGAGCACCGTCTTTCTTCCATTCAGCAAGCCAATGATAAATGCTATTGCTGTCATGCTTCTCCGAGATCATATTGCACACGGAATATTGCATTCCACTTGTTATGTCATTAACCGTAATTTCGTAAAGAAATATTTGAGCCGATTTGTTTCCGTAGGGTCTGGCTAAACGTCTTATAATGCCACCAGTAGCATCTAAGGAAATTTTAGAGCATTTAGCATCACAGCAGAATGAGCGGTATACGTGAAGTTGCGACGGCATCCAATAGTAAACATAAAATGGATCTTGTCCAATGGCCTTTACATCTGCTTGATATTCAATGTTGTACTTCATTTCGCTTATGCTTAAAATAGGATTTTCCTGTTCTCTTCCTTTTTTTATTTCCTTACACTTCATAACTCGAAGTGCGTTTGCAGACGGTAAACGTTTTGGCTCCAAGTCACCAAACGTCATACATTTTTGTGCTTCCATTCTCCGAAATAAGTCAGGAGAAACATTTTTTTCTATTAACGTGGGGAGATTAAACTTCTGATTGGGCCAGAAATTCTTCTTCGGCGGACCGACCGACAGCTCTTAAAATGTCCTTGATAGGTACAATGAAATACAGCACTCGATACTTCAGATGGGGCTGCATCCATGCTACCAGTTAATTTTGACTTGCATTCCACACATTCACCCGATATTTTAACAAAATTATCCGAGTCCTTAAATACTTTAGCTCGTTTGAAAGACAAAGTACAAGGCGCGAGCGTTTTTTCGGAAAAATGATCGTTTACGATGTGTGACCATACATTTGGGCTAAGTATTTGGTAAGCACGTGATGTTCTTGCAGGATAAGATCTATCCTGGCACTTGTAGACAACTTCCTTCGGACATATAATATGCCACTCTTCTGGGGTAAGTGTTATGGTAAATTGCAAACTTTCATATAAACTGTTGTTTCCGAGGGGTTCGGACATTTGGGCACCGGACTTTTGGGCACCGGACATTTGGGCACCCGGACATTTGGGCACATTCATTTTTAAAGCAATGAAATTGCGCTGCGTTGAAAATTATAGTGTTCTTATATTTCTCCCTACTTGAGCAAGTGGTGTGCACAAAAAAAATTTCACTTATATCTCATTATCATTAAGAAATTGAGACATATTTACGAATTTCTGTCTGAAAGACTGGGCGGACATTTGGGCACAAATGTTTAAGGGGCCGTATAACAATTGCCGTTTCCTGGTCCAATAGTAAGAGACTGGCCGAGAAAATGTTCGCCGTAAGTTACTTAGGCACTAAATATTTACGGGCACGAGCCTACTCAGCAAACCTGTCGGGGGGGGAGGGGGGATATATCAAAAGTGTAAAATATGAACAATTTCTCGTCCGATCGGGAGATTTTCAGCATTTACAAACTACAACTGGAGACATTATCTCAGGGCGTAAACCTACTGAGCACACCTGTCGGGGGGGGGGGGTAATACTAAAAAGTGTGAAATATAAAAAATTTCTCGTCCGATCGGGAGATTTTCAGCATTTACAAACTACAACTGGAGACATTATCTCAGGGCGTAAACCTACTGAGCACCCTGTCGGGGGGGGGGGGGGGTATACTAAAAAGTGTGAAATATAAAAAATTTCTCGTCCGATCGGGAGATTTTCATCATTTACAAGCTACAACTCGTAACATTGTCTGAGCGCACGTGCCTGCTCTGAAAACTTGTGGGGGGAGGGGGTATACCAAAAGTGTAAAATATGAAGAATTTCTCTCCCGATCGAGAGATTTCCAGCATTTATAAGCTACAACTCGGCAGATTATTTGAGGGCACATGCCTAGTCAGCAAACCTGTCGGGGGAGGGGGGTATATATGATAATTGTGAATTATAAAGAATTTCTTGTCCGATCGGGAGATTTTCAGCATTTACAAACTACAACTGGAGACATTATCTCAGGGCATGAACCTACTGAGCAAACCTGTCGAAGGGGGGGGGGGCGTTAATACCAAAACTGTAAAATTTGAAGAATGTATCGTCCAATCAGGAGAGTTTCAGCATTTACAAGCTACAACTCGACAGATTATTTGAGGGCACGTGCCTACTCAGCAAACCTGTCGGGGGGAGGGGTTTGATAATTGTGAAATATAAAGAATTTCTTGTCCGATCGGGAGATTTTCAGCATTTACAAACTACAACTGGAGACATTATTTCAGGGCATGAACCTACTGAGCAAACCTGCTGGGGGGGGGGAGGGGGATACCAATAGTATAAAATATGAAGAATGTCTCGTGCGACGGGAGATTTTCAGCATTTACAAGCTACAACTCGAAACATTGTCTGAGCGCACGTGCCTACTCTGAAAATGTGTGTGTGTGGGGGGGGGGGTTAATATCCAAAGTGTAAAATATGAACAATTTCTCGTCCGATCAGGAGATTTTTAGCATTTACAAGCTACAACTCGACACATATCTGAGGATATGTGCCTACTCAGCAAACCTGTCGGGGGGGGGGGGGGCGATGCCGAATATGAAATACAAAGAATTTCTGGTCTTCACATCGGGAAATTTTCAGCGTTTACAAAGTACAACTCAACCAATTTTCTGCAGATGTCTGCAGACGGGCGACTGCTTATAACCCATTGAGTTGCTCACGGTGGTCATTAAACCTTCAATAAAAAAAAAAAAAAAGAAAAAGACACCCAACCAAAAAAAAAAAATAAAAAGATGAAAGAAAAAAGAAACTGCATTGCCCGCCCTGTATTGTGTTTGACTTGTTCTTCTCGTGATATGTGATAACTGTTTAAAATAGTTATCAAGAATAAAATAAATAAAACTACAGGATCGTATAACATCTGGTGCCTTTATTTAGCTTTTTTATTCTTTGCGCTTCTTCTTTGTACGTATAAGTAAGCCAACTAATTTCTCATATTTTTTACAAACGTTTGGAAATAACATCTGTCTGGATACATTGACAAAAAATCACAGGCTGAATTTTATTTTTAAAAATATTAATATTCAGCAAAAGAATATTTCTGTTTTTTTTTTTTTTTTTTTGTACATTTCCTGATCAGCAATTACAATTGCCTTTTAAACCATACGTGAAATCTTGTAGTTTATCTTTTTGTCCTTTTTTTTTTAATTTTCCTCCTGACAATGGGGGAGAGTGCTCTTCCCACGTCAGATCTCTTCACATCTGTGCCCCCTCCCCCCAATAATTTGGTGAAGTCGGCGCTCCTGGTGTGTGTGAGTGTGTGTGTGCGCGCTTTGCTTTTCTTCTTGTCACAACGTGCCGGAACTGAAAATTTTCGCTTTGTTTTAGAAAAAGGCTTAAGAAAAATGTTCAAGAAATTTATTTGCTTTTTGTTAGGTCCATCGGCCTTCTTTAGCAACAGCAGCTTGTGTTTTAGAGTAACGGCATCTTTTTTTCCAGAAAAAAAGCACACATTCACACACATATGCAAAACGGTACTGTTTTTTCTGGAGGATAAGCACACACAAACACACACACATCATTATCAATCCACTGCTGGATGAAAGTCTCCCCAAATTTCTTCCAAAACTGTCTTCTTTGAAAACGTTTCTTCCAAAACTGCTGCAGGTCCTAGTGACATAAGAGGATATATAGAAGTTTTTCAATTCATGTAATTTTTAGTTATGATTTTAATATTTTGTGTGTAATAACTACAATAAAAAGCTAATAAAAAAGGATCCAACGGATCGATCTTCAAGTGTTTAAAAAGAACGTAGGCGGCCGGCCTTTCTCGTAAGTTTTGAATTACAACCTAAATATTCGGTGCGTGTAGACATGCCTGAAAGCTAGTGAAATGTACTCAATACATTAGTCGTCAGATATTTACAAGATACCTAGGCCGCGGGCCTTTTAGGAAGACTGAGTTACGACCTAAATATCAGTTTTGTATAAACATGTTACAAGAACTAATAAAAGAGGCTCAATGGAACAGCTTTAAACTGTCTGAAAGATACATAGGCTTCAGGCCTTTTTGGAAGATTTGAAGTTACAATATAAATATTTGATTTGTATAAACATGTTAGAAGGCCTAATAAAAGAGACTCAAAGGAACAGCCTTAAAGTGCATGTTTAGAAGGCGCCTATGCCGGGGGCCATTCGGTTTATAGTAGGTCCTAAATTTTTTTCACAAATTTAATTTGTTATTGTCGCATGTGAAACTACAATGATTTTAATATTTCGTAAGTCTGAATAGTGAATAAAAAGTTCTCGAGAGCCATTAACGCATTTTATGTCAGATGCATTCAAGGAACCTAGACCTAGGAATTTTAAATGAAATTTAAGCTATGGTCTTGACTTTTATAGTGAGGTGCGTTCAAATGTACAAAAAAACTGATATAGATAAAACAGCACATCAGATCTCATAATAAAATTAAATTTTTTTTCGCAGAATATGTCCAGGTATATTTTATATTTGTAGAAGAAATGAAAAAGAAAGAAAACAAAAAATTCTGTTTGTGCTTCTATGCATGAACTACCATAACATTTTATCATTTGCAACTGCGCAATTCTAAGTTTCCGAAAATGCTGTTACTATTTTAACGCATTTTTGTTATCTGGCAATATCAGGAACAAGAGAACGTAGTTGCTTGTCCTCTGCGTGATCTTTTTTACAGTAAATGAAACAATGCAATTTAGGACCACTATGCATTTTTCGAGGGGTTTTGAAGGACGGGAACCCGACTAAAAAGGCCTGCTTTCAAACGATTTCATGAAAAAAAAAAAAAAAGAAAGAAAGAAATCCGAGAAATATTGCGACTGACTGCTGTTATTTGTATTCGATATTTCATCAGCTGCCTATTGAAACATCTAATGTGCGGCTAACGAACACAGGGAAAATGCGACTTTGTTGTGTCTGATATATTTATGCCTAAGAACTGTCAGCCCTCCATTGCTTACGCGTAGAAGTACATATCTTATACCAGACCGCGTTTTCTTGTGAGTTTTAGAACTTATGAAGCGCTATTTCCAGGTAAGTCTTTTATGCAATAAATTCTGTCCTGGTGTTCAGTAAACACGCTCTAAAACAAAATGGCGCAGACATAAATTATTATCACACACATAAAGATGCACCTAACGCTGTGGAGTTTATTACTCGGAACAATTTTTAAGTATTAATTATGCCCTTTTTAAAACAAGTTAGTAAAATCGTGCGATACATTGTTTATGATACGCTTTGCAACATACCAGAAATCATTACTCAAGTTATTTAATAATGGCTGTGGAATAAATCCCGCTCCCGTGTCCTGACCTTTGACCCCATTTCGATGATATTCAACAGAACCGGTGCAGTATACCTCCGGAACAACATACCAAAGTTTTGTCGCAATCGAAGCATTTTTACGTAAGTTATGACGCATATGGGCAATGGAATGGATCCTGCTCCTATGTCCTGACCTTTGACCCCATTTCGTCCGTTTTCAACAGGATTTGTCCCCAGGTGGTCCCCTACCACATACTAAAATTTCATCGAAATAGAAACATTTTAACGCAAGTTCTGACGCATAAGGGCAATGACATGAATCCCGTTCCTCAGTCGTGACCTTTGACCCCATTTCCAATAGGGTTCGTTCCCAGGTGGTCCCTACCACATACTAAAATTTGATCGAACCATTTTTACGCGAGTTATCGTGCAGACAGACGGACAAAGCTGGAGCACATACGCTTCTTCAACCAAAGGATGGAAAGCGTAAAAAGTGTATATGAATGCTATTCGATAACTGTAAATAAAAAAACAAAAATGAAGTAAGAAAGTTATTTTCAAATGACAGTTTCATACCATAACTGCTATGATGAAAGATCAAGACTCTGCTAAACGTTGTATTTGACGCTGCTGCTCAAATACAACGTCCACGCCAATCTAAACGTGCTCGACAATCATCAGAAGATCGAGAAAGTGAACGTGTTCAGGACGTTTCCCGAATTCAACGAATCAGACTTGGTCAGCAAGCCACAGAGTGCCCAGAAGAGGCCGCATTATGACGTGCTGAAGCTGAAGTAGAACGTTCAGGCCAATCTAAAATCACTCAAAATTCATCAGAAGAGCACGAATCTCAGTAAGTTCACGGTGTTCTACGAATTTAACTAATCAGACTCGGTCAGCAAGCCACAGAAAGTCCAGAAGAAGCTACAATACGGCGTGCTGAACCGGCTGCTTAAAGATAACGATCATGTCCTTTGCATCGTCCTGCTATTCTCAACCATGAAACCTTTAACGAGTTCGAAGACCCTGCTCATGATTGTGCTGCGATGAATGTTGAGTGTCAGTGTAGGGGCGAACGTAAATGCTCCACCTGCCTTATGTAATTCAAAGTCCTGCAAGGCTCTGTAATCAAAGCTCGTTCATCGGAGCACGCACCCCACAGACAATAGGTCAAGGTTCCTGTTACTTAGATAACCAATAATTTATAATTATTGGTCAAACAGGCGCTCTGCTCCCTCAGCTTTGTTATATTAAGATCTGCTGATCAAGGGAGGGGAGGTGAATGAATAACGATGAGACAGGTCTCGAAAGGAATCCATCAAAGTTTTCTAAACTTAAACCAAATTTAATCATTATTCAAAGAAATGCTGTCCGAGCCTAGGCTGTATATCGGAGACTTCGTTCGTGGCAAGAAATCACTTGCGCATTGTTTCACACGTGCGTTTTAGTCGTCGTGCAGCTCTCCTTGCTAACACTTTATTGTTCTTCCTAATAATACCTGCCGGAGTCTGTCCGCTCTTTGGCACCGAATCTCCACGCGCTTGTGAGAGCCTGCAACGGTGTGTGTCACAAGAACGCTAAATTTCCGTCCATCCACGAGGACATACTAAGTTTTTAGCTTCCTGTCGAACAGCATACACGTGCTCCTCCACCAAGCTCCGACCGTCAACTAACTGAATATCAAGCCACGCGCCCGCGTACTAACCACTGCCCTATCGCCTGAGGCGCGATGAACTATCTAGTGAGAGGCAGACAACGAGCCTCCACTGTTGCCCCTCCCCCCCCCATTCTTTTCCGACCCGTTTGCTCCCTGACCCCCCTAACCCCCAGCCTTCGCTGCGTTACGAAGGTCACCTAACGGCCCCAATCGCGACATTGACCTTTTCCAAGAACTAATCTCCAACGGACAGCATAGTTCGCCAGCATGGTACACAGTATTGTGTTCATACATTCCGAACCGACTTGGTTACAATAAATATGTACATTTTCTCAGACGGTCGGGCGCCATGTTGGAGTCTTACAATACATCCCAAACCCATTAGCCTCAAGGGCTTTTAGTAATCCGACAAATTTAACTTGCAGAAATGTTCCTTTTCTGGAAATAAAAAGTAAATAGAAGAGTTATTTTTCTGGAAACGGGAAACCACGTGCTGCTTCTTTTTTTTTTTCTTTTTTTTGTCGCTTGATTTCTAATTCCAGTCCTTGTATCGTAATCACATAAAATATGAAAATGATGTCGAGTGTCCGAAATTCCATTAATAATGTATTTCTCTCTTACAGTCAGTTCTGCCATTCTATTAATTTTTGTGCTGAGAAATCTGATGATAAAACACTCAAGTATTGCTGTTTCAAAGTAACTGTTTTGCTTGAGAATGAAAGCCAAGCAGTTCGCGAGTTTCCACCTGATTTGAAGGATATGATAAGTAATCGACAGCATCCAAATTATCGGCACTTCAATGAAAATATTAGTTCTTTCAACAGTGCCTTAAGTTTCATATCGTTGGGCGCACAAATTTGCTCACGTTGCAGAAAACGGTCTCTAAATCTTCAGTGTTCACAGACAGATCTATCATCAAACAGGCTAGATGAATACCAGTGATGACAGCAATTGCTTTTATGCTGAGCTTCATGTTATTGACTCAGGCTTGGCAAATCAACAGCGTATAAATCATCCAGGGAATCAGCAACTTAATCCTGATATCGTAGCTTTCTTGGATGAGGTAATTCGTCGTAACAATGTGTATCCTCACGCTTATCGCATGCTGCGAGAAGTTGAAATTGATGAAAAGAAAAGAGCTGCTGATGAAGGCCATAAATTGCCAATGACCGCAGACGCTACAGTCTTCCTATGGTTGATGAGATCGCCATGATTTTCCTGTCAGCTGACGGTGAACCACCATTTGAGCGCGACTTTTGAATTTCTTCTCGAAATTCCCAGCAACTACTCATCAAGCTCAACATTTTGAGTCCTCATCTGAACCCAATGATTTATATGTCGTTTTATCCGTTCGGTGAAGCAGGCTGGTTACCAAATATTGAGATCAACGCCATAATCGTCCTAATCAACAGCATGCGCGTGTATTGATGCTGCAATGGAAGGTATCGCAAACAACCGTAGAGTTAACCGCTTCAATCCAATTTTACACGGAGGAAAGTTGTTCCAGCAGTGTGCTGTAGCTTCTTATTTTCAAGTTGAAAGCAACAACGTGAACTATATCCGCAGTCAGCAAGTCCGTTTGCTAGTCGAGCAATATCGAGACTTAATGGTTCATTTGAATGACGTTGCTGATTGAAGAGGAGTGAACGTTGGCGTGCCTTGATTTTTCCATCCTCATTTCAAGGTTCGCCTCGCAACATGAGTGAAATGTATCACGATGCCATGGCATTGTCTCTAAATTTAGCAGACCTGATCTATTTGTGACCATAGCATGCAATCCGAATTGGCCAGAGATTCAGAAAAATCTGCCGCCATTTTCTCAATTTGCATCCGCCCTCCGGTCGTCCATATTTAGTAGCACCGTATTCAGCATAAAACTTAAAAGTTCTCCTCGAAAACATCACTAAGAATGGCGCTTTTGGACATGTGAAAGCTTTATAGTGTACACAATCGAGTTTCAAAAGTGAACACTGCCTCACGCACACATCTTGATCGTTCTTGGAGATGATTAGAAAATTGTCACAGCAGAAAAAGTAGCTCGATACGTTTGTGCTGAGATTCCTGATCGTCGAGTAGAGCCTAAACTTCACTAAAGCGTCATTCGAACAATGATTCATGACCCATGTGGCACTTTGAATCCAAAAACACATTGCATGGCCAACGAGGAGTTCATAAAGAAGTTTCGAAGCAGTTAAAACCTCACATGATCACTGATGTCAATGGCTACCCGCTGTACAGACGTCGCAAAGGCGTTCAAGTTGAAATCCGGAATTTTACCGCCAATAATTGCTTTGTTGTGCCTTCCTTACAACAAAGTTTTGGCTAAGAAATTCAATTGTCATGAGAATGCTGAATCATGACAGTCAATCAAAGCCATTAAATATATCTTTAAGTACATTTACAAAGGTTACAACAAAGCTGCAGTTGAATTCCATGATGTTGGTGCGCAAGCTAATGTGATTTATGACGAGGTTATCCAGTACCTCGATGCGAGATTAGCCAGTATATCGATGCGAGCTTTGTGTCTGCGCCTAAAGCGATGTGGAGATTTTTGGAGAACCCCATGCACGATCGGCCACATGCAGTTCATCGCCTTGTCATTGATCTTCCAAATGAACAATTAGTTTAATTCCAAGAAGGTCAGGCAGCACTGTGAGCAGACGGCAGAAAAACACAGCTGTCAGATTGGTTCGAGCTTAACGCGACTGATGAAGCTTTCAGAAATCTTTACTACTCGGAGTTGCCATATCATTAAGTTTACGATCAAAAGTTCAGTACCTGAAAAAGAGGCAGCGTGGAGGGGACAAGTTTGTATCGAATGTACAGTGTTAGCCCTAAGAATTATGAACGATTTAATTTGCGGCTGCTGCTCCAGTATGTTCAAGGCGCAATGAGCTTCAATGTTTTGAAGACCGTCACCGGAATTCTTCATGAAAGCTTCAAAACAGCAGCAATCACGCATGGCTTGGTTGATGACGACACTAGATGAGTTCTCTGCTGAGAGGAAGCATCAAAATTCATCATACCACGACAATTGCGACAGACATTCGCTCTGATCCGCGTCTTCAATTTCGCCAAAAGATCTACTTCATCTCTACTCAGCTGTTTCCGGATTTCATTGTTGAAGACTTTATTCGAGTCTTTCATGGTCATATTGCTGAAAGAAAAGCACTTCAAGAAATCGGAATCGTTTTCCAATTCACGGCACAAAGTGCACGAATTTTAGACTTGCAGAAGCAGTCGTTGTCACATCTTCAACATGGGTGATGAAGCAGCAAAAGCTAAGCGCTTTTTCAGTAAGAAGATCTTTGTTGTGAACAACGACAAAGCAGCAATTTGATTTTTCTTCATCGATGGTCCTGGTGTATCAGGCAAGATGTACAACCCAATGATTATCTATTTACGAGGGCAAGGCAAGCGTTTTGGCTTTTGCGACGACTCGAATCGTTGCCGATTTGCTGAAGGGAGGTCGAACATCCCATAGTGGATTCAGAATTCCAATTTCAGCTGTCAAAACTTCTGTCTCCAGCATGAAAGTACCATCCAATGATTCGTTTAAGTTGAGAAAAGCTTGGCTAATAATCATCATTGATGGGGAATCAATGTTGCCGTCACACTCATTGAGAATAATCGATTTGTTGCTGCCAGAAACGATGAATGATGTACGTCCATTCTGGGGAAAAACTTTCGTGCTGGGTGGAGATTTCCGCCAAACAACCAACATCATTCCACGTGGTAGCGTTACAAAATATTTTAGAAGATTGTGTCAAGAATTCTCCACTGTGAAATTTTATCAAGCGACGCAGTTCGGCTGCAAATGTGAGAACCGCCGGACAAGACGATTCCAATGATTGAGTCCCGCGATTGGGCAACGGCGATCTTTCAACGGGGATTAATGACCTAGACATTGACCTCCTCGTGCTTCCTGATGAGTTTGTTGAAGATCAGCACATTATCACCTCAATCTTCGGCAATAAAATTCGCACACAAACCGATTAAGACATTGCTGACATCACAATGAAAGTGAAAATCCTCCAAATACGTGGTCAGTGAATAAATAAATACATCGCTCTTTTCACGTTTTAGCAACACACAACAACCGAAAAATTGTTATTTTCCGGCGGTGACCGAATAAAATTTTTTCGGTTGCTGTGGGTTGCTAATACGTGGAAAGGGCGATGTATTTTGTTTAATCGCAATGAAAGTAATTCTGACGACCCAAAATGCAACTATATACAACAGAGCTTAATTGTGAAATTCTCAATCGGCTCCGTGGTGATGAAAATAGTAATCGAAGTGTCAACAGCATGATTGCTGAAGATCCAGAAGGTGCCATCTCATTTCCAGTTGAGTTTGTCAATCAGCTATGCCCATCAGGAATTCCACCACTCGTCTTGAAGATCAAAGCTGGCTCATTTGTGATTTGACTGCGAAATTTGCTTCCAAAGAAGGGACTTTTGAATTGCACACGAGTCGTGTGCTCATGACTGGTCGTAAAAGCTCTTCATGCTAACATCATCGATGCTGAGATCATCACAGGCAGCAACTAAAGCGAACGAGCGATGATCCCTGGCATCATTTTGTAGCCAAGTGAAGCTAGCCTCCCATTCGTAAGGCGCCGTTATCAGTTACCAATCATTTTAGCTTTTTCAACGACAATCGACGAATTACAGGGGCAATTACTGGATCACGTTGTAGTCTATCTGAAGGAACCTGTTTTTGAACACGGCCTCATGAGAATTTTCGCATGTATGTTTGTGACACTCCATATCAAGGTCAGATTCTCAATAATGAACTAACGTTCACAAAAAATGTTGGGATCAAAGAAATATGTGGTGGTGTGTAAATCTCTGATCTGCCTCAACCTCAGGTCGAGATAATTAGAGTATTGTTTTTCAAAACGTTCATTATATATATAGACTGGTTTCCATAAACTAAGCAACAAATTGAAAAATCGTGATAACTCAAAAAGTATGCAACCGATTCGGATGAAATTTGGTGGTAAGCTTTATCAGACCAAATGCAGCAACAACAAACAAAAAATAAATAAATGTAAGAACATGTGATACAAAGCATTTAAATTTTGTATGAGCCATTCAAATATGAAAATACAGAGAAGTATAGGTATCAAGGTGAAATGGAAAAAAACACTTTAATACGGAGTGTGATTACCCCAAACAGCAATACAGGCCCGACAGTGATGATCCATGCAGTTAATTATGGTGTCGAGAAGTTCCGTGGGTAACTGCGTCCGTTGCTAGAGCAAAGCAGTGCGGAGCCCCTGCAGGGTTCGGGGAGGGCCGCTTCAAGTGCAACTTTGTAAAATGATTTCACACAAAAGAGTTGAAAAGTTAACTCACCTTTGTGTTTTTTCATTTTAAAGAAGATCGTTAAGGAATTCTCAAGTGGCAATAGACTGGATATGGTGCTCTATATGAACTGCTGAACATTGTTAAATAACTGAGATATTTGATTGGAATAGACCAAGGGGCAGGAAAAGACTCTAAAGAAGACCACTTCGGAAATGGGTGGATGAAATTTGAAAGTATGCCGGAATGACAGGGAGGAGACTAACTCAGGCAGACACTGGCGAAAGAAGCTTTGGGAGCCCATCCAGCAGTGGATTGATAGATTTAAAATTTGAGATTTATGTTAATTCAGATTTTAATAGTTTTATCTGTAGCACGTTCACATGAGATGTAACATGCTGTTTTACAAAACACAATAAGATTTATGATCTGACAAAAAAAGTGCATATCTTGATAACTTTCCGAAAAAACTGAACACTTTATCCTAAAGCAACTAACGTTTTCCATTTTGTCAAGGAAAATTTCTTAAAACCAAAATATTTTCGTGGTTTTTTTTCATACCCGTTAGTGAAAATGAGATGAAATACAGATTTTTAATAAAGAGGGCAAAATAATTAGTGCCATTATAACACACCTTTCACATGTGTATCTTCATATTATGTGTCTTTCCTTCCTACTTGATTTGAAAATGCAAAAAATATAACTTGTTTACATGAAAGTTACCACGGTGCCTCAAGAGACATCGTCGAAAATCTTTGAATGAAAGGAGAATCTTCTAATCGTTTTATTTGCGGAATAACAAAGCGACAGCTGATGTTTGCGAGTGAGAAGGGGTTCGTAGACGCCATTGTTTGTTGCCGCGAGGGTTTGTGTGGTAGGCTAGATCAAAGCGAAGGAAGGTCCGTGGTCATAAATATATGTCAAGATCTTCTTTCCAATCATAGCCCAGAGCTGCCGCTCTTTTTATTGTGTCATTAAGACCCTGTCTCCCTAACTGTTTTATTGTCCACAGGGACAGAATTATAGTCAAAGTGGTGGGTTGGCCCATCCCGTTTGACCACAACATATTGTCTCCCCTGCGCACAAAAACTGCCTTAAGTTAAAAGTTGTACGTAGAACGTGCTTTTGGCAGACCGTCTTCCTCTTTCTTTCCTCACTATGGTACAGATAGGTCGATGGACGAAATATTGAATACAACATTAATATTATAAATGGGGTGCAGACGTAATTAATGTAAATTTCGTGCACTTTGTGAAAAAATGCATTTTTTTTTCTCCAGACGTACTTATAAGCGAATTTCTCTATCAGTGCCTTACATTTCAGTGTACTTCAGTGTTATATACAATTTGCCTAGTAAAGGAAACAACTTCTATGAATGTAGAATTGTCTTAGTACATTTTCTTCTTTGTACCAATAATTTTATATTAATATGCGAACTTGAAGTAATTATTTCATCTAAAGCACACAGTTGGTTGAGCTGTTAATTTATTAATATTGCTCTTTTGCTAATGCATTCTGTAAGGTAGTGTTTATCATCATTATTACCGATTGAAAACTCTTTTCTGCAGCAGAAAAATGGCTCTGTTCTGTTATAGCCGTGTTCGTAACTTATAGCGCCGGTCGTCCAACGATCAGCGGCGTCGGAACAATATTTTGAAGAGGGGGGGGGGGGGGGATTTTGCATGCATATGATTTTTTTCGTCAGATCATAAATCTTATTGTGTTTTGTAAAACAGCATGTGAACGTGTTACAGATAAAACTATTAAAATCTAAATTCAAGTGAATTTTAAATTTCAAATCTATTAATCCACTGTTGGATGAAGGACTCTCCAAGTTTCTTCTACAAGTGTCATTCTGAGCCAGTTTTTTCCGCGTCATTCCGGCCTGCTTTCGAATTTCATCCCCCCATCTCTCACGTGGTTTTCTTCCAGGTCTTTTCATGTTTTTTGGTATCCTGTCTAATACTTCAGTGGCCTATTCTTCTAGCAGTATGCCCGGCCTATTGCCATTTCAGGGATTTTACTTTGACATGATGTCTTCTACCTTGGTTATTTTCCTGATCCAAGAGTTCCTCTTCTTATCCTTCCTAGTTATGCTGGTATTATTAACTTGACTTGATATGTAAACATTGCTAATATGACATCGGTAGAACAAAAACTGTTTAAATGGCTCAGGCCTAGGGCCATTGAATTAATATTTAGTGCCAAAGTATGAGCGCAATATTATTAAGTTGATTTGATGTGTAAACGTTGTGAATATTGCATTGGTAAAATAAAAAATTGTTTAAAAGGCCTAGTCCTAGGGCCTATGAATTGATATTCAGTGCCTAAATAAAAGCGCAATGCAATTCACTTCATTTGATTTTTTTATTATTAAGGTTTAATGACCACCGTGAGCAACTCAATGGGTTACAAGTAGTTGCCCATCCCTAATTTAGGGCCACTGGTTCCAGGGAAGGGAGAGAGCAAGTGCCGTAAGACAAGCACAGCATCCATGCCTCACGGGATTCGAACACAGACTCATCTCGGACTAATGATCAGAAGCCAGCACTTAGACCACTGTGCCACAGTGTTTTTCTTTCTTTTCGTCTTTTTTTTTTTTTTTCTAATCATACACGTATTTTTAAACGATGAAAGTTGAGCATATACGCTTCTTCATCATGTGGCTGGAGAAGCGTATACGAAATGTTGTTTTAGAAATGTTAAATGAAGCCCCTTACATTTAACATTTCTAAAACAAAGTGCAATTTTTATACAATCCATAAATATTTATGTGATCAGTTTTCCTACACTTGATCGGAAACGTACTTCGAAGTTACGTATTATCTACAAATCATCCATAATGGGCAAGTGTCCGGTGGGCAAATGTCCGGTGGGCAAATGTCCGGTGGGCTTTTGCCCGGACCCCGTCAGAGATGTAGAAGGGCCTTAGCGCGGCTTAGCGGCGCTAAGGCACTTTTCATGGTTAAAGCTGGACAAAGCTACTTTTGGATGGCCATGTGGGCAGAAATGGAAATTGTTGTGTTTTATACGCAAACATATTCGTTTATCAAACGAATGATCGTGTTACACTCGGTTCACGTTTTATGGCGTTTCATGAATCACAAGAGTTAGTGTTAAGAGAATGATAACTTCATTGTTAAGAGCGCGATCTTCAGAATAACGTTACAGGAGGTAGATTCTCCGTATGTTAAAGCTTTACTAACAAGAAATAAATCAACATAAAAAAACTAAACAAGTACATTTATAGCGGATGTAGGTAAAAATACCCCCGAAAAAAATACCCCCGGAGAAAATACCCCTGAAAACTGAAAAGCGGAAAAAAATGCCCCCGGAAAAAATACCCCCAGAACAAACGGTTCACTGTAAACTGCCACACAGGAACACTGATGTCTGGCAGTGTTCCGGTGTGGCAATTTACCGGCACCCCTGTCACACATCATTCAGCAACTTGGCTACAAAAGTTCAAAGGGGAGGGGGTGGGGTCTATAAAGATTGCCGTTTCTGTGCCTATATTGAGAATTGAATTGGGAACTCCAAACGAATTTCGCCAAAACGTCCCATGTAAGCCAAGCGAAAAGCGAGAATTGTACTTTAATTTGAAGAAATAAATTGCCGAGGATCAGAGGTGCACTTGGTCGAGGGGGTGGGGGTCGCTTGGCACTCGGTTGCTTCGCGCACGACACCAGACCCAGTCTCACCCAGTCTCGTGTAAATAAACTAAACTCCCCCTTCGGCCCTGCTGGGGCATTGCCGAAGGTGGAGCTGAAGTCCAATATTCTTTGATCTTGTGGTCAGTCAGCGGCGGTGATGATGAGGAGTTTCCGCCCCTTTTTTCCCTGTGGACAGTAAAGCAATTATACTGAGAAGGGGAAACGTCTTAGCTTTCATTTAATGGGACCATAAAAACAGCAGGAGCAGATGTCAGCTTTGATTAGAAAGTAAACGTTGACAGACAAGATTTCGGGTAAAACAGACAGACAGTCGATCTCAACCAAAATTAATTGCAAATACAGTAGGTTGTCATTTAAAATCTTCTAAAAAGGCCTGTGCCATACGTATCTTGTCAACACCTCAAGATCAACTGGCCCCGCACGGGGATAACTGGTTTTCCAGTTATTTGGGGAGCGGCGCCCCCACGGCCCGAGCTGACCTTGTGACTGGTCAACATCTGATGTCATGCCACCGCTTGATTTTTATTTTGGTGCTATTGGTGTTTGCAGGGACGGCTGTTCATCCAGCTGTTGGGGAGTCGCGGCCCCACGATCCCGAGCTGGTCTTGTGTCTCGCTTTTTTGTTTTTATTTATTTTCTCCACTGGCTAGTTGCCCGTGTTGTATACTTTACCTAATCGTTACCACGTTATGTACTAACACCCCGGTCTTGTGGTTTTGTTACCCTCCACCACTAACTGTTTTATATTAACCGCTCAGTTCGTAGGTTGCTGAGATTCCGTTTAGGTTCCCTTCCTGGATTTGTCTTCTTTGGATTTCTTTTCTCCTTTTAACTGGTTTGGGTGCTAGGCCTACCTGCATGTTTGCCGCGTGCGGAGACCCTTGAGGCGGAAATGGGATGTCTGGCGGCTGAGGTCGCAGGAGACCGGATAAGTGCCTCCTGTGTGCCAACACTCCTCTTCGACCCCGGCTTCGCTGTAAACGGGAGGCTAGAGACTAACCCACCTCTAGTCAGAAGTCTTGTACCAAGTTGTGTGCAGGGCTTTAGCGGCTTTTTTGTCGTATAGCACGGCAGGGTGAGCCCGGGGGCTGTGGGATCATGCCAAAGGCGTTGGCATGACGGTACCCGGACGCCGAAGTGTCCGCCGAGTGCGTGTGATCACAGCCAACGGACTATATCTGCAACGTATAAGCTCCAGAACTGTGTCCAGCGTCATTTTCTTGGCTTGCAGACCTCCAGTTCTCCCTTGTAGGGCTCGGTGGTGGGTGGAGTAGTCTGCAGACGAATCCTTCTCCTTTTTTTCCATGGGTAAACCCAGAAACAAACGCTCCAAATTCAAGTCACCTGAGCAAATGATCGTTGACACCGACTCTTCTTCGTCTTCTCAACCTACCAAGTCTCATACCCTTAAACGGTCTTTAGACCTTGACCTGGACCAAGAATGTGGAACCTCTTCTTCGGCTGCTGTACCAGTCGCTCCGAAGCGTCGTCTCCCTCGATTGCTGTGACTACGCATGCTACACACTTACTTGTAGAATCCATCGATCCGAATGAGAGACTGTCCACCAGATCTCCCTTTTTCATTTCTAAAGCTTTGGACGCTGCGGTTGGCCCCTTGAAGTCTGTGAGGAAGCTTCGCTCTGGGGACCTGCTTGTCCAAACTTGCAGTGTTTCTCAAAGTAACACTTTTCTGCACCTCACTAGTCTTCAAGGCATTCCTGTAAAAGTGACACCTCACCCGTTTCTTAACACCTCTCGGGGTGTTATTTCGGAGTTTGATCTCTTGCCATGCAGTGAGGACGAATTGGTGACTGAACTTGCAGATCAGGGTGTTATTGCTGCACGTCGTATGATGTTCCGGCGCGATGGTTCTTTGATTAAGTCAAAAAATGTGATCTTGACTTTTAACTCCCTGAAAGTTCCGACCGAAATCAAGGCTGGCTACTTGGTCTGTGGTGTTCGCCCGTACATTCCCAGTCCTCTGCGCTGTTTCAGGTGCCAGAGGTACGGGCATTCCCAACGTTTCTGTAAGAGTTCCGCTCGTTGTGCAAATTGTGGCTCCAGTGAACATGACGGGGATGGTTGCACTTCTGCGGCCTGCTGTGTTAACTGTGGTGAGGTCCATGCAGCTTACTCCCGCAACTGTATGAAATGGAAGGACGAGATGGCGATCCAGCGCCTCAAGACCCTGGAAGACCTCTCGTACCCTGCTGCCAAGGCCAAGTTGGGTATACCCACCACCCGACAGCGTACTTTTGCCGCAGTAGTTCAGTCTCTGCCACAACCCGTGCAGCCCTTTGTTCCGCGCCCTGTAGCTCTCGCCGCCCTTGCCAAGCGATCTACAGCTGACCAAGCGACACAGGTGTTTTTCCCCGAGCTCGAGATTTTTCGAATACCTGATTCTGGGCCTTCTCTTTTGCAGCCGACCGTCTCTTCCAGTTTCCAGCCGAAAGCCTGCACGTGCGGAAGACCCGGCCCTCAATCCGCAAAGGTTTGCAGTGTCCATCCAACTGTCTCGGCCTCAGCGAGGTCCCCACCCTCAACCAACATTATAGAGGAACATAGGGGGAGGAGAGTGACAGTTCGTCCCCAGCCTCAAACAACATTGCAGAGGAACATGGGGGGGAGGAGAGTGACAGTTCATCCCCGCCCTCCGCCAGCATTGCAGAGGAGTGTGGGGGGAGGAGAGTGACTCATCCTTTGTGTAGTTGTGTTTAAAAAAAAAAAATATAATTATAATAGTAAATTAATAAATTTTTATATAAACCTAATTAACTACCTTGTCTTCACAGCTTTCATCATACTCTTTTTCAACTTTTACCAAGCCTGTCTGCTCTTAATCATTTTCCACGCTTTTAAAAATCTGTGGCTGATAGTTCTTTGTCTGGCGCTCTTTGGCCAAACCTGGCCCTTGCGCCACTAAAATCCACAAACCAACCAACCAACCAACCAAGATCAACTGGTTGAGTCCCCGTTGATTACCTTGTACTGCATGTTATGACATGCGAAATATTAAAATCATTGCCGAAGATTTAATGAATCGAAAAGGTTCTGCATAAACCTTGTGTCAATATAATCTTACATACGCATTTCCATATATGCCTAGGAAATAGACGATGTCATCACTCTGTCCAGCGGTGTCCGAACAACAATTTTTCAGTTGCTATGAGTTGTTTATAAAAGAACGTGGACAGTCAATGTCATCGTCTACTGACATTATTTCGACATATTTGTAATATATTCACCATGCCCAGGAAAACTGGTACATTTCGTTATGGTCAGCTAGGAAAACTTCCACACTCTGACAAGATCTCGGAATGAAACGCAGTTCGTGTACATCCCCTTACATGAGAAGGTGTTCAGGAGTTTTTCGGTGGGCGAGCTTTCCGCCCTTTGCTGATCAGTACGAGAAAGTGTAGGAGTTTTCGTTGATCCAACTTGAGTTGATACGTAATTGTTATGAATGTGACATGAACAGAACAAAAACTTAAAAAGGCCTAGGCCCTGTGAGAAATTTTTTAGAAAAAAGTAAGGGCAGGATATTATTAACTTGAGTTGATACGTAATTGTTATAAATGTGACATCGCTCGAACAGAAACTGTAATAAAGGCCTAGGCCTAGGGCCTTTGAAATGATATTTAGTGCTTAAGTAAAAGCAGAATATAATTAACTTGAGTTGATGCGCAATTGTTATGAATGTGACATGAATAGAACAAAAACTTAAAAAGGCCTAGGCCCTGTGAGAAATTTTTCAGTGAAAAAGTAAAGGCAGGATATTATTAACTTGGGTTGATACGTAATTGTTATGAATGCGTCATCGCTCGAACAGAAACTGTAATAAAGGCCTAGGCTTAGGGCCTGTGAAATGGTATTTTGTGCTTAAGTAAAAGCAGAATATAATTAACTTGAGTTGATACGTAATTGTTATGAACGTGACATGGATAGAACAAAAACTGTTAAAAAGGCCTACGCCTAGGTCTTGTGAGAAATTTTTAGAGAAAAGTAAAGGCAGGATATTATTAACTTGAGTTGATACGTAAATGTTATGAATGTGACATCGCTCAAACAGAAACTGTTAATAAGGCCTAGGCCTAGGGCCTATGAAATAATATTTAGTACTTAAGTAAAAACGAAATATTATTAACTTGCTTTGTACGTAATTGTTATGAATGTGACATCGATAGAACAAAAACGGTTAAAAAGGCCTAGGCCTAGGGCCTGTGAAATAATATTTAGTGCTTAAGTAAAAACGCAATATTATTACCTTGACTTGATACGTAATTGTTATGAATGTGACATCGGTACAACAAAAACTGCTAAAAAGGCCTGGGCCTAGGGCCTGTGAGAAAATTTTTAGTGAAAAAGTAAAGGCAGAATATTAGTAACTTGAGTTGATACATAATTGTCATGAATGTGGCATCGATAGAACAAAAACTGTTAAAAATACCTAGGCCTAGGGCCTATGAAATAATATTTAGTACTTAAGTAAAAGCGGAATATTATTAACTTGAGTTGATACGTAATTGTTATAAATGTGACATCGATAGAACAAAAACTGTTAAAAAGGCCTAGGGCCTATGAATTAATATTTCGTGCTTAAGTGAAAGCGCAATATTACCTTGAGTTGATACGTAAACGTTATGAATATGGCATCGGTAGAAATAAAGGCTGACAAAAGGGCCTACGAATGAGGCATAGTAATTTAGTGTGTAATTAAGTAAAAGAGAAATATTAATAACTTGACATATTATGTAAATATTTAGTGCCTAAGTAAAAGTGAGACGTTATAAAAAAATCCCTCCTTGTCGTCCTTTTCCGAACATAGTATGAGTTCTGGTGTAATTGTTTTGTTCCGTTGAAACCTAAGAAATGTGCTATGCAGTGGCACCCATATGAGTACTTGGGGGGAGGGGGTAAGAAAAACCCTTACCTCCTTCAAGGCTGTCAAACATTTAAAAAAGGTTTCGTCTATTTTAGTATTTTAAATTTATCAATAATTTGGCTGTGTTACAGGCGGGGAAGGGGAGGCTCTCCCCCATGGGCGCCCTTGGTGCTATGTAATCATGAATATGATGTAACCATATTCATAATTATGAGCTATCTAATCCCGATCCAGGACGACGAAATTATCCCGTCCGGGGGGCGGGGGGGAGGAGGGTGATTTCAAAAGTGTAAAATATGAAGATTTCTCGTCCGATCCGAAGATTTTCAGCATTTACAAGCTACACCCCACCCCCCCCGCCCGATAGGTATCCTGAGTAGGCACATGCCCTCAAATAATGTGTCCAGTTGTAAATGCCGAAAATCTGCCGATCGGACGAGAAATTCTTGATATTTTACACTTTTGAAATTAACCCCCCCCCCCTCGCCCCCCCCCCCGGACGGGTTTGCTGCGTAGGCACATACGCTCAGAACAGAAAATTTGTCGAGCTGCAGGTAAATACTGAAAATCTCCCGATCGGACGAGAAAGTCTTCATATATTTTACACTTTTGGTATCCCCCCCCCCCCTCACATACACAGGATTGCTGAGTAGGCACTCAAATAATGTGTCGAGTTGTAGCTTGTAAATGCCAAAAATCTCCCGATGGGAGGAGGAATTTTTCATATTTTACACTTTTGGTATTAACCCCCCCCCCATCGCCGACAGGTTTCCAGAGAGTGCACATGCGCTGAGAAAATTTGTCGAGCTGCAGCTTGTAAATACTGAAAATCTCCCGATCGGACGAGAAAGTCTTCATATATTTTACACTTTTGGTACCCCCCCCCCCCTCACATACACAGGATTGCTGAGTAGGCACTCAAATAATGTGTCGAGTGGTAGCTTGTAAATGCCAAAAAAATCTCCCGATGGGAGGAGGAATTTTTCATATTTTACACTTTTGGTATTAACCCCCCCCCCCCCTCCATCGCCGACAGGTTTCCAGAGAGTGCACATACGCTGAGAACATTTGTCGAGTTGCAGCTTGTAAATCTGAAGATCTCCCGATCGGAAGAGTAATGAGAAATCTTGATATTTTACGCTTTTGGTATTCCCTCCCTCCTCCCCCTAGTTTCCTGAGGCAGCAGATACCTCAGACAATTCGATGACTTGTAGCTTGTAATGGCTGAAAATCTCCCGATCGGACCAGAATTTTTTATATTTCCTATTTCAGGTTTTAAGCCCCCCCCCCCTTCCACACACACACTCGACAAGAGTCCTGGGTTTCCTCATACTCGCAGAGAATTTGTTTAGTTATAGTTTATAGAAAAATATCGCTGAAAATCTCCCGGTCGGACCAGAATTTTTTTATATTTCTTATTTTAGGTTTTAAGCCCCCCCCCTTCCACACACACACTCGAGAAGAGTCCTGTGTTTCCTCATACTCGCAGAGAATTTGTTTAGTTATAGTTTATAGAAAAAATATCGCTGAAAATCTCCCGATCGGACCAGAAATTTTTTATATTTCCTATTTTAGGTTTTAAGCCCCCCCCCTTCTACACACACACTCGACAAGAGTCCTGGGTTTCCTCATACTCGCAGAGAATTTGTTTAGTTATAGTTTATAGAAAAATATCGCTGAAAATCTCCCGGTCGGACCAGAAATTTTTTATATTTCATATTTTAGGTTTTAAGCCCCCCCTTCCACACACACACTCGAGAAGAGTCCTGGGTTTCCTCATACTCGCTGAGAATTTGTTTAGTTATAGTTTATAGAAAAAATATCGCTGAAAATCTCCCGATCGGACCAGAAATTTTTTATATTTCCTATTTTAGGTTTTAAGCCCCCCCCCCCCCTCCACACACACACACTCGACAAGAGTCCTGGGTTTCCTCATACTCGCAGAGAATTTGTTTAGTTATAGTTTATAGAAAAAATATCGCTGAAAATCTCCCGATCGGACCGGAAATTTTTTATATTTCCTATTTTAGGTTTTAAGCCCCCCCCCCCCTCCACACACACACTCGACAAGAGTCCTGGGTTTCCTCATACTCGCAGAGAATTTGTTCAGTTATAGTTTATAGAAAAATATCGCTGAAAATCTCCCGATCGGACCAGAATTTTTTTATATTTCGTATTTTAGGTTTTAAGCCCCCCCCTCCACACACACACACTCGACAAGAGTCCTGGGCTTCCTCATACTCTCAGAGAATTTGTTTAGTTATAGTTTATAGAAAAACATAGCTGAAAATCTCCCGATCGGACCAGAAATTTTTTATATTTCGTATTTTAGGTTTTAAGACCCCCCCCCCTCCACACACACACACTCGACAAGAGTCCTGGGCTTCCTCATACTCGCAGAGAATTTGTTTAGTTATAGTTTATAGAAAAACATAGCTGAAAATCTCCCGATCGGACCAGAATTTTTTTATATTTCCTATTTTAGGTTTTAAGCCCCCCCCTCCACACACACACACACTCGACAAGAGTCCTGGGTTTCCTCATACTCGTAGAGAATTTGTTTAGTTATAGTTTATAGAAAAATATAGCTGAAAATCTCCCGATCGGACCGGAAATTTTTTATATTTCCTATTTTAGGTTTTAAGCCCCCCCCCCTCCACACACACACACTCGACAAGAGTCCTGGGCTTCCTCATACTCGCAGAGAATTTGTTTAGTTATAGTTTATAGAAAAATATAGCTGAAAATCTCCCGATCGGACCGGAAATTTTTTATATTTCCTATTTTAGGTTTTAAGCTCCCCCCCCCCTCCACACACACACACTCGACAAGAGTCCTGGGTTTCCTCATACTCGCAGAGAATTTGTTCAGTTATAGTTTATAGAAAAATATCGCTGAAAATCTCCCGATCGGACCAGAAATTTTTTATATTTCATATTTTAGATTTTGAGCCTCCCCCACCCCCTCCACACACACACTCGACAAGAGTCCTGGGTTTCCTCATACTCGCAGAGAATTTGTTTAGTTATAGTTTATAGAAAAATATCGCTGAAAATCTCCAGATCGGACCAGAATTTTTTATATTTCGTATTTTAGGTTTTAAGCCCCCCCCCCTCCACACACACACACTCGACAAGAGTCCTGGGTTTCCTCATACTCGCAGAGAATTTGTTTAGTTATAGTTTATAGAAAAATATAGCTGAAAATCTCCCGATCGGACCGGAAATTTTTTATATTTCCTATTTTAGGTTTTAAGCCCCCCCCCCCCTCCCTCCACACACACACACCCGACAAGAGTCCTGGGTTTCCTCATACTCGCAGAGAATTTGTTTAGTTATAGTTTATAGAAAAATATCGCTGAAAATCTCCCGATCGGACCAGAAATTTTTTATATTTCATATTTTAGGTTTTGAGCCCCCCCCCCCCCCCTCCACACCCACACTCGACAAGAGTCCTGGGTTTCCTCATACTCGCAGAGAATTTGTTTAGTTATAGTTTATAGAAAAATATAGCTGAAAATCTCCCGATCGGACCGGAAATTTTTTATATTTCCTATTTTAGGTTTTAAGCCCCCCCCCCCCTCCACACACACTCGACAAGAGTCCTGGGTTTCCTCATACTCGCAGAGAATTTGTTTAGTTATAATTTATAGAAAAATATAGCTGAAAATCTCCCGATCGGACCGGAAATTTTTTATATTTCCTATTTTAGGTTTTAAGCCCCCCCCCCCCTCACACACACACTCGACAAGAGTCCTGGGTTTCCTCATACTCGCAGAGAATTTGTTTAGTTATAGTTTATAGAAAAATATCGCTGAAAATCTCCCGATCGGACCAGAAATTTTTTATATTTCATATTTTAGGTTTTGAGCCCCCCTCCCCTCTCCACACACACACTCGACAAGAGTCCTGGGTTTCCTCATACTCGCAGAGAATTTGTTTAGTTATAGTTTATAGAAAAATATAGCTGAAAATCTCCCGATCGGACCGGAAATTTTTTATATTTCCTATTTTAGGTTTTAAGCCCCCCCCTCCCTCCACACACACACACTCGACAAGAGTCCTGGGTTTCCTCATACTCGCAGAGAATTTGTTCAGTTATAGTTTATAGAAAAATATCGCTGAAAATCTCCCGATCGGACCAGAAATTTTTTATATTTCATATTTTAGATTTTGAGCCTCCCCCACCCCCTCCACACACACACTCGACAAGAGTCCTGGGTTTCCTCATACTCGCAGAGAATTTGTTTAGTTATAGTTTATAGAAAAATATCGCTGAAAATCTCCCGATCGGACCAGAATTTTTTATATTTCGTATTTTAGGTTTTAAGCCCCCCCCCCCTCCACACACACACACTCGACAAGAGTCCTGGGTTTCCTCATACTCGCAGAGAATTTGTTTAGTTATAGTTTATAGAAAAAATATCGCTGAAAATCTCCCGATCGGACCAGAATTTTTTTATATTTCGTATTTTAGGTTTTAAGCCCCACCCCCTCCACACACACACACTCGACAAGAGTCCTGGGCTTCCTCATACTCGCAGAGAATTTGTTTAGTTATAGTTTATATAAAAACATAGCTGAAAATCTCCCGATCGGACCAGAATTTTTTTATATTTCGTATTTTAGGTTTTAAGCCCCCCCCCCCTCCACACACACACACTCGACAAGAGTCCTGGGTTTCCTCATACTCGCAGAGAATTTGTTTAGTTATAGTTTATAGAAAAATATAGCTGAAAATCTCCCGATCGGACCGGAAATTTTTTATATTTCCTATTTTAGGTTTTAAGCCCCCCCCCTCCACACACACACACTCGACAAGAGTCCTGGGTTTCCTCATACTCGCAGAGAATTTGTTTAGTTATAGTTTATAGAAAAATATAGCTGAAAATCTCCCGATCGGACCGGAAATTTTTTATATTTCCTATTTTAGGTTTTAAGCCCCATCCCCCTCCACACACACACACTCGACAAGAGTCCTGGGTTTCCTCATACTCGCAGAGAATTTGTTTAGTTATAGTTTATAGAAAAATATCGCTGAAAATCTCCCGATCGGACCAGAAATTTTTTATATTTCATATTTTAGGTTTTGAGCCCCCCCCCCTCCACACACACACTCGACAAGAGTCCTGGGTTTCCTCATACTCGCAGAGAATTTGTTTAGTTATAGTTTATAGAAAAATATAGCTGAAAATCTCCCGATCGGACCGGAAATTTTTTATATTTCCTATTTTAGGTTTTAAGCCCCCCCTCCCTCCACACACACACACTCGACAAGAGTCCTGGGTTTCCTCATACTCGCAGAGAATTTGTTTAGTTATAGTTTATAGAAAAATATCGCTGAAAATCTCCCGATCGGACCAGAAATTTTTTATATTTCATATTTTAGGTTTTGAGCCCCCCTCCCCTCTCCACACACACACTCGACAAGAGTCCTGGGTTTCCTCATACTCGCAGAGAATTTGTTTAGTTATAGTTTATAGAAAAATATAGCTGAAAATCTCCCGATCGGACCGGAAATTTTTTATATTTCCTATTTTAGGTTTTAAGCCCCCCCCTCCCTCCACACACACACACTCGACAAGAGTCCTGGGTTTCCTCATACTCGCAGAGAATTTGTTTAGTTATAGTTTATAGAAAAATATAGCTGAAAATCTCCCGATCGGACCGGAAATTTTTTATATTTCCTATTTTAGGTTTTAAGCCCCCCCCCCTCCACACACACACACTCGACAAGAGTCCTGGGTTTCCTCATACTCGCAGAGAATTTGTTTAGTTATAGTTTATAGAAAAATATCGCTGAAAATCTCCCGATCGGACCAGAAATTTTTTATATTTCATATTTTAGGTTTTGAGCCCCCCTCCCCTCTCCACACACACACTCGACAAGAGTCCTGGGTTTCCTCATACTCGCAGAGAATTTGTTTAGTTATAGTTTATAGAAAAATATAGCTGAAAATCTCCCGATCGGACCGGAAATTTTTTATATTTCCTATTTTAGGTTTTAAGCCCCCCCCCCTCCTCCACACACACACACTCGACAAGAGTCCTGGGTTTCCTCATACTCGCAGAGAATTTGTTTAGTTATAGTTTATAGAAAAATATAGCTGAAAATCTCCCGATCGGACCGGAAATTTTTTATATTTCCTATTTTAGGTTTTAAGCCCCCCCCCCTCCACACACACACACTCGACAAGAGTCCTGGGTTTCCTCATACTCGCAGAGAATTTGTTCAGTTATAGTTTATAGAAAAATATCGCTGAAAATCTCCCGATCGGACCAGAAATTTTTTATATTTCATATTTTAGGTTTTGAGCCCCCCCCCCCTCCACACACACACTCGACAAGAGTCCTGGGTTTCCTCATACTCGCAGAGAATTTGTTTAGTTATAGTTTATAGAAAAATATAGCTGAAAATCTCCCGATCGGACCGGAAATTTTTTATATTTCCTATTTTAGGTTTTAAGCCCCTCCCCCCTCCACACACACACTCGACAAGAGTCCTGGGTTTCCTCATACTCGCAGAGAATTTGTTTAGTTATAGTTTATAGAAAAATATCGCTGAAAATCTCCCGATCGGACCAGAAATTTTTTATATTTCATATTTTAGGTTTTGAGCCCCCCCCCCCTCCACACACACACTCGACAAGAGTCCTGGGTTTCCTCATACTCGCAGAGAATTTGTTTAGTTATAGTTTATAGAAAAATATAGCTGAAAATCTCCCGATCGGACCGGAAATTTTTTATATTTCCTATTTTAGGTTTTAAGCCCCCCCCCCTCCACACACACACACTCGACAAGAGTCCTGGGTTTCCTCATACTCGCAGAGAATTTGTTTAGTTATAGTTTATAGAAAAATATCGCTGAAAATCTCCCGATCGGACCAGAAATTTTTTATATTTCATATTTTAGGTTTTGAGCCCCCCCCCCCCCCTCCACACCCACACTCGACAAGAGTCCTGGGTTTCCTCATACTCGCAGAGAATTTGTTTAGTTATAGTTTATAGAAAAATATAGCTGAAAATCTCCCGATCGGACCGGAAATTTTTTATATTTCCTATTTTAGGTTTTAAGCCCCCCCCCCTCCCTCCACACACACACTCGACAAGAGTCCTGGGTTTCCTCATACTCGCAGAGAATTTGTTTAGTTATAGTTTATAGAAAAATATAGCTGAAAATCTCCCGATCGGACCGGAAATTTTTTATATTTCCTATTTTAGGTTTTAAGCCCCCCCCCCCCTCCACACACGCACACTCGACAAGAGTCCTGGGTTTCCTCATACTCGCAGAGAATTTGTTTAGTTATAGTTTATAGAAAAATATCGCTGAAAATCTCCCGATCGGACCAGAAATTTTTTATATTTCATATTTTAGGTTTTGAGCCCCCCTCCCCTCTCCACACACACACTCGACAAGAGTCCTGGGTTTCCTCATACTCGCAGAGAATTTGTTTAGTTATAGTTTATAGAAAAATATAGCTGAAAATCTCCCGATCGGACCGGAAATTTTTTATATTTCCTATTTTAGGTTTTAAGCCCCCCCCCCTGCCTCCACACACACACACTCGACAAGAGTCCTGGGTTTCCTCATACTCGCAGAGAATTTGTTTAGTTATAGTTTATAGAAAAATATAGCTGAAAATCTCCCGATCGGACCGGAAATTTTTTATATTTCCTATTTTAGGTTTTAAGCCCCCCCCCCTCCACACACACACTCGACAAGAGTCCTGGGTTTCCTCATACTCGCAGAGAATTTGTTTAGTTATAGTTTATAGAAAAATATCGCTGAAAATCTCCCGATCGGACCAGAAATTTTTTATATTTCATATTTTAGGTTTTGAGCCCCCCCTCCCCTCTCCACACACACACTCGACAAGAGTCCTGGGTTTCCTCATACTCGCAGAGAATTTGTTTAGTTATAGTTTATAGAAAAATATAGCTGAAAATCTCCCGATCGGACCGGAAATTTTTTATATTTCCTATTTTAGGTTTTAAGCCCCCCCCCTCCCTCCACACACACACACTCGACAAGAGTCCTGGGTTTCCTCATACTCGCAGAGAATTTGTTTAGTTATAGTTTATAGAAAAATATAGCTGAAAATCTCCCGATCGGACCGGAAATTTTTTATATTTCCTATTTTAGGTTTTAAGCTCCCCCCCCCCCCTCCACACACACACACTCGACAAGAGTCCTGGGTTTCCTCATACTCGCAGAGAATTTGTTCAGTTATAGTTTATAGAAAAATATCGCTGAAAATCTCCCGATCGGACCAGAAATTTTTTATATTTCATATTTTAGGTTTTGAGCCCCCCTCCACACACACACTCGACAAGAGTCCTGGGTTTCCTCATACTCGCAGAGAATTTGTTTAGTTATAGTTTATAGAAAAATATAGCTGAAAATCTCCCGATCGGACCGGAAATTTTTTATATTTCCTATTTTAGGTTTTAAGCCCCATCCCCCTCCACACACACACACTCGACAAGAGTCCTGGGTTTCCTCATACTCGCAGAGAATTTGTTTAGTTATAGTTTATAGAAAAATATCGCTGAAAATCTCCCGATCGGACCAGAAATTTTTTATATTTCATATTTTAGGTTTTGAGCCCCCCCCCCCCTCCACACACACACTCGACAAGAGTCCTGGGTTTCCTCATACTCGCAGAGAATTTGTTTAGTTATAGTTTATAGAAAAATATAGCTGAAAATCTCCCGATCGGACCGGAAATTTTTTATATTTCCTATTTTAGGTTTTAAGCCCCCCCTCCCTCCACACACACACACCCGACAAGAGTCCTGGGTTTCCTCATACTCGCAGAGAATTTGTTTAGTTATAGTTTATAGAAAAATATCGCTGAAAATCTCCCGATCGGACCAGAAATTTTTTATATTTCATATTTTAGGTTTTGAGCCCCCCCCCCCCCTCCACACCCACACTCGACAAGAGTCCTGGGTTTCCTCATACTCGCAGAGAATTTGTTTAGTTATAGTTTATAGAAAAATATAGCTGAAAATCTCCCGATCGGACCGGAAATTTTTTATATTTCCTATTTTAGGTTTTAAGCCCCCCCCCCCCCTGCCTCCACACACACACACTCGACAAGAGTCCTGGGTTTCCTCATACTCGCAGAGAATTTGTTTAGTTATAGTTTATAGAAAAATATAGCTGAAAATCTCCCGATCGGACCGGAAATTTTTTATATTTCCTATTTTAGGTTTTAAGCCCCCCCCCCCCCTCCACACACACACACTCGACAAGAGTCCTGGGTTTCCTCATACTCGCAGAGAATTTGTTTAGTTATAGTTTATAGAAAAATATCGCTGAAAATCTCCCGATCGGACCAGAAATTTTTTATATTTCATATTTTAGGTTTTGAGCCCCCCCCCTCTCCACACACACACACTCGACAAGAGTCCTGGGTTTCCTCATACTCGCAGAGAATTTGTTTAGTTATAGTTTATAGAAAAATATAGCTGAAAATCTCCCGATCGGACCGGAAATTTTTTATATTTCCTATTTTAGGTTTTAAGCCCCCCCCCCCCCCCTCCCTCCACACACACACACTCGACAAGAGTCCTGGGTTTCCTCATACTCGCAGAGAATTTGTTTAGTTATAGTTTATAGAAAAATATAGCTGAAAATCTCCCGATCGGACCGGAAATTTTTTATATTTCCTATTTTAGGTTTTAAGCCCCCCCCCTCCACACACACACACTCGACAAGAGTCCTGGGTTTCCTCATACTCGCAGAGAATTTGTTTAGTTATAGTTTATAGAAAAATATAGCTGAAAATCTCCCGATCGGACCGGAAATTTTTTATATTTCCTATTTTAGGTTTTAAGCCCCCCCCCCCTCCACACACACACACTCGACAAGAGTCCTGGGTTTCCTCATACTCGCAGAGAATTTGTTTAGTTATAGTTTATAGAAAAATATCGCTGAAAATCTCCCGATCGGACCAGAAATTTTTTATATTTCATATTTTAGGTTTTAAGCCCCCCTCCCCTCTCCACACACACACTCGACAAGAGTCCTGGGTTTCCTCATACTCGCAGAGAATTTGTTTAGTTATAGTTTATAGAAAAATATAGCTGAAAATCTCCCGATCGGACCAGAAATTTTTTATATTTCCTATTTTAGGTTTTAAGCCCCCCCCCCCCTCCACACACACACACTCGACAAGAGTCCTGGGTTTCCTCATACTCGCAGAGAATTTGTTTAGTTATAGTTTATAGAAAAATATAGCTGAAAATCTCCCGATCGGACCGGAAATTTTTTATATTTCCTATTTTAGGTTTTAAGCCCCCCCCCCCTCCACACACACACACTCGACAAGAGTCCTGGGTTTCCTCATACTCGCAGAGAATTTGTTTAGTTATAGTTTATAGAAAAATATCGCTGAAAATCTCCCGATCGGACCAGAAATTTTTTATATTTCATATTTTAGGTTTTGAGCCCCCCCCCCTCCACACACACACTCGACAAGAGTCCTGGGTTTCCTCATACTCGCAGAGAATTTGTTTAGTTATAGTTTATAGAAAAATATAGCTGAAAATCTCCCGATCGGACCGGAAATTTTTTATATTTCCTATTTTAGGTTTTAAGCCCCATCCCCCTCCACACACACACACTCGACAAGAGTCCTGGGTTTCCTCATACTCGCAGAGAATTTGTTTAGTTATAGTTTATAGAAAAATATCGCTGAAAATCTCCCGATCGGACCAGAAATTTTTTATATTTCATATTTTAGGTTTTGAGCCCCCCCCCCCTCCACACACACACTCGACAAGAGTCCTGGGTTTCCTCATACTCGCAGAGAATTTGTTTAGTTATAGTTTATAGAAAAATATAGCTGAAAATCTCCCGATCGGACCGGAAATTTTTTATATTTCCTATTTTAGGTTTTAAGCCCCCCCCTCCCTCCACACACACACACCCGACAAGAGTCCTGGGTTTCCTCATACTCGCAGAGAATTTGTTTAGTTATAGTTTATAGAAAAACATCGCTGAAAATCTCCCGATCGGACCAGAAATTTTTTATATTTCATATTTTAGGTTTTGAGCCCCCCCCCCTCCACACCCACACTCGACAAGAGTCCTGGGTTTCCTCATACTCGCAGAGAATTTGTTTAGTTATAGTTTATAGAAAAATATAGCTGAAAATCTCCCGATCGGACCGGAAATTTTTTATATTTCCTATTTTAGGTTTTAAGCCCCCCCCCCCCCCCCTCCCTCCACACACACACACACTCGACAAGAGTCCTGGGTTTCCTCATACTCGCAGAGAATTTGTTTAGTTATAGTTTATAGAAAAATATAGCTGAAAATCTCCCGATCGGACCGGAAATTTTTTATATTTCCTATTTTAGGTTTTAAGCCCCCCCCCCTCCACACACGCACACTCGACAAGAGTCCTGGGTTTCCTCATACTCGCAGAGAATTTGTTTAGTTATAGTTTATAGAAAAATATCGCTGAAAATCTCCCGATCGGACCAGAAATTTTTTATATTTCATATTTTAGGTTTTGAGCCCCCCTCCCCTCTCCACACACACACTCGACAAGAGTCCTGGGTTTCCTCATACTCGCAGAGAATTTGTTTAGTTATAGTTTATAGAAAAATATAGCTGAAAATCTCCCGATCGGACCGGAAATTTTTTATATTTCCTATTTTAGGTTTTAAGCCCCCCCCCTGCCTCCACACACACACACTCGACAAGAGTCCTGGGTTTCCTCATACTCGCAGAGAATTTGTTTAGTTATAGTTTATAGAAAAATATAGCTGAAAATCTCCCGATCGGACCGGAAATTTTTTATATTTCCTATTTTAGGTTTTAAGCCCCCCCCCCTCCACACACACACACTCGACAAGAGTCCTGGGTTTCCTCATACTCGCAGAGAATTTGTTCAGTTATAGTTTATAGAAAAATATCGCTGAAAATCTCCCGATCGGACCAGAAATTTTTTATATTTCATATTTTAGGTTTTGAGCCCCCCCCCCTCCACACACACACTCGACAAGAGTCCTGGGTTTCCTCATACTCGCAGAGAATTTGTTTAGTTATAGTTTATAGAAAAATATAGCTGAAAATCTCCCGATCGGACCGGAAATTTTTTATATTTCCTATTTTAGGTTTTAAGCCCCATCCCCCTCCACACACACACACTCGACAAGAGTCCTGGGTTTCCTCATACTCGCAGAGAATTTGTTTAGTTATAGTTTATAGAAAAATATCGCTGAAAATCTCCCGATCGGACCAGAAATTTTTTATATTTCATATTTTAGGTTTTGAGCCCCCCCCCCCTCCACACACACACTCGACAAGAGTCCTGGGTTTCCTCATACTCGCAGAGAATTTGTTTAGTTATAGTTTATAGAAAAATATAGCTGAAAATCTCCCGATCGGACCGGAAATTTTTTATATTTCCTATTTTAGGTTTTAAGCCCCCCCCCCTCCCTCCACACACACACACCCGACAAGAGTCCTGGGTTTCCTCATACTCGCAGAGAATTTGTTTAGTTATAGTTTATAGAAAAACATCGCTGAAAATCTCCCGATCGGACCAGAAATTTTTTATATTTCATATTTTAGGTTTTGAGCCCCCCCCCCCCCCCTCCACACCCACACTCGACAAGAGTCCTGGGTTTCCTCATACTCGCAGAGAATTTGTTTAGTTATAGTTTATAGAAAAATATAGCTGAAAATCTCCCGATCGGACCGGAAATTTTTTATATTTCCTATTTTAGGTTTTAAGCCCCCCCCCCTCCCTCCACACACACACACTCGACAAGAGTCCTGGGTTTCCTCATACTCGCAGAGAATTTGTTTAGTTATAGTTTATAGAAAAATATAGCTGAAAATCTCCCGATCGGACCGGAAATTTTTTATATTTCCTATTTTAGGTTTTAAGCCCCCCCCCCCTCCACACACGCACACTCGACAAGAGTCCTGGGTTTCCTCATACTCGCAGAGAATTTGTTTAGTTATAGTTTATAGAAAAATATCGCTGAAAATCTCCCGATCGGACCAGAAATTTTTTATATTTCATATTTTAGGTTTTGAGCCCCCCTCCCCTCTCCACACACACACTCGACAAGAGTCCTGGGTTTCCTCATACTCGCAGAGAATTTGTTTAGTTATAGTTTATAGAAAAATATAGCTGAAAATCTCCCGATCGGACCGGAAATTTTTTATATTTCCTATTTTAGGTTTTAAGCCCCCCCCCCCCTGCCTCCACACACACACACTCGACAAGAGTCCTGGGTTTCCTCATACTCGCAGAGAATTTGTTTAGTTATAGTTTATAGAAAAATATAGCTGAAAATCTCCCGATCGGACCGGAAATTTTTTATATTTCCTATTTTAGGTTTTAAGCCCCCCCCTCCACACACACACACTCGACAAGAGTCCTGGGTTTCCTCATACTCGCAGAGAATTTGTTTAGTTATAGTTTATAGAAAAATATCGCTGAAAATCTCCCGATCGGACCAGAAATTTTTTATATTTCATATTTTAGGTTTTGAGCCCCCCTCCCCTCTCCACACACACACTCGACAAGAGTCCTGGGTTTCCTCATACTCGCAGAGAATTTGTTTAGTTATAGTTTATAGAAAAATATAGCTGAAAATCTCCCGATCGGACCGGAAATTTTTTATATTTCCTATTTTAGGTTTTAAGCCCCCCCCCTCCCTCCACACACACACACTCGACAAGAGTCCTGGGTTTCCTCATACTCGCAGAGAATTTGTTTAGTTATAGTTTATAGAAAAATATAGCTGAAAATCTCCCGATCGGACCGGAAATTTTTTATATTTCCTATTTTAGGTTTTAAGCTCCCCCCCCCCTCCACACACACACACTCGACAAGAGTCCTGGGTTTCCTCATACTCGCAGAGAATTTGTTCAGTTATAGTTTATAGAAAAATATCGCTGAAAATCTCCCGATCGGACCAGAAATTTTTTATATTTCATATTTTAGGTTTTGAGCCCCCCCCCTCCACACACACACTCGACAAGAGTCCTGGGTTTCCTCATACTCGCAGAGAATTTGTTTAGTTATAGTTTATAGAAAAATATAGCTGAAAATCTCCCGATCGGACCGGAAATTTTTTATATTTCCTATTTTAGGTTTTAAGCCCCATCCCCCTCCACACACACACACTCGACAAGAGTCCTGGGTTTCCTCATACTCGCAGAGAATTTGTTTAGTTATAGTTTATAGAAAAATATCGCTGAAAATCTCCCGATCGGACCAGAAATTTTTTATATTTCATATTTTAGGTTTTGAGCCCCCCCCCCCCTCCACACACACACTCGACAAGAGTCCTGGGTTTCCTCATACTCGCAGAGAATTTGTTTAGTTATAGTTTATAGAAAAATATAGCTGAAAATCTCCCGATCGGACCGGAAATTTTTTATATTTCCTATTTTAGGTTTTAAGCCCCCCCCCCCCCCTCCCTCCACACACACACACACCCGACAAGAGTCCTGGGTTTCCTCATACTCGCAGAGAATTTGTTTAGTTATAGTTTATAGAAAAACATCGCTGAAAATCTCCCGATCGGACCAGAAATTTTTTATATTTCATATTTTAGGTTTTGAGCCCCCCCTCCACACCCACACTCGACAAGAGTCCTGGGTTTCCTCATACTCGCAGAGAATTTGTTTAGTTATAGTTTATAGAAAAATATAGCTGAAAATCTCCCGATCGGACCGGAAATTTTTTATATTTCCTATTTTAGGTTTTAAGCCCCCCCCCTCCACACACACACACTCGACAAGAGTCCTGGGTTTCCTCATACTCGCAGAGAATTTGTTTAGTTATAGTTTATAGAAAAATATAGCTGAAAATCTCCCGATCGGACCGGAAATTTTTTATATTTCCTATTTTAGGTTTTAAGCCCCCCCCTCCACACACGCACACTCGACAAGAGTCCTGGGTTTCCTCATACTCGCAGAGAATTTGTTTAGTTATAGTTTATAGAAAAATATCGCTGAAAATCTCCCGATCGGACCAGAAATTTTTTATATTTCATATTTTAGGTTTTGAGCCCCCCTCCCCTCTCCACACACACACTCGACAAGAGTCCTGGGTTTCCTCATACTCGCAGAGAATTTGTTTAGTTATAGTTTATAGAAAAATATAGCTGAAAATCTCCCGATCGGACCGGAAATTTTTTATATTTCCTATTTTAGGTTTTAAGCCCCCCCCCCCCCTCCACACACACACACACTCGACAAGAGTCCTGGGTTTCCTCATACTCGCAGAGAATTTGTTTAGTTATAGTTTATAGAAAAATATAGCTGAAAATCTCCCGATCGGACCGGAAATTTTTTATATTTCCTATTTTAGGTTTTAAGCTCCCCCCCCCCCCTCCACACACACACTCGACAAGAGTCCTGGGTTTCCTCATACTCGCAGAGAATTTGTTTAGTTATAGTTTATAGAAAAATATCGCTGAAAATCTCCCGATCGGACCAGAAATTTTTTATATTTCATATTTTAGGTTTTGAGCCCCCCCCCCCTCCACACACACACTCGACAAGAGTCCTGGGTTTCCTCATACTCGCAGAGAATTTGTTTAGTTATAGTTTATAGAAAAATATAGCTGAAAATCTCCCGATCGGACCGGAAATTTTTTATATTTCCTATTTTAGGTTTTAAGCCCCCCCCCTCCACACACACACTCGACAAGAGTCCTGGGTTTCCTCATACTCGCAGAGAATTTGTTTAGTTATAGTTTATAGAAAAATATCGCTGAAAATCTCCCGATCGGACCAGAAATTTTTTATATTTCATATTTTAGGTTTTAAGCCCCCCCCCCCCCCCCTCCACACACACACTCGACAAGAGTCCTGGGTTTCCTCATACTCGCAGAGAATTTGTTTAGTTATAGTTTATAGAAAAATATAGCTGAAAATCTCCCGATCGGACCGGAAATTTTTTATATTTCCTATTTTAGGTTTTAAGCCCCCCCCCCCCTCCACACACACACACTCGACAAGAGTCCTGGGTTTCCTCATACTCGCAGAGAATTTGTTTAGTTATAGTTTATAGAAAAATATAGCTGAAAATCTCCCGATCGGACCGGAAATTTTTTATATTTCCTATTTTAGGTTTTAAGCCCCCCCCCTCCACACACACACACTCGACAAGAGTCCTGGGTTTCCTCATACTCGCAGAGAATTTGTTTAGTTATAGTTTATAGAAAAATATAGCTGAAAATCTCCCGATCGGACCGGAAATTTTTTATATTTCCTATTTTAGGTTTTAAGCCCCCCCTCCCTCCACACACACACTCGACAAGAGTCCTGGGTTTCCTCATACTCGCAGAGAATTTGTTTAGTTATAGTTTATAGAAAAATATCGCTGAAAATCTCCCGATCGGACCAGAAATTTTTTATATTTCATATTTTAGGTTTTGAGCCCCCCCCCCCCTCCACACACACACTCGACAAGAGTCCTGGGTTTCCTCATACTCGCAGAGAATTTGTTTAGTTATAGTTTATAGAAAAATATAGCTGAAAATCTCCCGATCGGACCGGAAATTTTTTATATTTCCTATTTTAGGTTTTAAGCCCCCCCCTCCCTCCACACACACACCCGACAAGAGTCCTGGGTTTCCTCATACTCGCAGAGAATTTGTTTAGTTATAGTTTATAGAAAAACATCGCTGAAAATCTCCCGATCGGACCAGAAATTTTTTATATTTCATATTTTAGGTTTTGAGCCCCCCCCTCCACACACACACACTCGACAAGAGTCCTGGGTTTCCTCATACTCGCAGAGAATTTGTTTAGTTATAGTTTATAGAAAAATATAGCTGAAAATCTCCCGATCGGACCGGAAATTTTTTATATTTCCTATTTTAGGTTTTAAGCCCCCCCCTCCCCTCCACACACACACACTCGACAAGAGTCCTGGGTTTCCTCATACTCGCAGAGAATTTGTTTAGTTATAGTTTATAGAAAAATATAGCTGAAAATCTCCCGATCGGACCGGAAATTTTTTATATTTCCTATTTTAGGTTTTAAGCCCCCCCCCCTCCACACACGCACACTCGACAAGAGTCCTGGGTTTCCTCATACTCGCAGAGAATTTGTTTAGTTATAGTTTATAGAAAAATATCGCTGAAAATCTCCCGATCGGACCAGAAATTTTTTATATTTCATATTTTAGGTTTTGAGCCCCCCTCCCTCTCCACACACACACTCGACAAGAGTCCTGGGTTTCCTCATACTCGCAGAGAATTTGTTTAGTTATAGTTTATAGAAAAATATAGCTGAAAATCTCCCGATCGGACCGGAAATTTTTTATATTTCCTATTTTAGGTTTTAAGCCCCCCCCCCCCTCCACACACACACACTCGACAAGAGTCCTGGGTTTCCTCATACTCGCAGAGAATTTGTTTAGTTATAGTTTATAGAAAAATATAGCTGAAAATCTCCCGATCGGACCGGAAATTTTTTATATTTCCTATTTTAGGTTTTAAGCCCCCCCCCCCCCTCCACACACACACACTCGACAAGAGTCCTGGGTTTCCTCATACTCGCAGAGAATTTGTTTAGTTATAGTTTATAGAAAAATATCGCTGAAAATCTCCCGATCGGACCAGAAATTTTTTATATTTCATATTTTAGGTTTTGAGCCCCCCTCCCCTCTCCACACACACACTCGACAAGAGTCCTGGGTTTCCTCATACTCGCAGAGAATTTGTTTAGTTATAGTTTATAGAAAAATATAGCTGAAAATCTCCCGATCGGACCGGAAATTTTTTATATTTCCTATTTTAGGTTTTAAGCCCCCCCCCTCCCTCCACACACACACACTCGACAAGAGTCCTGGGTTTCCTCATACTCGCAGAGAATTTGTTTAGTTATAGTTTATAGAAAAATATCGCTGAAAATCTCCCGATCGGACCAGAAATTTTTTATATTTCATATTTTAGGTTTTGAGCCCCCCCCCTCCCACACACACACACTCGACAAGAGTCCTGGGTTTCCTCATACTCGCAGAGAATTTGTTTAGTTATAGTTTATAGAAAAATATAGCTGAAAATCTCCCGATCGGACCAGAAATTTTTTATATTTCCTATTTTAGGTTTTAAGCCCCCCTCCCCTCCACACACACACACTCGACAAGAGTCCTGGGTTTCCTCATACTCGCAGAGAATTTGTTTAGTTATAGTTTATAGAAAAATATCGCTGAAAATCTCCCGATCGGACCAGAAATTTTTTATATTTCATATTTTAGGTTTTGAGCCCCCCCCCCTCCACACACACACACTCGACAAGAGTCCTGGGTTTCCTCATACTCGCAGAGAATTTGTTTAGTTATAGTTTATAGAAAAATATAGCTGAAAATCTCCCGATCGGACCGGAAATTTTTTATATTTCCTATTTTAGGTTTTAAGCCCCCCCCCCTCCACACACACACACTCGACAAGAGTCCTGGGTTTCCTCATACTCGCAGAGAATTTGTTTAGTTATAGTTTATAGAAAAATATCGCTGAAAATCTCCCGATCGGACCAGAAATTTTTTATATTTCATATTTTAGGTTTTAAGCCCCCCCCCCCCTCCACACACACACACTCGACAAGAGTCCTGGGTTTCCTCATACTCGCAGAGAATTTGTTTAGTTATAGTTTATAGAAAAATATAGCTGAAAATCTCCCGATCGGACCGGAAATTTTTTATATTTCCTATTTTAGGTTTTAAGCCCCCCCCCCCTGCCTCCACACACACACACTCGACAAGAGTCCTGGGTTTCCTCATACTCGCAGAGAATTTGTTTAGTTATAGTTTATAGAAAAATATAGCTGAAAATCTCCCGATCGGACCGGAAATTTTTTATATTTCCTATTTTAGGTTTTAAGCCCCCCCCCCCTCCACACACACACACTCGACAAGAGTCCTGGGTTTCCTCATACTCGCAGAGAATTTGTTTAGTTATAGTTTATAGAAAAATATCGCTGAAAATCTCCCGATCGGACCAGAAATTTTTTATATTTCATATTTTAGGTTTTGAGCCCCCCTCCCCTCTCCACACACACACTCGACAAGAGTCCTGGGTTTCCTCATACTCGCAGAGAATTTGTTTAGTTATAGTTTATAGAAAAATATAGCTGAAAATCTCCCGATCGGACCGGAAATTTTTTATATTTCCTATTTTAGGTTTTAAGCCCCCCCCCCCTCTCCACACACACACTCGACAAGAGTCCTGGGTTTCCTCATACTCGCAGAGAATTTGTTTAGTTATAGTTTATAGAAAAATATAGCTGAAAATCTCCCGATCGGACCGGAAATTTTTTATATTTCCTATTTTAGGTTTTGAGCCCCCCTCCCCTCTCCACACACACACTCGACAAGAGTCCTGGGTTTCCTCATACTCGCAGAGAATTTGTTTAGTTATAGTTTATAGAAAAATATAGCTGAAAATCTCCCGATCGGACCGGAAATTTTTTATATTTCCTATTTTAGGTTTTAAGCCCCCCCCCTCCCTCCACACACACACACTCGACAAGAGTCCTGGGTTTCCTCATACTCGCAGAGAATTTGTTTAGTTATAGTTTATAGAAAAATATAGCTGAAAATCTCCCGATCGGACCGGAAATTTTTTATATTTCCTATTTTAGGTTTTAAGCCCCCCCCCCCTCCTCCACACACACACTCGACAAGAGTCCTGGGTTTCCTCATACTCGCAGAGAATTTGTTCAGTTATAGTTTATAGAAAAATATCGCTGAAAATCTCCCGATCGGACCAGAAATTTTTTATATTTCATATTTTAGGTTTTGAGCCCCCCCCTCCACACACACACTCGACAAGAGTCCTGGGTTTCCTCATACTCGCAGAGAATTTGTTTAGTTATAGTTTATAGAAAAATATAGCTGAAAATCTCCCGATCGGACCGGAAATTTTTTATATTTCCTATTTTAGGTTTTAAGCCCCATCCCCCTCCACACACACACACTCGACAAGAGTCCTGGGTTTCCTCATACTCGCAGAGAATTTGTTTAGTTATAGTTTATAGAAAAATATCGCTGAAAATCTCCCGATCGGACCAGAAATTTTTTATATTTCATATTTTAGGTTTTGAGCCCCCCCCCTCCACACACACACTCGACAAGTCCTGGGTTTCCTCATACTCGCAGAGAATTTGTTTAGTTATAGTTTATAGAAAAATATAGCTGAAAATCTCCCGATCGGACCGGAAATTTTTTATATTTCCTATTTTAGGTTTTAAGCCCCCCCTCCCTCCACACACACACACCCGACAAGAGTCCTGGGTTTCCTCATACTCGCAGAGAATTTGTTTAGTTATAGTTTATAGAAAAACATCGCTGAAAATCTCCCGATCGGACCAGAAATTTTTTATATTTCATATTTTAGGTTTTGAGCCCCCCCCCCCTCCACACCCACACTCGACAAGAGTCCTGGGTTTCCTCATACTCGCAGAGAATTTGTTTAGTTATAGTTTATAGAAAAATATAGCTGAAAATCTCCCGATCGGACCGGAAATTTTTTATATTTCCTATTTTAGGTTTTAAGCCCCCCCCCTGCCTCCACACACACACACTCGACAAGAGTCCTGGGTTTCCTCATACTCGCAGAGAATTTGTTTAGTTATAGTTTATAGAAAAATATAGCTGAAAATCTCCCGATCGGACCGGAAATTTTTTATATTTCCTATTTTAGGTTTTAAGCCCCCCCCCCCCTCCACACACACACACTCGACAAGAGTCCTGGGTTTCCTCATACTCGCAGAGAATTTGTTTAGTTATAGTTTATAGAAAAATATCGCTGAAAATCTCCCGATCGGACCAGAAATTTTTTATATTTCATATTTTAGGTTTTGAGCCCCCCCTCCCCTCTCCACACACACACTCGACAAGAGTCCTGGGTTTCCTCATACTCGCAGAGAATTTGTTTAGTTATAGTTTATAGAAAAATATAGCTGAAAATCTCCCGATCGGACCGGAAATTTTTTATATTTCCTATTTTAGGTTTTATGCCCCCCCCCCTCCCTCCACACACACACACTCGACAAGAGTCCTGGGTTTCCTCATACTCGCAGAGAATTTGTTTAGTTATAGTTTATAGAAAAATATAGCTGAAAATCTCCCGATCGGACCGGAAATTTTTTATATTTCCTATTTTAGGTTTTAAGCTCCCCCCCTCCACACACACACACTCGACAAGAGTCCTGGGTTTCCTCATACTCGCAGAGAATTTGTTCAGTTATAGTTTATAGAAAAATATCGCTGAAAATCTCCCGATCGGACCAGAAATTTTTTATATTTCATATTTTAGGTTTTGAGCCCCCCCCCCTCCACACACACACTCGACAAGAGTCCTGGGTTTCCTCATACTCGCAGAGAATTTGTTTAGTTATAGTTTATAGAAAAATATAGCTGAAAATCTCCCGATCGGACCGGAAATTTTTTATATTTCCTATTTTAGGTTTTAAGCTCCCCCCCTCCACACACACACACTCGACAAGAGTCCTGGGTTTCCTCATACTCGCAGAGAATTTGTTCAGTTATAGTTTATCGAAAAATATCGCTGAAAATCTCCCGATCGGACCAGAAATTTTTTATATTTCATATTTTAGATTTTGAGCCTCCCCCACCCCCTCCACACACACACTCGACAAGAGTCCTGGGTTTCCTCATACTCGCAGAGAATTTGTTTAGTTATAGTTTATAGAAAAATATCGCTGAAAATCTCCCGATCGGACCAGAAATTTTTTATATTTCGTATTTTAGGTTTTAAGCCCCCCACCCCCTCCACACACACTCGACAAGAGTCCTGGGTTTCCTCATACTCGCAGAGAATTTGTTTAGTTATAGTTTATAGAAAAATATCGCTGAAAATCTCCCGATCGGACCAGAAATTTTTTATATTTCGTATTTTAGGTTTTAAGCCCCCCCCTCCACACACACACTCGACAAGAGTCCTGGGTTTCCTCATACTCGCAGAGAATTTGTTTAGTTATAGTTTATAGAAAAAATATAGCTGAAAATCTCCCGATCGGACCAGAATTTTTTTATATTTCGTATTTTAGGTTTTAAGCCCCACCCCCTCCACACACACACACACTCGACAAGAGTCCTGGGCTTCCTCATACTCGCAGAGAATTTGTTTAGTTATAGTTTATATAAAAACATAGCTGAAAATCTCCCGATCGGACCAGAATTTTTTTATATTTCGTATTTTAGGTTTTAAGCCCCCCCCCCCTCCACACACACACACTCGACAAGAGTCCTGGGTTTCCTCATACTCGCAGAGAATTTGTTTAGTTATAGTTTATAGAAAAATATAGCTGAAAATCTCCCGATCGGACCGGAAATTTGTTATATTTCCTATTTTAGGTTTTAAGCCCCCCCCCTCCACACACACACACTCGACAAGAGTCCTGGGCTTCCTCATACTCGCAGAGAATTTGTTTAGTTATAGTTTATAGAAAAATATAGCTGAAAATCTCCCGATCGGACCGGAAATTTTTTATATTTCCTATTTTAGGTTTTAAGCCCCCCCCCCCCCTCCCTCCACACACACACACTCGACAAGAGTCCTGGGTTTCCTCATACTCGCAGAGAATTTGTTTAGTTATAGTTTATAGAAAAATATAGCTGAAAATCTCCCGATCGGACCGGAAATTTTTTATATTTCCTATTTTAGGTTTTAAGCTCCCCCCCCCCCTCCACACACACACACTCGACAAGAGTCCTGGGTTTCCTCATACTCGCAGAGAATTTGTTTAGTTATAGTTTATAGAAAAATATCGCTGAAAATCTCCCGATCGGACCAGAAATTTTTTATATTTCATATTTTAGGTTTTGAGACCCCCCCCCCCCCTCCACACACACACTCGACAAGAGTCCTGGGTTTCCTCATACTCGCAGAGAATTTGTTTAGTTATAGTTTATAGAAAAATATCGCTGAAAATCTCCCGATCGGACCAGAAATTTTTTATATTTCGTATTTTAGGTTTTAAGCCCCCCCCCTCCACACACACACACACTCGACAAGAGTCCTGGGTTTCCTCATACTCGCAGAGAATTTGTTTAGTTATAGTTTATAGAAAAAATATCGCTGAAAATCTCCCGATCGGACCAGAATTTTTTTATATTTCGTATTTTAGGTTTTAAGCCCCACCCCCTCCACACACACACACTCGACAAGAGTCCTGGGCTTCCTCATACTCGCAGAGAATTTGTTTAGTTATAGTTTATATAAAAACATAGCTGAAAATTTCCCGATCGGACCAGAATTTTTTTATATTTCGTATTTTAGGTTTTAAGCCCCCCCCCCCTCCACACACACACACTCGACAAGAGTCCTGGGTTTCCTCATACTCGCAGAGAATTTGTTTAGTTATAGTTTATAGAAAAATATAGCTGAAAATCTCCCGATCGGACCGGAAATTTTTTATATTTCCTATTTTAGGTTTTAAGCCCCCCCCTCCCTCCACACACACACACCCGACAGGAGTCCTGGGTTTCCTCATACTCGCAGAGAATTTGTTTAGTTATAGTTTATAGAAAAACATCGCTGAAAATCTCCCGATCGGACCAGAAATTTTTTATATTTCATATTTTAGGTTTTGAGCCCCCCCCCCTCCACACCCACACTCGACAAGAGTCCTGGGTTTCCTCATACTCGCAGAGAATTTGTTTAGTTATAGTTTATAGAAAAATATAGCTGAAAATCTCCCGATCGGACCGGACATTTTTTATATTTCCTATTTTAGGTTTTAAGCCCCCCCCCCTCCCTCCACACACACACACTCGACAAGAGTCCTGGGTTTCCTCATACTCGCAGAGAATTTGTTTAGTTATAGTTTATAGAAAAATATAGCTGAAAATCTCCCGATCGGACCGGAAATTTTTTATATTTCCTATTTTAGGTTTTAAGCCCCCCCCTCCACACACGCACACTCGACAAGAGTCCTGGGTTTCCTCATACTCGCAGAGAATTTGTTTAGTTATAGTTTATAGAAAAATATCGCTGAAAATCTCCCGATCGGACCAGAAATTTTTTATATTTCATATTTTAGGTTTTGAGCCCCCCTCCCCTCTCCACACACACACTCGACAAGAGTCCTGGGTTTCCTCATACTCGCAGAGAATTTGTTTAGTTATAGTTTATAGAAAAATATAGCTGAAAATCTCCCGATCGGACCGGAAATTTTTTATATTTCCTATTTTAGGTTTTAAGCCCCCCCCCCTGCCTCCACACACACACACTCGACAAGAGTCCTGGGTTTCCTCATACTCGCAGAGAATTTGTTTAGTTATAGTTTATAGAAAAATATAGCTGAAAATCTCCCGATCGGACCGGAAATTTTTTATATTTCCTATTTTAGGTTTTAAGCCCCCCCCTCCACACACACACACTCGACAAGAGTCCTGGGTTTCCTCATACTCGCAGAGAATTTGTTTAGTTATAGTTTATAGAAAAATATCGCTGAAAATCTCCCGATCGGACCAGAAATTTTTTATATTTCATATTTTAGGTTTTGAGCCCCCCTCCCCTCTCCACACACACACTCGACAAGAGTCCTGGGTTTCCTCATACTCGCAGAGAATTTGTTTAGTTATAGTTTATAGAAAAATATAGCTGAAAATCTCCCGATCGGACCGGAAATTTTTTATATTTCCTATTTTAGGTTTTAAGCTCCCCCCCCCCTCCACACACACACACTCGACAAGAGTCCTGGGTTTCCTCATACTCGCAGAGAATTTGTTCAGTTATAGTTTATAGAAAAATATCGCTGAAAATCTCCCGATCGGACCAGAAATTTTTTATATTTCATATTTTAGATTTTGAGCCTCCCCCACCCCCTCCACACACACACTCGACAAGAGTCCTGGGTTTCCTCATACTCGCAGAGAATTTGTTTAGTTATAGTTTATAGAAAAATATCGCTGAAAATCTCCCGATCGGACCAGAATTTTTTATATTTCGTATTTTAGGTTTTAAGCCCCCCCCCCCTTTACACACACACACTCGACAAGAGTCCTGGGTTTCCTCATACTCGCAGAGAATTTGTTTAGTTATAGTTTATAGAAAAAATATAGCTGAAAATCTCCCGATCGGACCAGAATTTTTTTATATTTCGTATTTTAGGTTTTAAGCCCCACCCCCTCCACACACACACACTCGACAAGAGTCCTGGGCTTCCTCATACTCGCAGAGAATTTGTTTAGTTATAGTTTATATAAAAACATAGCTGAAAATCTCCCGATCGGACCAGAATTTTTTTATATTTCGTATTTTAGGTTTTAAGCCCCCCCCTCCACACACACACACTCGACAAGAGTCCTGGGTTTCCTCATACTCGCAGAGAATTTGTTTAGTTATAGTTTATAGAAAAATATAGCTGAAAATCTCCCGATCGGACCGGAAATTTGTTATATTTCCTATTTTAGGTTTTAAGCCCCCCCCTCCACACACACACACTCGACAAGAGTCCTGGGCTTCCTCATACTCGCAGAGAATTTGTTTAGTTATAGTTTATAGAAAAATATAGCTGAAAATCTCCCGATCGGACCGGAAATTTTTTATATTTCCTATTTTAGGTTTTAAGCCCCCCCCCTCCACACACACACACACTCGACAAGAGTCCTGGGTTTCCTCATACTCGCAGAGAATTTGTTTAGTTATAGTTTATAGAAAAATATCGCTGAAAATCTCCCGATCGGACCAGAAATTTTTTATATTTCATATTTTAGGTTTTGAGCCCCCCCCCCTCCACACACACACACGACAAGAGTCCTGGGTTTCCTCATACTCGCAGAGAATTTGTTTAGTTATAGTTTATAGAAAAATATAGCTGAAAATCTCCCGATCGGACCGGAAATTTTTTATATTTCCTATTTTAGGTTTTAATCCCCCCCCTCCCTCCACACACACACACCCGACAAGAGTCCTGGGTTTCCTCATACTCGCAGAGAATTTGTTTAGTTATAGTTTATAGAAAAATATCGCTGAAAATCTCCCGATCGGACCAGAAATTTTTTATATTTCATATTTTAGGTTTTGAGCCCCCCCCTCCACACCCACACTCGACAAGAGTCCTGGGTTTCCTCATACTCGCAGAGAATTTGTTTAGTTATAGTTTATAGAAAAATATAGCTGAAAATCTCCCGATCGGACCGGAAATTTTTTATGTTTCCTATTTTAGGTTTTAAGCCCCCCCCCCCCTCCACACACACACACTCGACAAGAGTCCTGGGTTTCCTCATACTCGCAGAGAATTTGTTTAGTTATAGTTTATAGAAAAATATCGCTGAAAATCTCCCGATCGGACCAGAAATTTTTTATATTTCATATTTTAGGTTTTGAGCCCCCCTCCCCTCTCCACACACACACTCGACAAGAGTCCTGGGTTTCCTCATACTCGCAGAGAATTTGTTTAGTTATAGTTTATAGAAAAATATAGCTGAAAATCTCCCGATCGGACCGGAAATTTTTTATATTTCCTATTTTAGGTTTTAAGCCCCCTCCCCTCCCTCCACACACACACACTCGACAAGAGTCCTGGGTTTCCTCATACTCGCAGAGAATTTGTTTAGTTATAGTTTATAGAAAAATATAGCTGAAAATCTCCCGATCGGACCGGAAATTTTTTATATTTCCTATTTTAGGTTTTAAGCCCCCCCCTCCACACACACACACTCGACAAGAGTCCTGGGTTTCCTCATACTCGCAGAGAATTTGTTTAGTTATAGTTTATAGAAAAATATCGCTGAAAATCTCCCGATCGGACCAGAAATTTTTTATATTTCATATTTTAGGTTTTGAGCCCCCCCCCTCCACACACACACTCGACAAGAGTCCTGGGTTTCCTCATACTCGCTGAGAATTTGTTTAGTTATAGTTTATAGAAAAATATAGCTGAAAATCTCCCGATCGGACCGGAAATTTTTTATATTTCCTATTTTAGGTTTTAAGCCCCCCCCTCCACACACACACACTCGACAAGAGTCCTGGGTTTCCTCATACTCGCAGAGAATTTGTTTAGTTATAGTTTATAGAAAAATATAGCTGAAAATCTCCCGATCGGACCAGAAATTTTTTATATTTCATATTTTAGGTTTTGAGCCCCTCCCCCCCCTCCACACACACACACTCGACAAGAGTCCTGGGTTTCCTCATACTCGCAGAGAATTTGTTTAGTTATAGTTTATAGAAAAATATCGCTGAAAATCTCCCGATCGGACCAGAAATTTTTTATATTTCATATTTTAGGTTTTGAGCCCCCCTCCCCTCTCCACACACACACTCGACAAGAGTCCTGGGTTTCCTCATACTCGCAGAGAATTTGTTTAGTTATAGTTTATAGAAAAATATAGCTGAAAATCTCCCGATCGGACCGGAAATTTTTATGTTTCCTATTTTAGGTTTTAAGCCCCCCCCTCCCTCCACACACACACACTCGACAAGAGTCCTGGGTTTCCTCATACTCGCAGAGAATTTGTTTAGTTATAGTTTATAGAAAAATATAGCTGAAAATCTCCCGATCGGACCGGAAATTTTTTATATTTCCTATTTTAGGTTTTAAGCCCCCCCCCCCCCCCCCCTCCACACACACACACTCGACAAGAGTCCTGGGTTTCCTCATACTCGCAGAGAATTTGTTTAGTTATAGTTTATAGAAAAATATCGCTGAAAATCTCCCGATCGGACCAGAAATTTTTTATATTTCATATTTTAGGTTTTGAGCCCCCCTCCCCTCTCCACACACACACTCGACAAGAGTCCTGGGTTTCCTCATACTCGCAGAGAATTTGTTTAGTTATAGTTTATAGAAAAATATCGCTGAAAATCTCCCGATCGGACCAGAATTTTTTATATTTCGTTTTTTAGGTTTTAAGCCCCCCCCCCTCCACACACACACTCGACAAGAGTCCTGGGTTTCCTCATACTCGCAGAGAATTTGTTTAGTTATAGTTTATAGAAAAATATCGCTGAAAATCTCCCGATCGGACCAGAATTTTTTTATATTTCGTATTTTAGGTTTTAAGCCCCACCCCCTCCACACACACACACTCGACAAGAGTCCTGGGCTTCCTCATACTCACAGAGAATTTGTTTAGTTATAGTTTATATAAAAACATAGCTGAAAATCTCCCGATCGGACCAGAATTTTTTTATATTTCGTATTTTAGGTTTTAAGCCCCCCCCCCCCCCTCCACACACACACACTCGACAAGAGTCCTGGGTTTCCTCATACTCGCAGAGAATTTGTTTAGTTATAGTTTATAGAAAAATATAGCTGAAAATCTCCCGATCGGACCGGAAATTTTTTATATTTCCTATTTTAGGTTTTAAGCCCCCCCCCCCTCCACACACACACACTCGACAAGAGTCCTGGGTTTCCTCATACTCGCAGAGAATTTGTTTAGTTATAGTTTATAGAAAAATATCGCTGAAAATCTCCCGATCGGACCAGAAATTTTTTATATTTCATATTTTAGGTTTTGAGCCCCCCCCCCCCTCCACACACACACTCGACAAGAGTCCTGGGTTTCCTCATACTCGCTGAGAATTTGTTTAGTTATAGTTTATAGAAAAATATAGCTGAAAATCTCCCGATCGGACCGGAAATTTTTTATATTTCCTATTTTAGGTTTTAAGCCCCCCCCCCCCTCCACACACACACACTCGACAAGAGTCCTGGGTTTCCTCATACTCGCAGAGAATTTGTTTAGTTATAGTTTATAGAAAAATATAGCTGAAAATCTCCCGATCGGACCAGAAATTTTTTATATTTCATATTTTAGGTTTTGAGCCCCTCCCCCCCTCCACACACACACACTCGACAAGAGTCCTGGGTTTCCTCATACTCGCAGAGAATTTGTTTAGTTATAGTTTATAGAAAAATATCGCTGAAAATCTCCCGATCGGACCAGAAATTTTTTATATTTCATATTTTAGGTTTTGAGCCCCCCTCCCCTCTCCACACACACTCGACAAGAGTCCTGGGTTTCCTCATACTCGCAGAGAATTTGTTTAGTTATAGTTTATAGAAAAATATAGCTGAAAATCTCCCGATCGGACCGGAAATTTTTTATGTTTCCTATTTTAGGTTTTAAGCCCCCCCCCCTCCACACACACACACTCGACAAGAGTCCTGGGTTTCCTCATACTCGCAGAGAATTTGTTTAGTTATAGTTTATAGAAAAATATAGCTGAAAATCTCCCGATCGGACCGGAAATTTTTTATATTTCCTATTTTAGGTTTTAAGCCCCCCCCTCCACACACACACACTCGACAAGAGTCCTGGGTTTCCTCATACTCGCAGAGAATTTGTTTAGTTATAGTTTATAGAAAAATATCGCTGAAAATCTCCCGATCGGACCAGAAATTTTTTATATTTCATATTTTAGGTTTTGAGCCCCCCTCCCCTCTCCACACACACACTCGACAAGAGTCCTGGGTTTCCTCATACTCGCAGAGAATTTGTTTAGTTATAGTTTATAGAAAAATATCGCTGAAAATCTCCCGATCGGACCAGAATTTTTTATATTTCGTTTTTTAGGTTTTAAGCCCCCCCCCCTCCACACACACACTCGACAAGAGTCCTGGGTTTCCTCATACTCGCAGAGAATTTGTTTAGTTATAGTTTATAGAAAAAATATCGCTGAAAATCTCCCGATCGGACCAGAATTTTTTTATATTTCGTATTTTAGGTTTTAAGCCCCACCCCCCTCCACACACACACACTCGACAAGAGTCCTGGGCTTCCTCATACTCACAGAGAATTTGTTTAGTTATAGTTTATATAAAAACATAGCTGAAAATCTCCCGATCGGACCAGAATTTTTTTATATTTCGTATTTTAGGTTTTAAGCCCCCCCCCCCCTCCACACACACACACTCGACAAGAGTCCTGGGTTTCCTCATACTCGCAGAGAATTTGTTTAGTTATAGTTTATAGAAAAATATAGCTGAAAATCTCCCGATCGGACCGGAAATTTTTTATATTTCCTATTTTAGGTTTTAAGCCCCCCCCCTCCACACACACACACTCGACAAGAGTCCTGGGCTTCCTCATACTCGCAGAGAATTTGTTTAGTTATAGTTTATAGAAAAATATAGCTGAAAATCTCCCGATCGGACCGGAAATTTTTTATATTTCCTATTTTAGGTTTTAAGCCCCCCCCCCTCCACACACACACACTCGACAAGAGTCCTGGGTTTCCTCATACTCGCAGAGAATTTGTTTAGTTATAGTTTATAGAAAAATATCGCTGAAAATCTCCCGATCGGACCAGAAATTTTTTATATTTCATATTTTAGGTTTTGAGCCCCCCCCCCTCCACACACACACACTCGACAAGAGTCCTGGGTTTCCTCATACTCGCAGAGAATTTGTTTAGTTATAGTTTATAGACAAATATAGCTGAAAATCTCCCGATCGGACCGGAAATTTTTTATATTTCCTATTTTAGGTTTTAAGCCCCACCCCCTCCCTCCACACACACACACCCGACAAGAGTCCTATGTTTCCTCATACTCGCAGAGAATTTGTTTAGTTATAGTTTATAGAAAAATATCGCTGAAAATCTCCCGATCGGACCAGAAATTTTTTATATTTCATATTTTAGGTTTTGAGCCCCCCCCCTCCACACCCACACTCGACAAGAGTCCTGGGTTTCCTCATACTCGCAGAGAATTTGTTTAGTTATAGTTTATAGAAAAATATAGCTGAAAATCTCCCGATCGGACCGGAAATTTTTTATATTTCCTATTTTAGGTTTTAAGCCCCCCCCCTCCCTCCACACACACACACTCGACAAGAGTCCTGGGTTTCCTCATACTCGCAGAGAATTTGTTTAGTTATAGTTTATAGAAAAATATAGCTGAAAATCTCCCGATCGGACCGGAAATTTTTTATATTTCCTATTTTAGGTTTTAAGCCCCCCCCCCCCCCCACTCCACACACACACACTCGACAAGAGTCCTGGGTTTCCTCATACTCGCAGAGAATTTGTTTAGTTATAGTTTATAGAAAAATATCGCTGAAAATCTCCCGATCGGACCAGAAATTTTTTATATTTCATATTTTAGGTTTTGAGCCCCCCTCCCCTCTCCACACACACACTCGACAAGAGTCCTGGGTTTCCTCATACTCGCAGAGAATTTGTTTAGTTATAGTTTATAGAAAAATATAGCTGAAAATCTCCCGATCGGACCGGAAATTTTTTATATTTCCTATTTTAGGTTTTAAGCCCCCCCCTCCCTCCACACACACACACTCGACAAGAGTCCTGGGTTTCCTCATACTCGCAGAGAATTTGTTTAGTTATAGTTTATAGAAAAATATAGCTGAAAATCTCCCGATCGGACCGGAAATTTTTTATATTTCCTATTTTAGGTTTTAAGCCCCCCCCCCTCCACACACACACACTCGACAAGAGTCCTGGGTTTCCTCATACTCGCAGAGAATTTGTTTAGTTATAGTTTATAGAAAAATATCGCTGAAAATCTCCCGATCGGACCAGAAATTTTTTATATTTCATATTTTAGGTTTTGAGCCCCCCCCCCCCTCCACACACACACTCGACAAGAGTCCTGGGTTTCCTCATACTCGCAGAGAATTTGTTTAGTTATAGTTTATAGAAAAATATAGCTGAAAATCTCCCGATCGGACCGGAAATTTTTTATATTTCCTATTTTAGGTTTTAAGCCCCACCCCCTACCTCCACACACACACACTCGACAAGAGTCCTGGGTTTCCTCGTACTCGCAGAGAATTTGTTTAGTTATAGTTTATAGAAAAATATAGCTGAAAATCTCCCGATCGGACCGGAAATTTTTTATATTTCCTATTTTAGGTTTTAAGCCCCCCGCCCTCCACACACACACACTCGACAAGAGTCCTGGGTTTCCTCATACTCGCAGAGAATTTGTTTAGTTATAGTTTATAGAAAAATATCGCTGAAAATCTCCCGATCGGACCAGAAATTTTTTATATTTCATATTTTAGGTTTTAAGCCCCCCCTCCACACACACACTCGACAAGAGTCCTGGGTTTCCTCATACTCGCTGAGAATTTGTTTAGTTATAGTTTATAGAAAAATATAGCTGAAAATCTCCCGATCGGACCGGAAATTTTTTATATTTCCTATTTTAGGTTTTAAGCCCCCCCCCCCCCTCCACACACACACACTCGACAAGAGTCCTGGGTTTCCTCATACTCGCAGAGAATTTGTTTAGTTATAGTTTATAGAAAAATATAGCTGAAAATCTCCCGATCAGACCAGAATTTTTTTATATTTCCTATTTTAGGTTTTAAGCCCCCCCCTCCACACACACACACACTCGACAAGAGTCCTGGGTTTCCTCATACTCGCAGAGAATTTGTTTAGTTATAGTTTATAGAAAAATATAGCTGAAAATCTCCAGATCGGACCGGAAATTTTTTATATTTCCTATTTTAGGTTTTAAGCCCCCCTCCTCCACACACACACACTCGACAAGAGTCCTGGGCTTCGGCTTCCTCATACTCGCAGAGAATTTGTTTAGTTATAGTTTATAGAAAAATATAGCTGAAAATCTCCCGATCGGACCGGAAATTTTTTATATTTCCTATTTTAGGTTTTAAGCTCCCCCCCATCCACACACACACACTCGACAAGAGTCCTGGGTTTTCCTCATACTCGCAGAGAATTTGTTCAGTTATAGTTTATAGAAAAATATCGCTGAAAATCTCCCGATCGGACCAGAAATTTTTTATATTTCATATTTTAGATTTTGAGCCTCCCCCACCCCCTCCACACACACACTCGACAAGAGTCCTGGGTTTCCTCATACTCGCAGAGAATTTGTTTAGTTATAGTTTATAGAAAAATATCGCTGAAAATCTCCCGATCGGACCAGAAATTTTTTATATTTCATATTTTAGGTTTTGAGCCCCCCCCTCCACACACACACTCGACAAGAGTCCTGGGTTTCCTCATACTCGCAGAGAATTTGTTTAGTTATAGTTTATAGAAAAATATAGCTGAAAATCTCCCGATCGGACCGGAAATTTTTTATATTTCCTATTTTAGGTTTTAAGCCCCCCCCCCTCCCTCCACACACACACACCCGACAAGAGTCCTGGGTTTCCTCATACTCGCAGAGAATTTGTTTAGTTATAGTTTATAGAAAAATATCGCTGAAAATCTCCCGATCGGACCAGAAATTTTTTATATTTCATATTTTAGGTTTTGAGCCCCCCCCTCCACACCCACACTCGACAAGAGTCCTGGGTTTCCTCATACTCGCAGAGAATTTGTTTAGTTATAGTTTATAGAAAAATATAGCTGAAAATCTCCCGATCGGACCGGAAATTTTTTATATTTCCTATTTTAGGTTTTAAGCCCCCCCCCCTCTCCACACACACACTCGACAAGAGTCCTGGGTTTCCTCATACTCGCAGAGAATTTGTTTAGTTATAGTTTATAGAAAAATATAGCTGAAAATCTCCCGATCGGACCGGAAATTTTTTATATTTCCTATTTTAGGTTTTAAGCCCCCCCCCCCCTCCACACACACACACTCGACAAGAGTCCTGGGTTTCCTCATACTCGCAGAGAATTTGTTTAGTTATAGTTTATAGAAAAATATCGCTGAAAATCTCCCGATCGGACCAGAAATTTTTTATATTTCATATTTTAGGTTTTGAGCCCCCCTCCCCTCTCCACACACACACTCGACAAGAGTCCTGGGTTTCCTCATACTCGCAGAGAATTTGTTTAGTTATAGTTTATAGAAAAATATAGCTGAAAATCTCCCGATCGGACCGGAAATTTTTTATATTTCCTATTTTAGGTTTTAAGCCCCCCCCCCCCTCCACACACACACACTCGACAAGAGTCCTGGGTTTCCTCATACTCGCAGAGAATTTGTTTAGTTATAGTTTATAGAAAAATATAGCTGAAAATCTCCCGATCGGACCGGAAATTTTTTATATTTCCTATTTTAGGTTTTAAGCTCCCCCCCCCCCCTCCACACACACACACTCGACAAGAGTCCTGGGTTTCCTCATACTCGCAGAGAATTTGTTTAGTTATAGTTTATAGAAAAATATCGCTGAAAATCTCCCGATCGGACCAGAAATTTTTTATATTTCATATTTTAGGTTTTGAGCCCCCCCCTCCACACACACACTCGACAAGAGTCCTGGGTTTCCTCATACTCGCAGAGAATTTGTTTAGTTATAGTTTATAGAAAAATATCGCTGAAAATCTCCCGATCGGACCAGAATTTTTTATATTTCGTATTTTAGGTTTTAAGCCCCCCCCCCTCCACACACACACACTCGACAAGAGTCCTGGGTTTCCTCATACTCGCAGAGAATTTGTTTAGTTATAGTTTATAGAAAAAATATCGCTGAAAATCTCCCGATCGGACCAGAATTTTTTTATATTTCGTATTTTAGGTTTTAAGCCCCACCCCCTCCACACACACACACTCGACAAGAGTCCTGGGCTTCCTCATACTCGCAGAGAATTTGTTTAGTTATAGTTTATATAAAAACATAGCTGAAAATTTCCCGATCGGACCAGAATTTTTTTATATTTCGTATTTTAGGTTTTAAGCCCCCCCTCCACACACACACACTCGACAAGAGTCCTGGGTTTCCTCATACTCGCAGAGAATTTGTTTAGTTATAGTTTATAGAAAAATATAGCTGAAAATCTCCCGATCGGACCGGAAATTTTTTATATTTCCTATTTTAGGTTTTAAGCCCCCCCCCCTCCACACACACACTCGACAAGAGTCCTGGGCTTCCTCATACTCGCAGAGAATTTGTTTAGTTATAGTTTATAGAAAAATATAGCTGAAAATCTCCCGATCGGACCGGAAATTTGTTATATTTCCTATTTTAGGTTTTAAGCCCCATCCCCCTCCACACACACACACTCGACAAGAGTCCTGGGTTTCCTCATACTCGCAGAGAATTTGTTTAGTTATAGTTTATAGAAAAATATCGCTGAAAATCTCCCGATCGGACCAGAAATTTTTTATATTTCATATTTTAGGTTTTGAGCCCCCCCCCTCCACACACACACTCGACAAGTCCTGGGTTTCCTCATACTCGCAGAGAATTTATTTAGTTATAGTTTATAGAAAAATATAGCTGAAAATCTCCCGATCGGACCGGAAATTTTTTATATTTCCTATTTTAGGTTTTAAGCCCCCCCCCTCCCTCCACACACACACACCCGACAAGAGTCCTGGGTTTCCTCATACTCGCAGAGAATTTGTTTAGTTATAGTTTATAGAAAAATATCGCTGAAAATCTCCCGATCGGACCAGAAATTTTTTATATTTCATATTTTAGGTTTTGAGCCCCCCCCCCCCTCCACACCCACACTCGACAAGAGTCCTGGGTTTTCTCATACTCGCAGAGAATTTGTTTAGTTATAGTTTATAGAAAAATATAGCTGAAAATCTCCCGATCGGACCGGAAATTTTTTATATTTCCTATTTTAGGTTTTAAGCCCCCCCTCCCTCCACACACACACTCGACAAGAGTCCTGGGTTTCCTCATACTCGCAGAGAATTTGTTTAGTTATAGTTTATAGAAAAATATAGCTGAAAATCTCCCGATCGGACCGGAAATTTTTTATATTTCCTATTTTAGGTTTTAAGCCCCCCCCTCCACACACGCACACTCGACAAGAGTCCTGGGTTTCCTCATACTCGCAGAGAATTTGTTTAGTTATAGTTTATAGAAAAATATCGCTGAAAATCTCCCGATCGGACCAGAAATTTTTTATATTTCATATTTTAGGTTTTGAGCCCCCCTCCCCTCTCCACACACACACTCGACAAGAGTCCTGGGTTTCCTCATACTCGCAGAGAATTTGTTTAGTTATAGTTTATAGAAAAATATAGCTGAAAATCTCCCGATCGGACCGGAAATTTTTTATATTTCCTATTTTAGGTTTTAAGCCCCCCCCCTGCCTCCACACACACACACTCGACAAGAGTCCTGGGTTTCCTCATACTCGCAGAGAATTTGTTTAGTTATAGTTTATAGAAAAATATAGCTGAAAATCTCCCGATCGGACCGGAAATTTTTTATATTTCCTATTTTAGGTTTTAAGCCCCCCCCCCCCTCCACACACACACACTCGACAAGAGTCCTGGGTTTCCTCATACTCGCAGAGAATTTGTTTAGTTATAGTTTATAGAAAAATATCGCTGAAAATCTCCCGATCGGACCAGAAATTTTTTATATTTCATATTTTAGGTTTTGAGCCCCCCCTCCCCTCTCCACACACACACTCGACAAGAGTCCTGGGTTTCCTCATACTCGCAGAGAATTTGTTTATTTATAGTTTATAGAAAAATATAGCTGAAAATCTCCCGATCGGACCGGAAATTTTTTATATTTCCTATTTTAGGTTTTAAGCCCCCCCCCCTCCCTCCACACACACACACTCGACAAGAGTCCTGGGTTTCCTCATACTCGCAGAGAATTTGTTTAGTTATAGTTTATAGAAAAATATAGCTGAAAATCTCCCGATCGGACCGGAAATTTTTTATATTTCCTATTTTAGGTTTTAAGCTCCCCCCCCCCCCTCCACACACACACACTCGACAAGAGTCCTGGGTTTCCTCATACTCGCAGAGAATTTGTTCAGTTATAGTTTATAGAAAAATATCGCTGAAAATCTCCCGATCGGACCAGAAATTTTTTATATTTCATATTTTAGGTTTTGAGCCCCCCCCCCTCCACACACACACTCGACAAGAGTCCTGGGTTTCCTCATACTCGCAGAGAATTTGTTTAGTTATAGTTTATAGAAAAATATAGCTGAAAATCTCCCGATCGGACCGGAAATTTTTTATATTTCCTATTTTAGGTTTTAAGCTCCCCCCCCCCCCCCTCCACACACACACACTCGACAAGAGTCCTGGGTTTCCTCATACTCGCAGAGAATTTGTTCAGTTATAGTTTATAGAAAAATATCGCTGAAAATCTCCCGATCGGACCAGAAATTTTTTATATTTCATATTTTAGATTTTGAGCCTCCCCCACCCCCTCCACACACACTCGACAAGAGTCCTGGGTTTCCTCATACTCGCAGAGAATTTGTTTAGTTATAGTTTATAGAAAAATATAGCTGAAAATCTCCCGATCGGACCGGAAATTTTTTATATTTCCTATTTTAGGTTTTAAGCCCCCCCCCCCCTCCCTCCACACACACACACCCGACAAGAGTCCTGGGTTTCCTCATACTCGCAGAGAATTTGTTTAGTTATAGTTTATAGAAAAATATCGCTGAAAATCTCCCGATCGGACCAGAAATTTTTTATATTTCATATTTTAGGTTTTGAGCCCCCCCCCTCCACACCCACACTCGACAAGAGTCCTGGGTTTCCTCATACTCGCAGAGAATTTGTTTAGTTATAGTTTATAGAAAAATATAGCTGAAAATCTCCCGATCGGACCGGAAATTTTTTATATTTCCTATTTTAGGTTTTAAGCCCCCCCCCCTCCACACACACACACTCGACAAGAGTCCTGGGTTTCCTCATACTCGCAGAGAATTTGTTTAGTTATAGTTTATAGAAAAATATAGCTGAAAATCTCCCGATCGGACCGGAAATTTTTATATTTCCTATTTTAGGTTTTAAGCCCCCCCCTCCACACACGCACACTCGACAAGAGTCCTGGGTTTCCTCATACTCGCAGAGAATTTGTTTAGTTATAGTTTATAGAAAAATATCGCTGAAAATCTCCCGATCGGACCAGAAATTTTTTATATTTCATATTTTAGGTTTTGAGCCCCCCTCCCCTCTCCACACACACACTCGACAAGAGTCCTGGGTTTCCTCATACTCGCAGAGAATTTGTTTAGTTATAGTTTATAGAAAAATATAGCTGAAAATCTCCCGATCGGACCGGAAATTTTTTATATTTCCTATTTTAGGTTTTAAGCCCCCCCCCCCCTGCCTCCACACACACACACTCGACAAGAGTCCTGGGTTTCCTCATACTCGCAGAGAATTTGTTTAGTTATAGTTTATAGAAAAATATAGCTGAAAATCTCCCGATCGGACCGGAAATTTTTTATATTTCCTATTTTAGGTTTTAAGCCCCCCCCCCCCCTTAACACACACACACTCGACAAGAGTCCTGGGTTTCCTCATACTCGCAGAGAATTTGTTTAGTTATAGTTTATAGAAAAATATCGCTGAAAATCTCCCGATCGGACCAGAAATTTTTTATATTTCATATTTTAGGTTTTGAGCCCCCCTCCCCTCTCCACACACACACTCGACAAGAGTCCTGGGTTTCCTCATACTCGCAGAGAATTTGTTTAGTTATAGTTTATAGAAAAATATAGCTGAAAATCTCCCGATCGGACCGGAAATTTTTTATATTTCCTATTTTAGGTTTTAAGCCCCCCCCTCCCTCCACACACACACACTCGACAAGAGTCCTGGGTTTCCTCATACTCGCAGAGAATTTGTTTAGTTATAGTTTATAGAAAAATATAGCTGAAAATCTCCCGATCGGACCGGAAATTTTTTATATTTCCTATTTTAGGTTTTAAGCTCCCCCCCCCCTCCACACACACACACTCGACAAGAGTCCTGGGTTTCCTCATACTCGCAGAGAATTTGTTCAGTTATAGTTTATAGAAAAATATCGCTGAAAATCTCCCGATCGGACCAGAAATTTTTTATATTTCATATTTTAGGTTTTGAGCCCCCCCCCCCCCCCTCCACACACACACTCGACAAGAGTCCTGGGTTTCCTCATACTCGCAGAGAATTTGTTTAGTTATAGTTTATAGAAAAATATAGCTGAAAATCTCCCGATCGGACCGGAAATTTTTTATATTTCCTATTTTAGGTTTTAAGCTCCCCCCCCCCCCTCCACACACACACTCGACAAGAGTCCTGGGTTTCCTCATACTCGCAGAGAATTTGTTCAGTTATAGTTTATAGAAAAATATCGCTGAAAATCTCCCGATCGGACCAGAAATTTTTTATATTTCATATTTTAGATTTTGAGCCTCCCCCACCCCTCCACACACACACTCGACAAGAGTCCTGGGTTTCCTCATACTCGCAGAGAATTTGTTTAGTTATAGTTTATAGAAAAATATCGCTGAAAATCTCCCGATCGGACCAGAATTTTTTATATTTCGTATTTTAGGTTTTAAGCCCCCCCCCCCTCCACACACACACACACTCGACAAGAGTCCTGGGTTTCCTCATACTCGCAGAGAATTTGTTTAGTTATAGTTTATAGAAAAACATATAGCTGAAAATCTCCCGATCGGACCAGAATTTTTTTATATTTCGTATTTTAGGTTTTAAGCCCCACCCCCTCCACACACACACACTCGACAAGAGTCCTGGGCTTCCTCATACTCGCAGAGAATTTGTTTAGTTATAGTTTATATAAAAACATAGCTGAAAATCTCCCGATCGGACCAGAATTTTTTTATATTTCGTATTTTAGGTTTTAAGCCCCCCCCCCTCCACACACACACACTCGACAAGAGTCCTGGGTTTCCTCATACTCGCAGAGAATTTGTTTAGTTATAGTTTATAGAAAAATATAGCTGAAAATCTCCCGATCGGACCGGAAATTTGTTATATTTCCTATTTTAGGTTTTAAGCCCCCCCCCTCCACACACACACACTCGACAAGAGTCCTGGGCTTCCTCATACTCGCAGAGAATTTGTTTAGTTATAGTTTATAGAAAAATATAGCTGAAAATCTCCCGATCGGACCGGAAATTTTTTATATTTCCTATTTTAGGTTTTAAGCCCCCCCCCTCCCTCCACACACACACACACTCGACAAGAGTCCTGGGTTTCCTCATACTCGCAGAGAATTTGTTTAGTTATAGTTTATAGAAAAATATCGCTGAAAATCTCCCGATCGGACCAGAAATTTTTTATATTTCATATTTTAGGTTTTGAGCCCCCCCCTCCCCTCCACACACACACTCGACAAGAGTCCTGGGTTTCCTCATACTCGCAGAGAATTTGTTTAGTTATAGTTTATAGAAAAATATCGCTGAAAATCTCCCGATCGGACCAGAAATTTTTTATATTTCATATTTTAGGTTTTGAGCCCCCCCCCCCTCCACACCCACACTCGACAAGAGTCCTGGGTTTCCTCATACTCGCAGAGAATTTGTTTAGTTATAGTTTATAGAAAAATATAGCTGAAAATCTCCCGATCGGACCGGAAATTTTTTATATTTCCTATTTTAGGTTTTAAGCCCCCCCTCCCTCCCTCCACACACACTCGACAAGAGTCCTGGGTTTCCTCATACTCGCAGAGAATTTGTTTAGTTATAGTTTATAGAAAAATATAGCTGAAAATCTCCCGATCGGACCGGAAATTTTTTATATTTCCTATTTTAGGTTTTAAGCCCCCCCCTCCACACACACACACTCGACAAGAGTCCTGGGTTTCCTCATACTCGCAGAGAATTTGTTTAGTTATAGTTTATAGAAAAATATCGCTGAAAATCTCCCGATCGGACCAGAAATTTTTTATATTTCATATTTTAGGTTTTGAGCCCCCCTCCCCTCTCCACACACACACTCGACAAGAGTCCTGGGTTTCCTCATACTCGCAGAGAATTTGTTTAGTTATAGTTTATAGAAAAATATAGCTGAAAATCTCCCGATCGGACCGGAAATTTTTTATATTTCCTATTTTAGGTTTTAAGCCCCCCCCTCCCTCCACACACACACACTCGACAAGAGTCCTGGGTTTCCTCATACTCGCAGAGAATTTGTTTAGTTATAGTTTATAGAAAAATATAGCTGAAAATCTCCCGATCGGACCGGAAATTTTTTATATTTCCTATTTTAGGTTTTAAGCCCCCCCCCCCTCCACACACACACATTCGACAAGAGTCCTGGGTTTCCTCATACTCGCAGAGAATTTGTTTAGTTATAGTTTATAGAAAAATATCGCTGAAAATCTCCCGATCGGACCAGAAATTTTTTATATTTCATATTTTAGGTTTTGAGCCCCCCCCCCCCTCCACACACACACTCGACAAGAGTCCTGGGTTTCCTCATACTCGCAGAGAATTTGTTTAGTTATAGTTTATAGAAAAATATAGCTGAAAATCTCCCGATCGGACCGGAAATTTTTTATATTTCCTATTTTAGGTTTTAAGCCCCACCCCCTCCCTCCACACACACACACTCGACAAGAGTCCTGGGTTTCCTCATACTCGCAGAGAATTTGTTTAGTTATAGTTTATAGAAAAATATAGCTGAAAATCTCCCGATCGGACCGGAAATTTTTTATATTTCCTATTTTAGGTTTTAAGCCCCCCCCCCCCCCCTCCACACACACACACTCGACAAGAGTCCTGGGTTTCCTCATACTCGCAGAGAATTTGTTTAGTTATAGTTTATAGAAAAATATCGCTGAAAATCTCCCGATCGGACCAGAAATTTTTTATATTTCATATTTTAGGTTTTGAGCCCCCCCCCCCCCCCCTCCACACACACACTCGACAAGAGTCCTGGGTTTCCTCATACTCGCTGAGAATTTGTTTAGTTATAGTTTATAGAAAAATATAGCTGAAAATCTCCCGATCGGACCGGAAATTTTTTATATTTCCTATTTTAGGTTTTAAGCCCCCCACCCTCCCTCCACACACACACACTCGACAAGAGTCCTGGGTTTCCTCATACTCGCAGAGAATTTGTTTAGTTATAGTTTATAGAAAAATATAGCTGAAAATCTCCCGATCAGACCGGAAATTTTTTATATTTCCTATTTTAGGTTTTAAGCCCCCCCCTCCACACACACACACTCGACAAGAGTCCTGGGTTTCCTCATACTCGCAGAGAATTTGATTAGTTATAGTTGTTAGAAAAATATCGTAAATAAGGAAATACGAAATTACGGACATTTTATGTGTGCTGGGAGGGGGGCTAAGAAAAATCCTTACCTCCTTCAAGGCTGTCTAACATTTAAAAAAGGTTTCGTCTATTTTAGTGTTTTAAATTTATCAAAAATTTGGCTATATTAACGGCGGGAGGGGGGGGTCTTCCCCCATGGACACCCAATTGTCGTTTGTCTTACTGGAAACGTTTTCTCTATTCAATTGCCCTCACAGCGAAAAAAAACGGCAATTTTTGTACGGCCCCTCAAGATTTGTGCCCAAATGTCCGGGTGCCCAAATGTCTGGGTGCCCAAATGTCCGGGTGCCCAAATGTCCCTGTGCCCAAAAGTCCGGTGCCCAAATGTCCTAAACTCGATGAGAAGACAGAAAGAAATTGTAAAGCTAACATAAACTTCTTTTTTTTTTTCTGGTTAAGTACAAACTGTTTAAGTTACGAGAAATAAAAAAATAGAACTCGTTAAACTTGTTCATTTAGTCAATGAATGTCAAATATGTTTCAAGACATCAACATCATCATCATTGACAACCATTATCAATCCACTGCTGGACGAAGGTCTCCCCAAGTTTCCTCCACAACGGTCTGTCTTGTGCCAGTCTCCTCCATGTCACTCCCGCATACTTTCGAATTTCATCCACCCATCACCCATGTGGTCTTCTTCTGGTCTTTTCCTGTCCCTTGGAATCCAATCTAAAATTTCGGCTGTCCATCGATGGTCTGTTCTTCTGGCAGTATGTCCAGCCCATTGCCATTTCAGGGATTTAACTCTGATCATGATGTCTTCCACTCTTGTCATTTTTCGGATCCACGAGTTCCTCTTCTTATCTCGCCTGGTTACACCAAGCGTTCACCTCTCCATGCTGCTTTGAGTTGTCTGCAACCTTTGTATGTCTCTTTTAGTTAAGGTCCACGTCTCTGCACCATACGTAAGCACTGGAAGGAAGTATTGATCAAACGCTTTTCTTTTAAGACATAACGGCATATTGCTCTTAAAAATTATGCCGTTTCTTCCAAAAGCTCTCCAGGCAAGTTTTGTACGCCGATTAATTTCTTCATCAATGTGACCTTCACTTGATACCTGCTGTCCAAGATAAACGTACGTGTCTGTTATCTCCAGCTTTTCTCCATCAATCGATAAATCTTCATTTCTTGTAAAAGCATTGAACATCACTTTTGTCTTCTGAAAGTTCATTTTTAATCCCACTTCTTTACTCTTGTCAGCAAGTTCCTGAACCATACTCTGCAGCTCTGATGGGGTAGTTGCAAAAATGACTACGTCATCAGCAAAACGAAGGTGAGTTAGATAATCTCCATTAATCTTGATCCCTTTGTTTTCCCAGTTCAGTGATTGAAAGACATTTTCCAATGTGGCATTAAAGAGCTTCGGAGATATGGTGTCACCTTGTCTCACTCCCTTTCCAATTTTTATGTGTGTTGTATTTTCAAACAGCCGAATCTTTGCACTTGCATTTTCATAGGTGTTATTAATAATATTAATGTATGCATCTTCAATACCGCAGGATTTGAGAGCTATTGTAACTGCTGATGGTTTCACCGAATCAAAGGCTTTTTCATAATCGATAAAAGCCATGCACAATGGAAGTTCATATTCCCTCGCTCTTTCAATTAGTTCTCTCAGTACGTGGATATGATCTATTGTGCTGTAGCCACTCCTGAATCCAGCTTGTTCTCTCGGTTGAGCCATGTCCAGGGTTACCTTCAAACGGTGTGAAAGAACATTAGTGAAAATTTTATAAACCACTGATAGGAGGCTGATAGGTCTGTAGTCCCTGAGATCTTCAATGTCGCCTTTTTTATGTAGCAGGATCATTGTAGCGTTGTTCCAATCCTCAGGAATCTTTCCTTCATTAAGGCATCGAGTGTAAATTTGGGCGAGTACTGTTTTGATTTCTCCACTTTCTTCTTGTATGGTGTCTACAGTAATTCCATCTTCTCCTGGAGCTTTTCCCCGCTTCATGTTTTTGATTGCATGTGCAACTTCTGCTGGGAATACTGGAAGAACTCTGGTACTGGTACCTTTCATGATGGCTGGAGTACATGTATAACCCCTTTCATATAATTTGGAGTAGCAATCTTTCACTCTTGTCAAAATTTCGCTTCCATTTCTTGTTACAGAACCATCTTCTTTTCTCAGTGCCATAATCTGTTTTCTTCCCTTACTGAGATGTCCCTTTGCTATCTTTAGGCTTTGGTTGTTTTCAATTGCTTTCCTCACTAGTTCACAGTTGAATTTTCTTACGTCTTCAGTGATACTTTTTCGTACTGTCTTGCATAGCTCTATATATTCCACTTTGGAAGTCACATCTTCTTTAGCTGTCCTCATCTCTCTTCTTTTTTGCATCAACATTTTGGTTTTTCCTGATAATTTGTTCACATGCAACTTGTTCTTAGACCCAGCTAATTTTGTTGCTGTTTCCATAAGAGCTTTGGTTATTTTTCTGTTAACTTCAGAAATATCCACTTCTTCCGATGTTAGGCCTTCTAAAGCAGAGAATCTGTTCTTCAGTTCCAATTTGAAGGTATTATGGTGTTTTTTAAGGTTGGTTATGTCAATACATTTTGTTTGTCTTATGAGCTTGCCACGTTCGAGTTTAGTGTTAAGGTGCATCTTACATCTCACCAATCTATGGTCACTACCTGTGTTGAACTTGTTTAGCACACTGCAGTCTTCTATGACGAATTTTTTGTTACACATAATAAAATCAGTTTCACTTGTCGTCCCATTTGGATGTCTCCATGTCCATTTCCTGTGTGGCTTTTTCTTGAAAAAGGAGTTCAAGATGAAAAACCCTTCTGCCTCTGCAAACTCAACGAGAGTATTCCCACGCTGGTTTCTGTTGCCGTGACCGAATTTACCTACTGAAGTTTCATTCTGTTGCAGTTGCCCAATTTTTGCATTGAAATCCCCCATAATTATCTTCAAGTGCTGCTTACCTTTATTATTTAGATGTCGAATTTCCTCATAAAATTCTTCAATTTCTTCTTCAGGATGACTTGTGGTGGGTTCATACGTTTGAATAATCTGAGCCTTGTATGTTCTCGAGAGTTGGATAACGAGTCGTGCAGCTCTGTCAGAGGAACTTTCAACTTCTACAACTTTATCCTTCAGTTTCTTGTTTATTATAAATCCAACACCACTAGTTCTGCCAGTATCTGTCCCACGATAGTAGAAGAGATGTCCACTTTTCAGTTCAATGAGATCTTCTCCTTTTCTCCTTATTTTACTTGGCCCGACGATGTCCCACTTGATCCTTTGTAGTTCCTCTTCCAATTCAAGAAGCCTTGAATCAGAAGATAGGGAGCGTCCATTATACGTAGCCAAGGTCAGCATCAGATGGCAGCCTAGTCCGGTCCTCCGGGGATTCTTAGCACCCTCTGCCTTCATGTCGCGCTGGCCACTGCCTTGGCATGGTACATTCCAGCTGCCGGAGACTGAGGGCCAAGATTTAAGTTGTGGAGTCATTTTGGAGGGGTTTGGCCATAACTCACCACGCTGGCCATGCGGGTTGGTGAATGTGTGATAGCATGTCCTCGAATCCCGATGGTATAGTTATACCACTATTGGTGGTCGTCAGAGCCCCTTTAGTGGGAACAGGATGCACCACGAGAAGGCGGGGTTGACATTTGTCAAGGAAAGGCTGTGATGTTACTCATCACCTGACCTTACATCTCTTTCAAGACATACTTCTCTGTATGTACACATACATAATATATCCATAATTATTATGCATAATTATTATAAGACAATTGTTTGTATGTACACATACATAAAATTGTCTAATAATTATTGGGGTTGCCTTTGTTTTTAATTGCTAAGACACATCTCCTGGGTATACTACTCAAAAGGTGTTCAAGTTCATCCTTTGATGTTAGATGATACCAACATGAAATCATACCTTCAGGTAACTTTACTTAATTTGTAGGATTTCTCGTACTCACCTGTTTCAGTTTCATCCAAAGTTTTCGATCGGATTAAGATTCGGCTATTGTGTAGGACATTGCAACCTTCCGACAGATTTAGAAACCAACCACCTGTCCACTACTCGTGTCCAATGGCAGGGCACGTTGTCGTCCTGAAAGATGATATCACTATTTGGAAACTTTCTCCAGTACTTGTATATAATGGGCAGCATTCATGTTACCTTCAATGTTACGCAGTCTACCCACTCCATGAGCTGAGATGCAACCCCACATCATAACGGCAGTAGGATGCTTTACTGTTTGAATGTAGGTACAGTAGGGTTCGGATCATGTTGTCAGCGTCATACGTACAAATATCCTCCTTTTGTTATGAATCAAATTCTTTGGTCACTCCAGATGATCTAATGCCACTGATCCACACTGCATCATTTATGACCTCGTGCTCACTGTAGAATCATGATCTGTTTGTTATTAAAGAAAGGCTTGTTCGCAGAAATATCTCGAAAACTAAGCTACCACAAACGACACGTTTTGTGGCACAAACCAGCACAAACGAATGGCTGTGTTGAATTTTGAACTTGTGGGAGGGGGGGGGGGCATTCCCACAACCCGCCAAATTTATGTTATATTCAAAACAGGCTGGGGAAATGGTCGACACCGAAATTTGGGTATTTAATAACTCGGAAGCTAAGCTAGCACAAACGACTGGGTTTCCGGCACTAACCAGCACAAACGAATGGCTATACTAAATTTTGAATTTGCGAGAGGGGTGGGAGGAGGGCGGGGCTGAGGAAATGGTTGACAACGAAATTTAGGTACTTTATATCTCCAAAACTAAGCTAGCACAAACGACACGGTTTGCGGCACAAACCAGCACAAACCAGCACAAACGTAGCACAAACCAGCACAAACGTAGCACAAACCAGCACAAACGTAGCACAAACGAATGGCATTGTTGAATTTTGAATTTGCCGGGGTGGGGGCTGACCACCCCCCCCCAATTTATATTTTGAATATCTCAAAAACTATGCTGGCACAAACGACACGGTTTGCGGCACAAACCAGCACAAACGTAACAAACGAATGGCACTGTTGAATTTTGAATTTGCCGGGGTGGGGGCTGGCGAAATGTACCTACAATTTTATTCTCCGGAGGGTTGAGAAAGACCGTTCCACAGAGCTTGTTGATACTGGCAAAACACATAAAATCTTCAACAGTTTATGTACATTAGGATGTATTGCCATATTGTATTGTTTCAAAACGTCAGTTGCATGGCGTAACTCCGCATTTTCTACATAAGGCTACTTAGGCGTCTTCTCCATAGCTGTATTTCGGCTTTCACAGTTTTGCTGTCATCCAGCTCACTTGAATAAAAATGCAGTGTTTCTCCTAAGTCGTGCTCGTTGAAAGATAAGAAATTGTGAAAAGGCAGTAAATACTGAAAACCTTTAATAACGGTTTTATGCATTAGAAATCTTCGATCGATTTCTTGTACGAACGAATCTAAAAACGGCAAGAATACAGAGATTCTGTAATAATCTTCAGCAGGATCTGTGTCTACGTTGAAACGATTCATTTGTCTGTTACATAAACGTGGTACTTTGATGTCAAAATCTAGTAATTTGTATTTTTAAATTAATTCTTGAAATATATTTTTTTTTAATTTGTAACAGGATTTTTTCTCATTGATTGTATTTCGTGTTTTAAATCCTCTGCAAGATTTATAGCTTCAACTAAATCTATGTTTTCTTTCTGCACAGTAAAACTTAGTACCAAAAAACCACATCAATGACAAGAATGCTAATGTTGAATTCTACATCTTTTATCGCCAACGAAATCTGCATGGCTTTTGATGATGTTTCCCTGTCATTCCAGGAACTCATTTCTTCTAAAGCATTTGAGACTGCCTGCCGGCTGAAGCTCCAAAAAAGTGCTAACGAAATCATGTCTATCTGCCCATCATGTTGGGCATAAACGCTTTAGTTTCTCCTTTCTGGAATCTGAAAGTATGTATATTTTTACCTTTATTTGTAAGAATGACTGACGTTTAGGGGTATTGAAAAATTCATAAACGTTTTCTACTGTACCCATGGCATTGCGAATGCCTTGAACCTTACATACCCCAGAAAGCCGCCCCGGTGGCGCAGTGGTCTAAGGCGCTGGCCTCTGATAATTCATCCGCAAGGGGTCCGGGTTCGAATCCCGGTCAGGCATGTATGTTGCATTTGTCTTACGGCACTGGCTCTCTCCCTTCTCTGGAACCAGTGACCCTAAATTAGGGACGGGCGACTGCTTATAGCCCATTGAGTTGCTCACGGTGGTCGTTAAACCTCCAATCAAAAAAAAAAAAAATGCCCCAGAAGTGGCTAAATTTAAGCTGTGTGAGCTACAATGAACAAACATAGCAGACGAGAATTTTTCTTTCATGACTGCTTGAGCACCATTAAATTTTCCTGCCATTGCTGATGATCCATCATAGCTCCCCTTAGGTACCTGGTTTACACACAAATTTATCCAATGTGGTTATTATTGTTTGAGCTAATTCTTTTCCTGTGGTATTACCACTGGCACAAATGCAAAAATTTTTCTTTTATCTTTGCTGTTTTGTCGTTAACGTAGAGAAGGCTTAAAGAAAACTGTTCAGTTCCCCCAATGCCAGCAGTTTCATCCGCAAAAATTGAGAAGCATTTTGATGCATTTACCATGGTAACAACTCTTATTGTAAGCAATTTATTGCAACTTTCAATTATCTCGTTCTGAATTGTAGGACTTATATACTGAGAATTTCTCCTAGTGTGCTCACGAATAGTCACAAAATCACTCGTGCCAGTCTCTTTCGTAGCCATCTTAAGTCCGAAACGGAGAACTGACCTAAAGTTTTCTTCATTCTAAGTAGGTTCTTGATCTAATTTGAAAGTTCCAAACTCACAGTGGCCCCCCTGCAAAGCCAGCCCTTGTTTGCCTAATAAAAGTACTGTTTCAATAACAGGAGCAATGAGCTTACGATTTCTTTCCACTTCGGCTTTTCCAGCAGCATTTGCCTATGATCAATGGGTTCACTTCTTTTCAAAACAACATCTTCCAGATCTTGGGCAGCCTTCAAACATTGCTTATATTAATTCGTGGTTTGATGATAGTTATACTTCTCTACAGCATGTTTCCAATTTTTAAATGGTTTCTTGCACAGCTGTCCTAGTGGCTGGCATGCAGTTCCTGCTCTACTCAAGGAAAAAAAGACACAGTATTTGCAATAAGCTCCGTCTTCCAATTGGGAGTAGGATAACCATTTCCATCTTTCCAGCCACTTAATCTGGAATCTGAGATTTTTTTCCCCGACAGCAGTAGCAGGAAAATCGAAGCTACTTTCTGGCACAGAAATGTCTTCTAACGCGTTAAATCTCTCGTACTTGTTCAAATTTTTACTTACCAGTAATGCAACCTCATTTGGACTCGATTTTATTTCAGTTTTTGGAACTTCTCTAACTTCAGATGATTCTAGGTTCGAGACCTCTCGCGCAGCAGCTGCATCATTTGCAACCGATTCTGAGGGACTTTCCTCACTCCTAATTTTCTTCGAAAAATAATCATGTAAGGTACACAAACGTTTAGACATCGCAAATCATGAAGAAGTCAAAAGAAACAACCTAAAGGTTTGCAGAACCGATGGCGACTGTGGGTTCTTCTGTAAGAATATGAGCGCCTCTATCACGAAACCGGTTTTTCTCTCCTCCCTGTCTATAAAACAATGAATTAGACTTAACTCACGATCCGGTGTCGTTTTCACATTACAGTTTCTTCCAGAATCAATTCGGGTTACGTATGCGTCCTACATCTCAGCGCATGCGTCGGGTGAAGTTCGTTCCAGAATGGGTCTCTTCTAGTGAAAAGCAGCACAGCTTCCGCAGCTGATTGCCTTGGCAAGTCTCAAACGGAGAGATAATGTGAGTGGGTGGAAGGAGGGAGGATAAAGGAAGTGGCCGAACAGAATTACATTAGCAGCTGCCTGTTTGTGGGACGTTTTCGGTCATCGTTTGGAGTTTATCCGTAATCATCATCTAGGGTTGGAGAGGGGGCGGTCCAGACCCCAGGACCCCCCCCTCCCTACGCCCCTGACGTCCAATAAGTTCCAGGACTGATCGCATAACTGACGTAACAGTAGTGGGATAAAAATATCACGTGCATGCCAGGAGACAGCAGTCCTTGGCCAATCAACAAATAGCAAGTAAGCCAGTTTATACCGGTACCGACGGGTGGCAGAATGGAATTAAGAGAGTTGTAGCAAGCGTTCTTGTGCCATTTCGGTTAAGTCATGGAAAAGCAGAGAGTAAAAAAATACGGTTTGGTTGGAAACTTGGTAAATCAGCTACTAAAACTTACAAAATGTTAAATGAAGCGTATGTGGACATAGCTTTATCCGGAAGCAGAGTTTTCGAATAGGATGCACGGTTTCGTGATGGGCGGGAATCCTTTGATGATCTGAGATTTGGGCGTCCCTCCAGTGTGTGGACAGGTGAAAAAATCGAAGAGGTACGGAATCAGTAAAAGTAAGATCGCCGAATAACAATGACATTTTTGTCTGTGTCGGTGGGCACATACCTGCGCGTTTTCTGGGAGACGCGGGTTCGAGTCCCGCTCCAGGACGATGAAAATTTTCAAGTTTTCAGATATTATCTGACTTACCATCCTTGTCACATTTACGCCAAAAATTGGATTGTCATCTTCAAAATGAGTAAGTCTATCTGTCACGAGACTCTACGCAAAGATCTGGGAAAACAGAAATTTAATGCCAGATTGGTACCTCGCATGCTGAATGATGACCAAAACGGGGTTCCGTTCATCGATCTGTTCCAATCTGTTGGGCACTGCAGCCGAGGAACCTAATTTTTGATGTAGAACTATTACAGGAGATGGTGACTTTTGTCAATATAATATATATATATTTATATACACTATATTGACAAAAGTCACCGAACACCTGGAAGGGAAACACAACATAACATTTATTGACATACATTAGTACGGCGTCGGTCCACTTTTGGTCTTAATGCATGCACTGACCCTTCGCGCTTTCGACAAGGTTTTGGAACACAGCGATTAGTATGCGCTTACATTCAGTGCATAATGCTGCCGCTAACTGTTGCTTAGTAGTAGGCATGTGTTCTAAACTTCTTATGCGGGCTCTAATTCGTCCCATAGGTGCTCTATGGGATCAAGATCAGGCTCTGTGCTGGCCAGTCCACACACGATACGAAATTATCGTCAAACCACGCCGTAGCAGCCTTTGCTTTATGGATCAGTGCATTATCCTGCTGATACCAAGCTTGGTTCCATAGAATTCCCACAGAGTTGGTAGGGCATAATTGTCCAGAATATCGAGGTAGCCGTGGTAGTTAACAGGTTTGCCCACTATAACCAATGGACCGGGACGATACTACGAAAAACACCCCCACACGAGTACACTGCCAGCTACAAACTTGACCGTAGGAACATTCATCATCATCATCATTGTCAACCATTATCAATCCACTGCTGGACGAAGGTCTCCCCAAGTTTCCACCACAAGGGTCTGTCTTGTGCCAGTCTGCTCCATGCCACTCCCGCATACTTTCGAATTTCATCCACCCATCTCCCATGTGGTCTTCTTCTGGGTCTTTTCCTGTCCTTTGGAATCCAATCTAAAATTTCGGCTGTCCATCGATGGTCTGTCCTTCTGGCAGTATGTCCAGCCCATTGCCATTTCAGGGATTTAACTCTGATCATGATGTCTTCCACTCTTGTCATTTTTCGGATCCACGTGTTCCTCTTCTTATCTCTCCTGGTTACACCAAGCATGCACCTCTCCATGCTGCTTTGAGTTGTCTGCAGCCTTTGTATGTCTCTTTTAGCTAAGGTCCACGTCTCTGCACCATACGTGAGCACTGGAAGGATGTATTGATCAAACACTTTTCTTTTAAGACATAATGGCATATTGCTCTTGAAAATTATACTCTTTTTTCCAAAAGCTCTCCAGGCAAGTTTTGTACGCCGATTAATTTCTTCATCAATGTGACCCTCACTTGATATCTGCTGTCCAACATAAATGTACGTGTCTGTTATCTCCAGCTTTTCTCCATCAATCGATAAATCTTCATTTCTTGTAAAAGCATTGAACATCACTTTCGTCTTCTGAAAGTTCATTTTTAATCTCACTTCTTTACTCTTGTCAGCAAGTTCCTGGATCATACTCTGCAGCTCTGATGGGGTAGTTGCAAAAATGACTACGTCATCAGCAAAACGAAGGTGGGTTAGATAATCTCCATTAATCTTTATCCCTTTGTTTTCCCAGTTCAGTGATTGAAAGACATTTTCCAATGTGGCATTAAAGAGCTTCGGAGATATGGTGTCACCTTGTCTCACTCCCTTTCCAATTTTTATCTGTGTTGTATTTTCAAACAGCCGAATCTTTGCACTTGCATTTTCATAGATGTCATTAATAATATTAATGTATGCATCTTCAATACCGCAGGATTTCAGAGCCATTGTAACTGCTGATGGTTTCATCGAATCAAAGGCTTTTTCATAATCGATAAAAGCCATGCACAATGGAAGTTCATATTCCCTCGCTCTTTCAATTAGTTCTCTCAGTACGTGGATATGATCTATTGTGCTGTAGCCACTCCTGAATCCAGCTTGTTTTCTCGGTTGAGCCATGTCCAGTGTCACCTTCAAGCGGTGTGAAAGAACTTTAGTAAAGATTTTATGAACCACTGATAGGAGGCTGATAGGTCTGTAGTTCCTTAGATCCTCAATGTCGCCTTTTTTATGTAGCAGGATCATTGTAGCGTTGTTCCAGTCCTCCGGAATCTTCCCTTCATTAAGGCATCGAGTGAAAATTTGGGTGAGTACTGTTTCGATTTCTCCACTTGCTTCTTGTATGATGTCTACAGTAATTCAATTTTCTCCTGGTGCTTTCCCCGCTTCATGTTCTTGATTGCATGTGCAACTTCTGCTGGAAGGACTGGAATAACTCTGGTACCTTTCATGATGTCTGGAGCACATGTATCATCCCTTTCATATAATTTGGAGTAGAAATCTTTCACTCTTGTCAAAATTTCGCCTCTATTTCTTGTTACAGAACCATCTTCTTTTCTCAGTGCCATAATCTGTTTTCTTCCCTTATTGAGATGTCCCTTTGCTATCTTTAGGCTTTGGTTGTTTTCAATTGCTTTCCTCACTAGTTCACAGTTGAATTTTCTTACGTCTTCAGTGATACTTTTTCGTACTGTCTTGCATAGCTCTATATATTCCACTTTGGAAGTCACATCTTCTTTAGTTGTCCTCATCTCTCTTCTTTTTTGCATCAACATTTTAGTTTTTCCTGATAGTTGGTTCACATGCAACTTGTTCTTAGACCCAGCTAATTTTGTTGCTGTTTCCATAAGAGCTTTGGTTACTTTTCTGTTAACTACAGAAATATCCACTTCTTCCGATGTTAGGCCTTCTAAAGCAGAGAATCTATTCTTCAGTTCCAACTTGAAGGTATTATGGTGTTTTTTAAGGTTGGTTATGTCAATAGATTTTGTTTGTCTTATGAGCTTGCCACGTTCAAGTTTAGTGTTGAGGTGCATCTTACATCTCACCAATCTATGGTCACTACCTGTGTTGAACTTGTTTAGCACACTGCAGTCTTCTATGACGAATTTTTTGTTACACATAATAAAATCAATTTCACTTGTCTTCCTATTTGGATGTCTCCATGTCCATTTCCTGTGTGGCTTTTTCTTGAAAAAGGAGTTCATGATGAAAAACCCTTCTGCCTCTGCAAACTCTACGAGAGTATTTCCACGCTGGTTTCTGTTGCCGTGACCGAATTTACCTACTGAAGTTTCATTCTGTTGCCGTTGCCCTATTTTTGCATTGAAATCTCCCATAATTATCTTCAAGTGCTGCTTACCTTTATTATTTAGATCACGAATTTCCTCATAAAATTCTTCAATTTCTTCTTCAGGATGACTTGTGGTGGGTGCATAAGTTTGAATAATCTGAGCCTGGTATCTTCTCGAGAGTTGGATAACGAGCCGTGCAGCTCTGTCAGAGGAACTTTCAACTTCTACAACTTTATCCTTCAGTTTCTTGTTTATTATAAATCCAACACCACTAGTTTTGCCAGCATCAGTCCCACGATAGTAGAAGAGATGTCCACCTTTCAGTTCAATGAGATCTTCTCCTTTTCTCCTTATTTTACTTAGCCCGACGATGTCCCACTTGATCCTTTGTAGTTCCTCTTCCAATTCAAGAAGCCTTGAATCAGAAGATAGGGAGCGTCCATTATACGTAGCCAAGGTCAGCATCAGATGGCAGCCTAGTCCGGTCCTCCGGGGATTCTTAGCACCCTCTGCCTTCATGTCGCACTGGCAGCTGTCTTGGCCAGGTACATTAAAGCTGCCGGAGACTGAGGGCCAGAATTTAAGTTGTGGAGTCATTTTGGAGGGGTTTGGCTATAACTCACTACGCTGGCCAAGCGGGTTGGGGAGTGTGGGATAGCATTTCCTCTAATCCCGATGGTATAGTTATACCGCTATTGGCGGTCGTCAGAGCCCTTTTAGTGGGAACAGGATGCACCACGAAAAGGCGGGGTTGACATTTGTCAAGGAGAGGCTGTGATGTTACGCATCGCCTGACCTTACATCCCAGGAACATTATACTGTGGTAAATAGCATTCCCCGGCTGTCGCCATAACCACACACGGTCATGAGACTGATTGATCGTGTATCTGTATTCATTAGTCCATAGGACCTGTTTCCATTGTTCTACGGTCCACGATACACCATGCTAAACGACGAGTAGCATTCCGAGTGGAGATGAAACGCTTATGAGCAGCCGCACGACCACGGTAACCCAATAAATGAAGTTCTCTGCGAATGGTATGTGTACATACCGAGGTTGCAGCATTTTTACTCACCTGTATACTGAGGTCCGTCGATTAGATGTAACGACTCTCCTGAGGCTTTGACGTCTATATCACTGATTTTCTCTCCTGGGGCTTTGACGTCTCTATCACTGATTTTCTTTGGTCTGCCGGCACGTTTTGCTGCTTCAGGCACGCCATGTGTCTTCTACTTATTCAGTACATCCAAAACAGTTGACTTGGGTATGTTTAAACACCTCTCGGTTTCTCTTATGGACAACCACTAATATAACACTCAACAATCTTTCCTTTCTCAAAGTCAGTTCTGTCCCACCGCGACATTTTTACTCAACCTCACAGTGCGATATGATCGCGGTCAGCTGCAGGCTTGTTTATACACCGTTTCTGCTTTTCCGCGCATCTTAACAACGCAGCGGATATGTTCATTTGATTTTAAAGGGGTGTTCGATTACTTTTGTCAATATAGTATATATATATATATATATACAGGGCGATTCATAAAGAAGTATACAGTTTCCAGATACTGTAAAACAGTAATAGTTGAAGACACGGACCACAACTGCGAACCGTTAGGTATTCATAAAGTTTGTGTCCCGCTACTGTGGGAAGTGACGTAGGCGATGTCGCGCGAGTCACGTGACAAGTCAGTCAGAATGGCAGCGTCTGCAGCGAAGAAAGCGTTTTGTGTTCTTGAATTGATCAAACGGAATCTGCAACTGTTGTGCAACGGCATTTTCGATCACGATTCGGAAAAGAACCTCCAACCAGAAAATTTATCTACGATTGGCGTAAAAAAATTTAAACTTGTGTAAATTTAAAAGTCCTGGACGACCGCGTGTATCGGAAGAGGTCGTCGATAGTCCATTTCCGCGTTTGGGCGGAAATGGATTACCTGCTCGATGTGTGTTGTATGACTATGGGTGCACGCATAGAACATCTGTGACTGTCTCTAAAAATACTTGAAACATTCCCCTTCAGTTCTGTTACAGGTAACATAAAATATCTTACATTGTTCTTGTTTTATAGTGCGTTGAAGCTGTATACTTCTTTATGAATCACCCTGTATATATCAGTGGCGTTGCGTGTCCATATAGGTTGGGTGTGCGCTGTTATGGGAAAAACGCGCAAAAATGTTTTTTATGCATCCCGAGCTGCAAAATTCGCGCATTGATTTTGAACATATGAAGGCATTTCTTTAATTTAGCTGTCGTCTAATAACTTACGGTAAAGAGCTTTACATACACTCCATTGTAGGAAGAACCTGAATTTCCTGTGCAAATACTAGAGTAATGAACGAATTTTTGATATCTTTTTTTTTAATAAAAGTTTTAAATATAGCACGAGGCTTACTTTCTTTACTAACCCGCTTTACACAATCTGCAAAATCTCTGGCAAAAAATGGGACACTTACTACATCGTCAACCTAAATGGATGTCTAAATTCAAGATGTATATTTAAATCTGTGCTCATAAACACACTGATTCCCACAACGACGAAAAAAAAAACAGTAACTCGTAGCAGAACGTTGCAGTGAGTTTATGACTTCACGCTATTCCAAACGCAAGCAAGTATGATAAGTGGCGCTTTTTTAAGCGCGCACACCCTGAGAATTTAAGCCCGTTCGTTCGATCCACGAGGAAATAAAAACATGACCCGTTGCGCCATCTGAAGAGCTTTCAATTACAGTTGCTTTAACGACTTAGGGTGTCCGCTGATAAAATAGCACACCTGAAGCTGCAAATTGTTTACTACTTTTTGTTTACTGCACGAAGAAACGAACCTTCTCCTCCACAAAAATATTACACAAGGGAATTAAGTTTAGCGCACAAACTTCAGCGAGTCTTATTGGAAATACAAGTATAACGAAGTAAATTTCTCCGTCATTTTTGGTCTACGCCGGGATTCGAACCCGAGGCCGCTTATTCCGGAACAAGTCGCTCTACCAACTGAGCTACGCAGACGATTATTCTGATTCCTATCTGCCTTTATGTCGTGTGCGTCCTGCTGGCAGGTACGTCACATCCCCCCCCGAAAGAGGGCCGGGGGCATGGCCCACGGGTCAGCCGTGACCATGAATCGTTGCAGGCAGCCATCCACTGTAGAACGTGCACTTGAGAACTCCCAGTCAATCTGCTGTGTGGAATGCAACATCACACATTTTTATTTTTCGAAGCGCTGGAGAAGGAATTCTCTGATTTTTCCTGTCTCGCGGTGTGGAAATAACATCACACCAATGCGAGATTTTGAACGGCCGGGTCATCCGGATAGTTCAGGCGCCATTATAACGAAGTAAATTTCTCCGTCATTTTTGGTCTACGCCGGGATTCGAACCCGAGGCCGCTTATTCCGGAACAAGTCGCTCTACCAACTGAGCTACGCAGACGATTATTCTAATTCCTATCTGCCTTTATGTCGTGTGCGTCCTGCTGGCAGGTACGTCACACAAGGAGTGTTCAAATGAAAAGGTACGAAACGACACTGTGGGTATAAATGAAGACTTTATTCGCCGCCCCGGTGGCGCAGTGGTCTAAGGCGCTGGCCTCTGATCATTCGTCCGTAAGGGGTCGGGTTCGAATCCCGGTGAGGCATGGATGTTGTGTTTGTCTTACGGCACTGGCTCTCTCCCTTCCCTGGAACCAGTGACCCTAAATTAGGGACGGGCGACTGCTTATAGCCCATTGAGTTGCTCACGGTGGTCGTTAAACCTCCAACCAAAAAGAAAAAAAAAAAAAAAAAGACTTTATTCAAAGTATACACCATAGGCCGTAGCACAACGATCCCATTGATTAACGAGCCTAAGGATTCCTTGTTCCCAGAATTCCTGTGGCCGTGATGAGACCCAGTCCTGCACAGCGTCCTTGAGTTCGTCGTCCGAGTGTAAGCGCTTCCCTTTCAGATGTCTTTTCAGGGGACCAAATACATGGAAATCGCAGGGCGACAAGTCCGGGCTGTAGGGCGGATGGCCAAGCTGCTCCCACTGGAACTTGGCCAGTTCCGCGTGTGTGTCCCTGGAGACGTGGTGACGCGCGTTGTCATGGAGCAGAACCACACCCTCCGCGATGAATAGCGGCCGGTTTAACACCTTCCGCTGTCAGAAATCGGATAACGCCTCGCTGCTCCTCAATCGTCGAATTTTGCAATGTGAACGCCATCCTGTCCTCACACGCACTGCCGCGACAATTCGACGGCGCTCTTTGTAAGAGCCTCTGCTCTCTCCTGCGCATGCGGCCGCCCGCGCATGCTCCGATCCACGCCGGTGACTCCAATCGCATCCCTAGATGTGTCGCTACGTTCTCCCATAGAGGCATAGGCAAATATGTTAACGGTTACGTTCTTATGACGTTTCGTACCTTTTCATTGGAACACCCCTAGTACATAAAAAGAAAATGAAAAATCCAATATAACAACTACTGGTTGCACTGCTCCGTGCGACTCAAGCGGGTCTCCTTTTTGGTAGCACACCTTGAAAGTTCCGCTGTTACGGTGAAACCACAAGGAAATAAGAACGTGACCTGCAGCAGGTGCATTTCACCAGATCCCCCCCCCCCCCACCACCACGGAATTCTTTAATTTTTAAGACACCATTCGTTTGTACCACGTATGAACCGAAATGAACTCGGTTTTTTCGTTTGAACCGCAATAGTTTTGGAGATATTTAAAAAACAAAATGGGGGGGGGGCTGGTGAAACGATAGCCCCGCCACCCCACCACGGAATTTTTAAATTTTTTTGCACCATTCGTTTGTACCACCGTATGAACCGGAATGAACTCAATTTTTTTCGTTTGAACCGCAATAGCTTTTGAGTTATTTAAAAAACAAAGTGGGGGAGGCTGGTAAAATGGTACCCCCAAAAATAGATATTTCAAATTTCAGCATAGCCATTCGTTAATAAATCGTATGAACCGGAATGAACTCCATTTTCATCGTTTGAACCGCAATAGTTTTTGAGATATTTAACAAATAATATTGAGAATTTACATATAAATATAGGTGGCCGACCATTTCACCAGCCCCCCACCATGGAAATTCAAAATTTCGAAATAGCCATTCGTTAGTAAATCGTATGAACCGGAATGAACTCCATTTTTATCGTTTGAACCGCAATAGTTTTTGAGGTATTTTAAAAATAATATTGATAATTTGCATATATACAGAGAGACCGACCATTTCACCAGCTCCCCCCACCCCCACCCACCATGGAAACTCAAAAATTCAAAATAGCCATTCGTTAGCAAATCTTATGAACTGAAAAGAACTCCATTTTGATCGTTTGAACCGCAATAGTTTTTGAGATATTTAAAAAATAATGTTACAGGCCTATCATTCCATCCCCCCCTTCATCATGGAAATTCAAAATTCCGAAATAGCCATTCGTTAGTAAATCGTATGAACAGGAATGAACTTCCTTTTTATCGTTTGAACCGCAATAGCTTTTGAGATATTTAAAAAATAATATTGAGAATTTGCACATATACAGAGAGACCGACCATTTCACCAGCCCCCCACCATGGAAATTCAAAATTTCAAAATAGCCATTTGTTAGGAAATCGTATGAACCGAAATGGACTCCATTTTTATCGTTTGAACCGCAACAGTTTTTTTTTTATTGGAGATTTAACGACTACCGTGAGCAACTCATTGGGCTATAAGCAGTCGCCCGTCCCTAATTTAGGGTTACTGGTTCCAGGGAAGGGAGAGAGCCAGTGCCGTAAATCAAACACAACATTCATGCCTCACCGGGATTCGAACCCGGACCCTGTTCGAACGAATGATCAGAGGCCGTCCCTTAGACCACTACGTCACCGCGTCCAACAGTTTTTGACAGATTTAAAAAAAAAGTTTGAGAAAATTGGGGGACGACCATTGCAACCCCCCCCTCCCCATGGAAAAATTCAAAATTTCAAAATATCCATTCGTTAGCTAATCGTATGAACCGAGGGGAAATCCATTTTCATCGTTTGAACCGCAACAGTTTTTGAGAAAAAAATAACAATATTGAGAACTTATGTATATATATATTCGAGACCGACCATCCCCCCCCCCTCTCACCATGTAAATTCAAAATTCCAAGATAGTCATTCGTTAGTAAATGGTGTGAACCGGAATAAACGCCATTTGCATAGTTTGAATAGCAATAGTTTTGGAGATGTTTAAAAAAGAATGTTAGTAGCCCACGATTTCACCTGCCTCCCCCCCGCCCACCCCAACCTGGACATTTCCTATTTCAGGATAGCTATTCGTTAGCATGGTGTGAACCAGGAAGACCTCCTTCTTCATCGTTGGAATCTTGATAGTTTTTGAGATATTTGTAATAAGGGTAATGGAGGATAATGAAGAAGTAATTTGTTTTGCACAAAGTCTTTCATTCGTTCCTGACATTAGCTGAAAGAACTCCCCGTTTCTAGCTTTGAACCCCAGCAGTTGAAAAGACATTCCAAAAACAACGTGACGTTGCTTTATTAGGTATCGAGGACTAGTACACAGGAGAACGGAAAATAAGTGGCATGATAAAACAATAAGAATAACGGTACTGGACGAGCAGCACAAAGCAGTCTGTAAAAGCCAATCAGGACATACAAAGATAAACGAAGCTGAACGAGCAGCACAAGGCAATCTGTGATAGGCGAAGCACACTGGAACAGTCACTGAGCAGAAGGAACGACGGACATGGAGATGGAGAATACATCGAACTGGAGGCTGCTTTTCATGCTCTGGGGCGCAGCATGAAAAGCAGAAAACGAGGTGCAACAGATAACACTTGCAAAGATAGCATGGTGTAGGTAACAGCACGTGGCAATCAATTAGCATGAGGCAAAGTAATAACGATAAGTATCTGACGAGATGAGTCACACTGGATGAGCAAGTAACGTAGCGCAACAGTAGAAGGTATGCTGAGGCACATGGCATGACATAAGACAAATACTCGACGAGACAGGAAAAACAAACCCCTAGAGCACCTGAAAAAACTAAATGGGTGCGAACAGCAACATAGGGCAATCCAGGACAGTGACGAAAGGTATAAGAGGAGAATCGCGCATAACAATGCACACAGGAAGAAGCTCGTTGAACAAAACGATGTGACGGGTTCACGGAAGTAGGCACCGGGCGGATGTTTGAAAGAACCGAGATGAGGAGAAAACATGGCGGTACATAGGATACAACGGAAAGAAAAAGGTTGGCTACAACGCATAACAGAAACATGCAAAGGAGTAAGACGGAACAGCAGCAAGGCAAAGACGGCAGGAAGCGAAACATCATGCAAGTGCAGACAGAAGCTAATCGGTCAGAACCAGATCGATGAGGCGATTTTGAGTATCACCAAGGTAGCAATTAAGAAAACTTTAATAACGGAATATCTCAGGGGTAAGATCTCGTGAGGTCAACGAAAACTTGGAGGAAGCAGCGAATATCCTCGACCATATTCGAGTAATCAGCTGGATCATGTGAGTCAAGAAGGGGATCCAAACCAGCGTCACAAGAAGAGGCAAAGAACAAGGGTTGGCAGCATCTGGGAAGAGAATCTTCGAATACCCAGGGACAGCTTGAAGGCGAGCGACAATTGCAGTGGAAACGGAGGAGTACCAATAAGGTCGGCGAAAGCAGCAACAGTAGAATTAGGAGCGGAACCTGAAAAACGGTGAAGAGAAGGCTGAGCGACCGCGGTTCGCTTAGTACGAGTCTTTCGATTAGAGCGACGACGGCGCTTCTTATTAGAAGCAGTACCAACAGGGACGTGGTGATGAAGTAGGAGTAACGGACAGCAAGTGAGAAGTCTGACAAGGAAGATCTGGATCATGTGCGGATAACGCAAGCAAAGAGGCAACTGATGGGGCAACAGGAGCTGGTGAAGGTGAGGCTTCACACAAATCCAGAAGAGTAGCTGTGCTGGAAAGCGGGGACCGATCACGGGACCAGAAATCGAAAGGAAGGCAACAATACTAGAGGCATCAGAAGAGCTCGGAGAAGGTGAAACAGGCGGAGAGCACACCGGAGTACTGGAACGGCTGAAGAAAGGATGAGCGTCTGAGGGTGGCGAAGCTGACGTACACAGCGAAGATGATGGAGCAGAGAATCCTGGGGTTGGGATTGACGAGGTGACGTGTGAAAACAAAGAAGGCAGCACCTGAACAGGCGGAGAAAGGTCGGCAACGGGATGTGACAGAGCACACAAAAGACGACGAAGAAGAAAGCAAGACCGAGGGCACCGAAGCAGCAGCAGTAGATCCAGATGTATCCACAGCAGGCGACGCTAGTGGAGAAGGAAAACGACCTGCAGAGGAAGGCAACGACAATCGAGATGGAGACTAAGAAGGTGGAAGCGAAACAAGCGCAGGCGTGGTGACCGGAAGTGAAGAAGGGGGTTCTGTGATGGGCACTTGAGCAGCCGTTGAGGAAGAACAAGAAGAGCTGAGCGGACACTGCGAACGATGATGACCAGGCGTTTTACATGAGAAGCAATGATACGCAGTGAACACGTTTATAACGACGTTGTGATGAACACAAAGCACCTGGAAAGCAGTGGGGCAGGAAGTAATGGAGTCCATATCAGGGAAGAGAACAAAGGCTTGGCGTCGGAAGCCTAAATAAGGACGATCACCTTGATCGGCGGGGAGCGTGCAAATAACACAAACAATGCGCCCACGCCGAGAAAGAAATGCATGTAAAACCGTCGTCGGGGCTGACGTTCGCAAACGGAGGACTTTGCTATGACATTTCAAACTGTGGTTACGAAGACACTGCAATATCGGAAAGTGTGTTTACAATTAATCCCGCAGATGCTGACTGACCACCATAAGGAAGAATGTATGGGTTGGAGTTTGAACCACTTGCTGCGTTACAAAGCATAGGGTGATGCATTTATATCGCGCATAGTGGCAGGTGACGAATCGCGGTGCCACCACTTTGAGCCATCCAGCAAACCAGCAAGCATGCAATGGAAACATCCCGGATCACCAAAACACATAAAATTCAAGTCACAGGACTCCGCCGGGGAGGTTATGCTGACCGCATTTTTTGACTATGAAGGGCTTTTGTTCGTGGACTTTAAAGAGCCTCACGTGAACAGCAATGCCAACCACTACATCGACACAATGGACAAGCTGCATAAAGCCATCAAGAATGGGTGACCTGGCATGCGTTCGCGTGGTGTGATTCTGTTGCACACATTATGCCGGATGCGTTAGCACGGAAAGGGTGAGAGGTTCTGCACCACCAGCCTATAGCCCGGATCTGTCAACATGTGACTTTCATGTTGACAGATCCAAATGGTTCAAGGAGCAACTAAAGTTCCTCTTTCCAGACGGTATGCGTCGTCTTTCCAAGCAATGGGATGCGTGTTAATTCTGCCACACCTGCGGATGTAACTCTTCGTTCGTTTATTTATATATATATATATATATATATGGGATGTAAGGTCAGGGGATACGTGACATCACAGCCTCTCCTTGACAAATGTCAACCCCGCCTTCTCGTGGTGCATCCTGTTCCCACTAATGGGGCTCTGACGACCGCCAATAACGGTATAACTATACCATCGGGATTAGAGGAAATGCTATCCCACACTCACCAACCCGCTTGGCCAGCGTGGTGAGTTATGGCCAAACCCCTTCAAAATGACTCTACAACTTAAATCTTGGCCCTCAGTCTCCGGCAGCTGGAATGTACTTGGCCAAGGCAGCGGCCAGTGCGACATGAAGGCAGAGGGTGCTAAGAATCTCCGGAGGACCGGACTAGGCTGCCATCTGATGTTGACCTTGGCTACGTAGAATGGACGCTCCCTATCTTCTGATTCAAGGCTTCTTGAATTGGAAGAGGAACTACAAAGGATCAAGTGGGACATCGTCGGGCTACGTGAGGTAAGGAGAAAAGGAGAAGATCCCATTGAACTGAAAAGTGGACATCTCTTCTACTATCGTGGGACAGATACTGGCAGAACTAGTGGTGTTGGATTTATAATAAACAAGAAACTGAAGGATAAAGTTGTAGAAGTTGAAAGTGCCTCTGACAGAACTGCATGACTCGTTATCCAACTCTCGAGAAGATACCAGGCTCAGATTATTCAAACGTATGCACCCACCACAAGTCATCCTGAAGAAGAAATTGAAGAATTTTATGAGGAAATTCGTCATCTAAATAATAAAGGTAAGCAGCACTTGAAAATAATTATGGGAGATTTCAATGCAAAAATAGGGCAATGGCAACAGAATGAAACTTCAGTAGGTAAATTCGCTCACGGCAACAGAAACCAGCGTGGAAATACTCTCGTTGAGTTTGCAGAGGCAGAAGGGTTTTTTATCTTGAACTCCTTTTTCAAGAAAAAGCCACACAGGAAATGGACATGGAGACATCCAAATGGGAAGACAAGTGAAATTGATTTTATTATGTGTAACAAAAAATTCGTCATCGAAGACTGCAGTGTGCTGAACAAGTTCAACACAGATAGTGACCATAGATTGGTGAGATGAAAGATGCACCTCAACACTAAACTCGAACGTGGCAAGCTCATAAGACAAACAAAATGTATTGACATAACCAACCTTAAAAAACACCATAATACCTTCAAATTGGAACTGAAGAACAGATTCTCTGCTTTAGAAGGCCTAACATCGGAAGAAGTGGATATTTCGGAAGTTAACAGAAAAGTAACCAAAGCTCTTATGGAAACATCAACAAAATTAGCTGGGTCTAAGAACAACTTGCATATGAACAAATTATCAGGAAAAACCAAAATGTTGATGCAAAAAAGAAGAGAGATGAGGACAACTAAAGAAGATGTGACTTCCAAAGTGGAATATATAGCTAGGCAAGACAGTACGAAAAATTATCACTAAAGACGTAAGGAAATTCAACTGCGAACTAGTGAGGAAAGCAATTGAAAACAACCAAAGCCTAAAGATAGCAAAGGGACATCTCAGTAAGGGAAGAAAGATTATGGCACTGAGAACAGAAGATGGTTCTGTAACAAGAAACAGAGGCGAAATTTTGACAAGAGTGAAAGATTTCTACTCCAAATTATATGAAAGGGATGATACATGTTCTCCAGACATCATGAAAGGTACAAGTACCAGAGTTCTTCCAGTCCTCCCAGCAGAAGTTGCACATGCAATCAAGAACATGAAGCGGGGAAAAGCTCCAGGAGAAGATGGAATTACTGTAGACATCATACCAGAAGCAAGTGGAGAAATCGAAACAGTACTCGCCCAAATTTTCACTCGATGCCTTAATGAAGGGAAGATTCCTGAGAATTGGAACAACGCTACAATGATCCTGCTACATAAAAAAGGTGACATTGAGGATCTCAGGAACTACAGACCTATCAGCCTCCTATCAGTGGTTTATAAAATCTTCACTAAATTTCTTTCACACCGCTTGAAGGTGGCACTGGACATGGCTCAACCGAGAGAACAAGCTGGATTCAGGAGTGGCTACAGCACAATAGATTATATCCACGTACGAGAGAACTAATTGAAAGAGCGAAGGAATATGAACTTCCATTGTGCATGGCTTTTATCGATTATGAAAAAGCCTTTGATTCGGTGAAACCATCGGCAGTTACAATGGCTTTGAAATCCTGCGGTATTGAAGATGCATACATTAATATTATTAATAACATCTATGAAACTGCAAGTGCAAAGATTCGGCTGTTTGAAAATACAACACAGATAAAAATTGGAAAGGGAGTGAGACAAGGTGACACCATATCTCCTAAGCTCTTTAATGCCACATTGGAAAATGTCTTTCAATCACTGAACTGGGAAAACAAAGGGAAAAAGATTAATGGAGATTATCTAACACACCTTCGTTTTGCTGATAACGTAGTCAGTTTTGCAACTACCCCATCAGAGCTGCAGAGTATGATCCAGGAACTTGCTGACAAGAGTAAAGAAGTGGGATTAAAAATGAACTTTCAGAAGACAAAAGTGATGTTCAATGCTTTTACAAGAAATGAAGATTTATCGATTGATGGAGAAAAGCTGGAGATAACAGACAGGTACATTTATCCTGGACAGCAGATATCGAGTGAGGGTCACATTGATGAAGAAATTAATCGGCATACAAAACTTGCCTGGAGAGCTTTTGGAAGAAACAGCATAATTTTCAAGAGCAATATGCCATTATGTCTTAAAAGAAAAGTGTTTGATCAATGCATCCTTCCAGTGCTTACGTATGGTGCAGAGACGTGGACCTTAACTAAAAGAGACATACAAAGGCTGCAGACAACTCAAAGCAGCATGCAGAGGTGCATGCTTGGTGTAACCAGGAGAGATAAGAAGAGGAACTCGTGGATCCGAAAAATGACGAGAGTGGAAGACATCATGATCAGAGTAAAATCTCTGAAATGGCAATGGGCTGGACATACTGCCAGAAGGACAGACCATCGATGGACAGCCGAAATTTTAGATTGGATTCCAAGGGACAGGAAAAGACCCAGAAGAAGACCACATGCAAGATGGGTGGATGAAATTCGAAAGTATGCGGGAGTGACATGGAGGAGACTGGCACAAGACAGACCGTTGTGGAAGAAGCTTGGGGAGACCTTCATCCAGCAGTGGATTGATAATGTTTGACAATGATATATATATATATATCATCATCATTGTCAACTGTTTTGAATCCACTACTGGATGAAGGTCTCCCCAAGTTTCTTCCACAATTGTCTGTCTTGAGCGTGTCTCCTCGATGACACACCTCCATGCTTTCGAATTTCATCCATCAATCTACCATAGGGTCTTCTTCTGGGTTTTTTCCTGTCCCTCGAAATTCATTCTAAAATTTCGGTTTTCCGTCGGTGGTGCGTTCTTCTAGCAACATGTCATGCCCTTACCATTTCAGTGATTTCATTGTGGTCATGATGTCGTCAATTCCTGTCGTTTTCCTTATCCATGAGTTCCCGTGCTTATCTATGCTGTTTACACCAAGCATGATTCTCTCCAGGGCTTTTTGCGTTGTCTGCAGTCTTTGTTTGTCTTTTTACGCTTTCGAACCGTAGGTTGAAGAAGCGTATATGCTTCAGCGTTTTCCGTCCGTCTGTCCGTCCGTCCGTCCGTCCGTCCGTCTGTCGGCATGATAACTCACGTAAAAATGGTTTGATTTCCGTGAAATTTTAGTATGCGGTAGGGAACCGCCTGGGGACAAACCTTATGGAAAATGGACAAAATAGGGTCAAAGGTTAGGACACAGACGCGGGATCTATTTCATAGTCCTTATGCACCATAACTTACGTAAAAATGCCTTGATTGCGACAAAACGTTATCATGTTATTTGGGAGGTATACCGAACCGGTTCTGTTGAATATCATCGAAATGGGATCAAAGGTCAGGGCACAGGACCGAGATTTATTCCACAGCCATTATTCTCATAACTTGAGTAATTATTTCTATTATGTTGGAAAGCGTATCATATTCAATGCATTGCATGATTTTACTAACTTGTTTAGTTAAGGTCCATGTCTCTGCTCCATACGTAAGCACTGGCAGAATGAACTGATTAAACCCTTATCTTTTAAGACACAATGGCATACCTTTCGTAAAATTGTACTGCTTCTTCCAAAAACTATCCATCCAAGTTTTACACGCCGATTAATTTCTTCATCAATGTGACCCTTACTTCATATCTCCTGCCCAAGATGAATGTAGGTATCGGTTGTCTCAAGCTTTTCACCATCAATAAATAAATCTTCGTTTCTTGTAAAAGCTATATACGTTACTTTTGCCTTCTGAAAGTTCATTTTTAATTCCACTTCTTTACTCTTGTCAGCAAGTTCCTGGATCGTATTCTGCGGTTCAGAAGTCGTAGTTGCAAAAATGACAACGTCATCAGCAAAACAAACGTGATTTGAATTATCTGCATAAATATTTTTCTCTTTGTCCCAGTTCAGTGATTAAAAAATATTTTGCAATGTGGGATTACAGAGTTTGGGAGATATGATTTTACTTTGTCACACTAGCTTTCCAATTTTTATTAGTGCTGCATCCTCAGATATCCAAACTTTTGCAATTGCATTTTCATAGATACTATTAATAATGCTAATGTATGCATCTGCAATACCGCAGGTTTTCAAAGCAGTTGTAGCTGATGGTTTTACGGAATTCTCTTGTTCTTTCAGTTAGTTCTCTAAGTACATGGACATGATCTTCAGTGCTGTAGCCACTCCTGAATTCAGTTTCTTCTCTTGCTTGAGCTATGTCCAGTTTTACCTACATGCGATGTGAAAGAACCTAAGTGAAAATTTTATAAACAACTGATAGGAGGCTGATGAGCCTGTAGGTCCTGAGATCCTCAACGTCACCTTTTTTATGTAAAAGGATCATTGTAGCATTATCCCAATACTCAGGAATCTTACCTTCGTTGACACAGCTGGTGAAAACTTGGGCGAGTCAAGTTTCAATTCTTCCACTTGCTTCTTGTACACTCGTGGACAAGAAATTTGCACACCTAGAAGAAAACATGCTACAACCGCGAAAGTTTGCAAATAGCTAGGGTACGTTTGGTGCGACTGCGCATAACCGCACACCCTGTGGCGGCGCTGCTAGCACGAACCGGCAGCCTTATAAACCGGCGTGTAGTCGATGCCCCATGAAAGAGAAAAGCACCGGCAGCCGCAAGCAAGAGTACAGAGTGACCAGAATGCCGGGTAGACACCAGAGACGTCGATGTATGCAACTTACGGGCTTTGAGAGAGGCCTGATCATCGGACTGAAAACAGCAGGTCGGTCGGCGCGCCGATCCGACCTGCTGGATCGTTCTGACCACGTGGATCGTTCTGACCATACCGGACGGTATGGTCAGAACGACCCACAGACTGGCGACGGACGGTATGGTCAGAACGACCCACCACGTGGATCGTTCTGACCATACCGTCCGACTGTGTTGGGAGCAGTGGACACGTGACGGCACTGCCACACGGCGGGTGTCTCCGAACAAACCAAGAGGACCATCCGTAGAAAGGATCGACAGATCGTACGGCAGGCACGAATGGATCCTACGAGAACCCTGTCCTCTCCCCAGGCAAATGTAGCGGCTCTTGTGTGCCAACGAGCCATTTCCTGAAGCCTCGCGGAAGCGAATCTGCGATCCCAGCGCCTCTTACGTGTTCTGCCATTAACACCGGAACATCTCCGGCTCCGTTTGCAATGGTGTCAGGCGAGAGCAACGTGGAACGCCACAGACTGGCGACGTGTGGTGTTCAGCGATTGGTGTCGGTTCGTTTTGGGGACAGATGATCATCGTGTCCAGGTGTGGAGGTCCCTGGGTCAACGGCACAATTCCAACCTTGCTATAGAGCGTCCCACCTACCCCACTGCAGGCATTATGGTCTAGGGAGCCTTTATGGTTTATTGCCTACGATAGCCGATCAGCTCTAGTAGTGGTACGTGAATCATTGTCGGGCCAGTGGTATGTGGACGAGATCATATGGCCCCATGTGTTCCCACTCCTGGCCAGAATTCTAGGTGCGCTATACCAGCAGGATAATGCCATCCCGCACTCGGCTCGGGTTTTCTAGGACTGCCTACGTCATGTCCATACAGTTCCATGGCCTGCCCGCTCACCCAACATGTCCCCTATCGAGCATGTGTGGGACCAGTTGAAACGCCGGTTGACTCTGTGCCGCACTATCCGGGATTTGGAGCACACCGTCCAACAAGTGTGGGCCCTCTTGAGCAGGACATCAGGAGTCTGTTCGCCTCTATGCTGGACCATATTGCAACATGTATTACCGCACGAAGCGGTGCGACGCGCTATTGAAGATGACCGGACTGCGTGCCACAGATGCATCTGTAATTGTCCTGCATTAATACACAAAATCGACGTGGATTAGGAACATCAAACAGAAGTCATTTCTCTTTCCACGGTTTTAAGTGAGTCACGGAAAAACTATCATCGGCCGCCACCGGGAATTGAATTCAGGTTCTTCCAGTTACGCGCTGGACATGCTACCACTGCACCGCAGCGGCCTCGAATTCTCCAGACTCACATGTGATTAATTGCCAAACCACATGGCTGGTTGCTTCTTGGAGACCCGCACAATAGTAGGGATTCCCCAAAGATGGTAAGAAGCAATTGGTGCAGTGGTAGCATGTCCGGCTAGTAACTGGAAGACCCTTGGTTCGATTTCCGTTGGCGACCGATGATACTTTTCCCGTGACTCACTTAAAACCGTAGAAAGAGCCATGCCATCTGTTTGATGTCCCAAATCTACGTCAATTGTGTGTATTAATTATTCATTCGTATACTAGTTATTTGTTCAGTTGCTGCCTACCATCTTTGGTAGGCAGCAACTGAACAAATAGTACTGAGATTTGAATTGACAAAATCTTCTATAGATCTAAAAATAAAATCAGTTATCTCCTGCAACATGAGGAATCTGTGATATAAATTTCTTTTGAATAGTGCGATTCTTTTTTGGCGTTGCAATTTTCACAAACAGTAATGTACGTATTTGCTCGTCGTAACAGAAAAATTCGGTAATATGGTAATATTAAGATACAATAAGCTGTACGTAAAAATGGTACATTCAATAGGCGTCGAAAGTGTTTCAATCTGATTTTTGAGCAACGATATGAAGCAAAATGTATTTTGAAATCGGTGGAATTTGCATTTCGCTCTTGGCGGCGAAATTATGGATCAGATAAAGATTAAAATGCTAGGATCATCGTTCTCACTGTTCTAGCTTCCCAAAGCAAAAAGAGGCTGATATTAAATCAGACTTAGAGGTACACAGATAAACGTATACAGACAGATACATGTATATAGTGAAGGTATAAGTACATCCTTTAGTTTTCAAAGAACGTGCAGGAAACTTTTCCACTTTAACACGCTTTGGTCGAAAGGAAGTGCAAAGCAGATGCACCCTTAAATTTAAAACAAACATTCTTGAAATGGTCCCATCCAAACAATTGTCTTTGTACGATATTTGACTCACACAGCATCCCGTCACGTTGCTCTGCTGGCCACGCCCTTTCGAGCTCTGTGTTTTGTGCTCCGCCTGTATCTAGCGCCCACCGCCGAATTAATTTGTGTTTCTCTCGTGCATGAATGTCTGCGCTCTCTTCCTAGTCATTCTTTCGAGTTGGTACGTGCATATTTTGCCGATATTCCTTTATAATTCATCTCGTTGGGCCTGTTTACAATTCATTTCGTTGGGCCTGTTTACAATTCATTTCGTTGGGCCTGTTTACAATTCATCTCTTTGGGCCTGTTTACAATCTGCCCATCGTGACTCGCCTTGACTTTTTGCTCTAAAACTGTCTGCTGCATGTAATAGCCTTCCTGCTGGTGTGTCTACGTTTGCCTTCCGTGTTTGCGCTCCAATCATCGTTAATGGTTCGCTCGCTGCCTTCACCGGTGTGTCGATTACCTTCCTGGTGCTCCACCCATTGACAGTAGTCCTCTGCGCTGCCTTCTTCGGTATGCTGATCGCCTTCCTGGTGCTCCACCTTGTTATAGTGGATCCGTGTGCCCTTCGCCGTGCATTTCTACACATTGTCCATGGCCTGTGCTTCTGCTTCTAAATTCTATTTCCCTCTCACATCACTACCTGCTGCTTCGATGACTTGTCCTCCAAGTGTGTTGGATGCGTCCCAGGACTGCTCTTCTCCTCATCCTGCTACAGATCCGTGTTCAACGTCTCCAACTTTCCTCGCGACAGCCTTGGACTCCTATATTTCACGTCAAGGTTCCACGCTTATTGCACACGTACAATGCTTTTAACTCTTAGTTTAAGTGTCAAGTTCGACGCCTTACCCAATGTCAAGTTGCACGTCTATACAGTGTATGTCTGCATTGTCGTTTCTCCCTTCCGGCGCAATTACACATTTCGCCAGCAAGCCTAAGTCCATTCTTGTATATTTTTTCACCTGAGTTTGTTCCTCAAGTCCTATCGACTAGCCTTTCCGTTGGAGATCATAGCTTGGTCCCTATCCCCCTTGCACATTCTCCCGTTTTTCTTAATTTGTAACCTGTACCTCCGGACGTTTCCGATGAGTTTTAACATGCTTTTCCTTCTCGGTGTGGCCGCGTTCTTGGTGATATCCTTAAGATACCCGCCGCCCATGTTGATCAAGGTGATCGTCCTTATTTTGGCTTCCGCCGCCAAGACTTAGTTTTTTTCCCTGACACAAACTCTGTTTCTTACTGCCCCACTACTTTTCTGGTGATTTGTTGTCATCACAACGTCGCAATCAATGTATTCACTGCCCATCATTGCATCTCATGTAAACAGCCTGGTCACCATTTCTCGCAATGCCCCCTCATTTCTTCCTAGTCTTCTTCAACGGCTGCTCAAGTTCCCGTCACAGAACCTCTTTCTTCGCTTCCAGTCACCACGCTTTCGCCTGATCCGTTCACACCTTCTTAGTCTCCATCTCCATCATCTGCCTCCGTTGGTCTTTTTCCTTCCTCGCCAGCATCGTCTGTTGTGGGTACATCTGGATCTACTGCTCCTGTTTCGGTGCCTTCGTCTGTATTTCTTTCTTTTTCATCGTCTGATGTTTGCGCTTTGTCACATCCTGTTGCTGTACCTTCTCCGCCTGTTCAGGTGCTGCCTTCTTTGTTTTCGCAAGTCACCTCGTCTATCCCGATCCCGGGATTTTCTGCTCCACCATCGCCGCTGCGTACGTCGGCTTCGCCACCCTCAGACGCTCATCTTTCCTCCACCGGTTCCAGTACTCCGGTGTGCTCTCCGCCCTTTTCACCTTCTCGGGGCTCTTCTGATGCCACTAGTGCCGTTGCCTTTGTTTCACCTTCTGGTCGCCATGATCGGTCCCCGCTCTTTCGCACAGCTTCTCTTCTAGACTCGTTTGAAACCCCACCCTTCCCGGCTTCTGTTGTTCCTGCAGTTACCTCCTTACATGTGTCATCCGACTTTGTACCCTATTCACCTCGCCAGATTCCCGAGACGCCGCCTGTTGTTCCTTCTACGTCGGCTCGTCCTCTTCGTCAACATTTCCCTACTGGTATTGCTCCTAATAAGAAGCGTCGTCATCGGTCTAATCGCAAGATCCGCGCTAAGCGTGCCGCTGTGGTTATGTCTCCTCCTCATCGTTCTTCGCCAGGCTCCGCTCCTGATACTGCTGCCGTCACTTTTGCTCGCGTTCTTGACAGTCCCTCTGTTGTGCCTGATCTTGTTGCTCGCCTTCAAGTTGTTCCCGAGTTTACGCAGACTCTTTCTCTAGATGCCGCTTTCCCATTGTTCTTTGACTCTTCTCACGATGCTCCACTTAATCACTTCATTGCTTCCAACGATCCGGCAGTTTACTCATCTCTGGTTGACAATCTTAGCGCTTTTTACTTTGCATTTTTTCACCTTTCGGGCTCTTACCCGGAAGTTGAATGTTACTATGGTTGTCTTGACGACTTCATTTGCCATGCTCAACATCGTCTCCTTCTTCGGTGTCCACCTGATTAGCTCCTGTGTGGTTTTGTTTGATGATTGATTTCTGTTGTGTTTTCTTAGCTATGTTTCTCCCTGTCTCTTTCAGCCCTTGTTGTTTCGTTCTCCTCTTTGTGAAGTGTTTTCTCTCGTGCCTCGTTTTTTTCCCCTCATCATTCTGCTTTGTGATCTTTTTCTGTGTGTTTTGTCTTACGATGTCTTGCCTGCATCCGCTTTACATGATCATCACCAACTGCCTCGCACCGTTCGTTCTGCTTCTGTTTTGCTGTGGTTCAAGCATGCCCCCTGCCCGATTTTCCCGGAGTGCCATGTGTTGCTTCCTACCCTGCTATGTTTTGTATAGTATGTCTAATTGCTATGCCACTGTTAGACAGAAAATGCCAATTTTAAACAAAGTAATAGTTTTTCCTTAATGTTTTTCTTTTCAATGTGGCATTAGTACCATTATTTCTCTTTTTGTCGGAGGATGGCGCCCAATAACCTCAGATGGACAGCAATAATTTCGCATCAATAATTTCGTTTTTTCCTTAAGGTGGACCTCAAGGATTTTTCTTCCTATACTTCCAATGGGAAAACTTCTGTACACATTTTCTTCACAATTAATGCGTTCCCAAGGATGAAAATTTGAACATCGATTAAAATAACTTCCTATTATAACTTGGAATACTTAATATTTTCTCAAACATAACCATAATTATGCAATCCAACATTTGTTTGCCTACTGACGTCATCAAAGTACAGGTCGCGCCATCTTTTTTCTGGTTTCAACACCACCAAAGGAAAAGTTATTGATTTTTAATATAATTATCGTTATGTTTTAGAAAATATTAAGTAATCCAAGTTATAATAGGAAGTTATTTTAATCGATGTTCAAATTTTCATCCTTGGGAACGCATTAATTGTGAAGAAAATGTGTACAGAAGTTTTTTCCATTGGAAGTATAGGAAGCAAAATTACTTGACGTCCACCTTAAAAGGAAGAAGGAATAGTTCCTATGTTTTCTACTCATCATGTTGCTCCCTGGTTCCAGGTATGGTGCTTTCTCTATTTGCTGGCTCAGCCGTTCCTCTGCTCAGTGACTGTTCCCTGTGTGCTTCGCCTCGTGTTGTATCTGCCACCGACTGCCACGCACGATTGCAATATAACAGTCTGCTTTGTGCCTCTGCCGTGCTCTGTTTCTTTCTGTGATGCCTTGTACTGTATGTTTACTACAGACTGCCTTGCGTCGTTTGTTTCCGCTCCGAGATTTTGGCTGTTTTACTATGCCATGCATTTTCCTGTTCTCTTGTGTTCTGGTCCTTGAGACACATTGAAGAGAAGTTGAAACCGTCACGTTCTTTTTGAAATGTCTTTTCAACTGCTGCGGTTCAAAGCTAGAAACGGAGAGATCTTTAAGATAATGACAGGATAAAATGCAAGACTTTTTGAAAATAAATTACTTCTTCGTTATCCTCCATTACCCTTTATACAAATATCTCAAAAACTATCCAGATTCGAACGATAAAGATGTAGCTCCTTCCCGTTCACACGATGCTAACGAATAGCTATTCTGAAACAGGAAATGTCCGGGGGCGGGGGTGGGGGTGGGGGTGGTGGGCAGCTGAAATCGTTGGACATTTTTAAACATCTCAAAAACTATCGGGGTTCAAAAGATAAAAATGGAGTTTGTAAGAACGGACACATTAACGGTGTTAATTCATTTCAATGATAAACATTATGTGGTTTTTTTTTGACCAAAGAAAACATCGCAAGTTCCCAAAATGGCGACAGAGAATTCGTGAATATGTTTAATCCTTTTTTTTGGGGGGGGGGGAAGTCGAGATGTATGACAAAAGACTTCAGGTTCTCACGCCTTAGAAAGGGCGAGGACTTGTTCTACGAACTGAAATTATCGCCAAGGACGCTGTGACTTTCACAGATACATTGTTCATTTTCACTTGGCGCCTACAAGTCTGAAATGCAGACATACTCTTTTTTATAGTTATAACAATGTGTATTGTATTGCTACGGATGTGCTACGGCAATAGGATTGCTTTCTCGGAAGGAGGCAATCAATAATGTATGGCCTGAGGATAAGCGAGGAATGCACAAGGTAGATTTAAAGGTCCAGGAGCCCGATTCCCGGAAAACGACAAGGGATGGGGCAGGTGAAGTGCGCGAGAGGTGACACGTGGCGCGAGAGGAGAGCAGCATGCACCCGTCAGTGTAGTTGAAGGTCAGCGCCGTCGCCCTTGAAGGAGGAGCAGCGTGAAGGGGGGGAGCGAAGAGGTCGCTCCGAGTGGACCTGTTCGAGCAGTCTGTCTTCGGAGAGCGAAGGTGATAGTCCTCCGATAGAAAGGAACGCGTTTGCGTGAATGGTGTGGTGGGCTCTCGGAGTTCACGGGGAAAGAGCGGGCACCGACCTAGATGAAGTAGGTCGCCGCTACAGAAGGAATCTACCCGAGTCAGGGATACCGGTAGAGTAGTTGATGATATACTACTGAATTACGGACTTAGTACAGTCCACTGAAGCATCGATTAGAGAAGGATAGCTAGAAGACTATTCCTGAAACATCGATAAAATAGAGGTCTATCTAGTGTCAAGGAGACCCTAAGTTAGGACGCCAACGCAGGGTGAGATTTCTACAGAATTCGATCACCTTATCTTGCGCGTTCCACGATCTTTGCCAGGTCCAGTCTTAACAAGGTCACTTTCAAGAGCGAGTAATCCGCCGCCATCAAAATTCTAGTTGATGAAGAATAAATGTTTCGTATATGTGTTAACCAAGGGTCCTTTTCAAATTATGTCTGAAGGTGGATAAACTTCCGCATAACCAGCTGTTGTCGCTCTGCCTCCCCGATTCACAGATATATATATATATATAGTAAAGTGGGGGAGGTTTCGTTTGTTCGCTCGAACAGAGTGAGAGAGAGAGTGTGTGTTTCCGGGAAGAGTAAACGAACTCTCTGCTTGTTGCGAGAGCCCCCGTAGCGCGTGCGCCTCGGATCCTTAAGTAGGAGGCGGCGCTAAGTCACGTGACGACACGTTCGCCCTTACAGAGTTCTCGGTTCATACGATTTACTAACGAATGGCTATTTTGAAATTTTGAAATTACATGGGGGAGGGGCGAATTGTTGGCTCCATATTTTCTGAATCCTTTTTTTTTTTGTAGGTATGTCAAACACTATTGCGGTTCAAACGATAATAATGCAGTTCTTTTCGGTTCATACGATTTACTAACGAATGGCTATGAAATTTCGAATTTCCATGGTGAGGGTGGGGGTGAAATGGTAGGCCTGTAACATAATTTTTTAAATACCTCAAAAAATATTTCGGTTCAAACGATGAAAATGGAGTTCTTTTCGGTTCATACGATTTGCTAACGAATGGCTATTTTGAAATTTTGAATTTCCATGGGGGGGGGTGAAATGGTCGGTCTCTCTGTATATATGCAAATTCTCAATATTATTTATTAAATATTTCAAAAACTATTGCGGTTCAAACGATAAAAATAGAGTTCATTCCTGTTCATACGATTTACTAACGAATGGCTATTTCGGAATTTAGAATTTCCATGATGAGGGGGGAGGGGGATGAAATGGTGTAGGCCTGTAACATTATTTTTTAAATATCTGAAAAACTATCGTGGTTCAAACGATGAAAACGTTCTTTTCAGTTCATACGATTTACTAACGAATGGCTATTTTGAAATTTTGAATTTCCATGGTGGGGGGGGGGGGCTGGTGAAATGGTTGGTCTCTGTGCGTATATGTAAATTCTATTATTTATTAAATATTTTAAAAACTATTGCGGTTCAAACGATAAAAATGGAGTTCGTTTCTGTTCATACGATTTACTAACGAATGGCTATTTCGGAATTTTGAATTTCCATGATGAGGGGGGGGGGTGAAATGATAGGCCTGTAGCATTATTTTTTAAATATCTGAAAAACTATCGCGGTTCAAACGATGAAAATGGAGTTCTTTTCAGTTCATACGATTTACTAACGAATGGCTATTTTGAAATTTTGAATTCCCATGGTGGGGGGGGGGAGCTGGTGAAATGGTCGGTCTCTGTGCGGATATGTAAATTCTATTATTTATTAAATATTTCAAAAATTATTGCGGTTCAAACGATAAAAATGGAGTTCATTCCTGTTCATGCGATTTACTAACGAATGGCTATTTCGGAATTTTGAATTTCCATGATGAGGGGGGGGAATGGTAGGCCTGTAACATTATTTGTTAAATATCTCAAAAACTATTGCGGTTCAAACGATGAAAATGGAGTTCTTTTTGGTTCATACGATTTGCTAACGAATGGCTATTTTGAAATTTTGAATTTCCATGGTGGGAAGCTGGTGAAATGGTCGGTCTCTGTGTATATATGCAAATTCTCAATATTATTTTTTAAATATCTCAAAAACTATTGCGGTTCAAACAATAAAAATGGAGTTCATTCCGGTTCATACGATTTACTAACGAATGGCTATTTCGAAATTTTGAATTTCCATGGTGGAGGGGCTGGTGAAATGGTCGGCCTCCCATATTTATATGTAAATTCTCAATATTATTTGTTAAATATCTCAAAAACTATTGCGGTTCAAACGATGAAAATGGAGTTCATTCCGGTTCATACGATTTATTAACGAATGGCTATGCTGAAATTTGAAATATCTATTTTTTGGGGGTACCATTTCACCAGCCCCTCCCCCCCCCACTTTGTTTTTTAAATATCTCCAAAACTATTGCGGTTCAAACGAAAAAAACCGAGTTCATTCCGGTTCATACGTGGTACAAACAAATGGTGTCTGAAAAATTAAAAAATTCCGTGGTGGGGGGGCTGGTGAAATGCACCTACCTGCAGCCCCGTCTGGGGAGCGCATGTACCACAGCAGCTTTAAGGTCTTCGGATGTGCGCACACGAAACAGCACACCCCAGGATTCTAGCGCGAATGCGATGTGCTTATTGAGGGAACCTTTTCTTCTTAACGAAAACATTATGTGGGGAAATTCATTTTAACCACCACTCGAAGCATTAGAATGAACTCTGGCGAGTTTTATTAGAACCAAATCCGAAAATATAAAATCGATAATATAGGTTAAATTGCGACTATGTGTGGGTGTGCGCCGACACCTAGCACACCCAGAATTAGCGCCCCTGATAAACAATATATTGACACCCGTTCAAAAGCAAATGAACGGATCCGCTGCGTTGTTAAGATGCGCGGGAAAGTAGAAAGGGTGTATAAACAAGCCTGCATCTGACCGCTATCATATCACACTGTGAGGTTGAGTGAAAATGTCGCTGTGGGAGAGAACTGGCTTTGAGAAAGGAAACATTGTTAGTGGGTTGTCCATGAGAGAAACCGAGAGGCGTTTAAACATACCAAAGTCAATTGTTTTGGATGTACTGAAGAAGTGGAAGACACATGGCGTGCCTGAAGCAACAAAACGTACCGGGAGACTACAGAAAATCAGTGATAGAGGACGTCGAAGCCTCAGGAGAGTCGTTACAGTTAATCGACGAAGTACTGCACAAGACCTCAGTGTACAGGTGAGTAAAAATATTGGAACCTGGGTATGTTACACGTACCATTCGCAGAGAACTTCATTCCATGGGTTACCGTGGTCGTGCGCGGCTTCTCAAAAGCCTTTCATCTCTACTCGGAATACTGCCCGTCGTTTAGCATAGTGTAAAGAACATTTATGGTGGACCGTAGATCAATAGAAACGGGTCCTATGGACTGATGAATCCAGATACACGATCAATCAATCTGATGGTCGTGTGTGAGTATCAAGGGCGCCCATAAAGGGGTGCAGGAGGGCTCAATTCCCCCTCCCCAGCCGTTGGCATAGCCAAATTTTTGATATATTTAAAACACTAAAATAGACGAAACCTTTTTTAAAGCATTTTTAAAAATAATAAGATATTAATGATTGATTGCAATTATCAAACTTCCTTATTTTTGTTGTATTTTAGTATCTTGTACATTTGCTAAAATGTTTGACATCCTTGAAGGAGGTTAGGATTTTCAGCGCCACTGGTGGGTATGGCGGCAGCTGGGGAACGCTATTTACCACAGTGCACAGTTTCTACGGTCAAGTTTGGAGCTGGCAGTGTACTCGTGGAAGGGGGTCGTGGTATGGTCCCGGACCATTGGTTATCGTGGAGAAATATGTTATTCTGGACAATTATGCCTTACCAACTCTGTGGCAATACTATAGAACCAAACCTTGTTGGTACCAGCAGGATAATGGGCCAAGCCATAAAGCAAGTACTGTTACGACATGGCTTAACGATAATTCCGTATCGCGTGTGGACTGGCCAGCACAGAGCTCTGATCTTAATCCCATGAAGCACCTATGGGATGAATTAGAGCGCTGCATAAAAAGTTTGGAACGAAGGCCTACTACTAAGCAACAGTTAGCAGCAGTATTATGCACTGAATGGAAGCGCATACCTATAGCTGTGTTCCAAAACATTGTCGAAAGCTTGTCTCGAAGGGTCAGTGCGTGCGTTAAGGCCAAAGGTGGACCAACACCGTACTAATGTATGTCAATAAATGCTATGTTGTGTTTCTCTTTTAGGTGTCCGGTGACTTTTGTCGATATAGTGTATATATATATAGTCATTTGCAAAAGTTTAAAACCACCTGTCAATTGTTCCTACCTTATATATATATATTTGCAAAAGTTTAAAAGTTTAAGACCACCTGTCAATTTATGGAAAATTAAGATTTCAAAGAAACAATTAATTACTAGTCGGAGATATTTGAAAAACTGACACCACTGATTCTTTAGAACACAAAAAGACCGAAATTAGTGCTTTGTGTGGATATCTTTGTTTTTTATAACGGACAGAATATGATGTGGCATACTCTCAATGAGGGATTTGTAGTAGTCACTCGAAATGTTTTTGCACCACACGAACGTTATCGCTTCAATCAAAGCCAGGGAATTTGATAACTGTTTTTTTGCTACCCTGTCTTTTAAAATGGTTCACAAATTTTCGATGGGGTTAAGGTCGGGAATATTACTGGGCCAGGCAAGCACAGTTATGTCTGTCCTCTGCAGGTAGTCCTTTACTGTCTTTGATCTGTGGCATTTAGCACCATCATGCATAAAGATTGTGCATCTGTGCACTTGCATATGAGTTAATAGCTTCACACGTAACATTTCCACATAAAAAAGACCAGTATGGTAGTGCCTGTCGGCAAAAAGGATAATCAAGCAGTACCGGATGATAACATAGACTAGGTGGGTGACTCACGGTGCTAATTGTGTATTTCTCATCAAACCTTTTGCCTTTTGGTCGTCGAGCATGTGATTCAAATTGACACACAGTTGATTCATTGAAAAAAATAATTGGCTTCAATTTTCAGGAGTCCACGACTGATGACGCTTCAAAAAACTGGAGTCTCTTCTTTTTCATGACAGAGGTTAGTTTAGGTTTATGTGCAGGTTTACAAGACGTTAATCCAAAATCTTTGCTAAGACGTCAGGAAACAGTACTGATACCAATATCAGACCCTTTTGAAAGTAGACAGGCCTTGATTTTCTTGCACGAACTTCTCGGAAAACGCATAACTATTGGCCTTATGGTATTGTCATCACGAGAGGTTATTTTCCTTGGACGTCCACTTCTCTTTCGGTCGATAAATTCCTCTGGGTTCTCGAATTTTCATAATCGTATTATGAATAGCAGTCTTGCTCACATTCACCTTTCTGCTTATGTCTTATTCGGAATATCCTTCATGACACAAAGTCACTATTTGCGCCCTCTGAGTAACACTTAAAGACACTTTTTTGTCCATTTTTTGCTATATAGAAAATACGTACAAAACCTCTCAGCATGAAAACCAGAAGCAAACTGACACTCGTACACTTACCTCAACTCTATCAAACAGCTAAGCCTGTAGAATGATGCAACACGACCGGAAGTTGAGTAATACAGACAGTAGCTGACTCAATAGGCAGAAATCTCTTAGTACCAACAGATGGTCTTAAACTTTTGCAAATGACTGTGTATGTATACACAGTCGAGTCACATTATTGTGACCTCCTCCTACTTTTGACGTCAACAGGGCGTAGCCAATGAAAGAAGGCACGTGTCGTGAGCTGGCTTGGAGGGTATATAAGGTGTGCTGTAAGCAATCTGAAAACATATCATTCGTTGCCGTCATGGATGAAAAGCGATGATTATCGACTTTCGGACTAAGGGTGGCAGTATTTCTGAAACAGCGCAGTTTCTGAACTGTTCGCGTGCTGCTGTGATTAAAGTGTATCGTGATTGGAGAAATGGCGCCATTGCGAATAAGCGAAATGGAAACTGCGGAGCACCACGTACCATTGATGTGAGAGGTGAAATTCTGCTTCGAAGGTGCGTGAGGACCGATCGACATGCTACAGTGAAGCAACTCACTGGCCGAATGACCCAGGGGGCTACCGGCATGTGTCTCAAACGACAGTTCAGTTAATCCTGCCGCGTATGGGGATCCGATGCCCATGGATGGTCACTGCACCTATGCTAAAGAAGGTGAATCGGCAGAAAAGGCTTACATTTGCACGGCAGTATCGGAATTGGACCTCCGCTGATTGGCAAAGGATTGCCTTCTCCGATGAGTCACGTTTTCTGCTTTATCGAACGGATGGACGTTGGCGTATAAGGCGAGAAACATCGGAGAACAAACACTCTTCAACCATTGCTGGAAGAACACAAACTGGTGGGGGGGCAGAGTTATGGTCTGGGGAATGTTTTCGTGGCCTTCTCTGGTCCACTCATATCTGAGAAGGCACTATGGACCAAATTCGTTATGAACCCATCCTTGCAGACCACGTACACCCATACATGCTGATTGTCTTCTCCAGCACGACAATGTGACGTGCCACATTGCTAGAAATGTCCGAAAGTGGTTGGAAGGGAACGGTGAAGACTTCTAAGTACTTCCCTGACCCCTAATTCCCCAGACTTAAACCAAATTGAACATCTGTGGGACTACCTCGATCGTGTTGTTCGCTCTATGGATCCTCCATCACGCACCCTGCAGCAGCTGTCAGATGCACTGCAGTCAGCATGGCTCCACATACCTGTAAACACCTTCCAGCACCTTATTTAGTTCCCAGCCCGTTTAACTGCTGTCCGCGCTGCACACGGCGGTTACCCTGGATATTACTTGGTGGTCACAATAATCTGACACTGAGAAAAGAAGATGGTACTGTAACAAGAAATAGAAGCGAAATCTTGACAAGAGTGAAAGATTTCTATTCAAAATATATGAAACGGATGATACATCTATTCCAGACATTACGACAGGTACCAGTGCCAAAGTCCCTCCAGTCCTCCCTGCAGAAGTTACATATGCAATTAAGAACATGAAACGGAGAAGATGGAATTACCGTGGACATTATACAAGAAGCAAGTGCAGAAATTGAAACTACACTCGCCCAAGTTTTCACCAGATGTCTTAATGAAGGGAAGATTCCTGAGGATTGGAACAATGCTACAATGATCTTGCTCCATAAAACAGGTGACGTTGAGGATCTCAGGAACTACAGGCCCATCAGCCTCCTATCAGTGGTTTATAAAATCTTCACTAAGGTTCTTTCACATCGCTTGAAGGTGACACTAGACATGGTACAACCAAGTGAACAAGCTGGATTCAGGAGTGGCTACAGCACTGCAGATCATATCCAATTACTGAGAGAACTAATTGAAAGAACAAGATAATATGAACTCCCATTATGCATGGTTTTTATTGACTATGAAAAGGCCCATGCTTGGTGTAACCAGGAAAAATAAGAATAGGAACTTGTGGATAAGGAAAATGACAGGAGTGGACGACATCATGACCAGAGTGAAATCACTGAAATGGCATGGGCTGGACATGTTGCCAGAAGAACGGACCACCGATGGACAACCGAAATTTTAGATTGGATTCCGAGGGACAGGAAAAGACAAAGAAGAAGACCACGTGGGAGGTGGAAGGATGAAATTCGAAAGTATGCTGGAGTGGCATGGAGGAGACAGGCCCAAGACAGACAATTGTGGAAGAAATTTGGGGAGACCTTCATCCGGCAATGGATTGATAATGGTTAATGATGATATATATATATATATATATATATATACACAGGCCTGTGCATATACGAGAGCTCCACCTGTTCATCCGCGCCTCAAGCCCGCCGATCAGTGAGAAGACACAATTATTTGCACTGGTCCACCGGGATCTGAAGAAATATTGCATTTCCAGTTCTCAATATGTTGTCACATTTTCGGTTGAATTAAATTTTTTTTATCTTCGTTTACATATATACGTACATCAATGGAAGATGCTGGTCATGTGACACGGGTTATTATTACACTTCCATTTCATCTATAACTCGGCACACAATGGAAATTGTACTTGAGTAACTCAGACTTATACAAAATATTTTAAAATACTCGGAGTTCCTGGAGTGTCCCAGGTGGATGCTGACGTCCTGCAACTTGCCTTCCCATGGTATCCCAGACGTGCTCAACATTGTCCGGAGGAGCAATCCCTTTGAGCAATATCTTCTGTTTTCAGATACCCACATATGAGCTCGATGCGGTATGGGCGTTATCGCCCATCAAGAAGAAATCTAGGCACACTGCACCCTTGAACAGCCTAACATACGAGGTTTGGTCAAAAAGTAAGGCGAATGGAGCCGCATTTGCTGCGGAATCAAAGGACAGGTGTCTGACGTAATCGGTCATTAACCCTCGCACGTGTCGCCTGGCCAGAAACGGGTTTTACAGCAAATGTTAGTAATCATCCAGAAGGCAAAGAGTGTAGATGCGCACGCGTGTTTCTCGTTTTGCAACACTATCGGGATGTCGAAGTTCGAGCAACGCGCAAATATGAAATTCCGTTTCCACCATGGATATTTGCTAAGAGAAACGCATGGAAAACTGACAACCGTTTATGGTGAAAGTACTGTGACCAAAAAGATAGTGTTTATGTGGTTTACCCGGTTTTAAGATGGCGCTTCTTCCATCGAAGATGAATGTCGTCATGAAAGACCATCAAAGGCAGTAACCGACGACAGCGTCATGAAAATTCGCTCTATGATCAGGAAAACCCACGCCTTACCATCAGAGAAATTGAAGCTGAAACTGGTCTGTCGTTTGGTTTTGTTCAAACCACCATCACTGACAAATTAAACATAAAACGTGTCAGTGACCAGTTCATTCCTCGCCTTCTGAAGTCACTCAGCTATGCCGATCATCCAATTCTTGGCTGCAAAATCCATACCGGTGCCCCCCCCCCCCTTATTCACAAGATTTAGCACCGGGTGACTTTTGGCTGTTCCCGAAACTTAAAGCAGTTATGAAAAGTAAACGTTTTGACTCTGTGGAAGGTATCAAAGGTAATATAACGAGGGTTGAAGGGCGTTCCGAAACAGGACTTTTATGGGTGCCTTCAACAATAGCAGAACCGCTGGAATGTGTGTGTGTGTGTGTGCGCGCGCGCGACCATTTTTATTATATTGAAGTGGATTGATTTGTGTAACTTTACTATTAAACTTCTATCTTCGGTAAAAACACGCAACTTATTTTTTGATCACACTTTGTAGGGGTCCGTCATGTCTCTGGCCGGCCAACAAGCTACTCTGAAAGATGTGTAGGGCGGTGCGACCATTTGTAGTGAAACAAGAAAACCGCCACCATGAAAACTGGATATTTCACGGATATTTGTGAGAATGTCGCGAGTCCCTGCTTGTCTCCAGATGAGATTACCACAGAAATGAAACGAATTGCAATGAAATTTACTATCATTTTCTTTCATTTAATGAACGTATTTAAACTGTATCATGACTCAACCGTGAAAAGCACACGTGATCGGTTGTCTCATCTACAGAAGCAATATTGGCAACTCCATATGAAACGCACCACTCTAGATGAAGGAGTTAGGGGGACACAAATCACAGATCTCGCAAAGACACCTCTCTCATGAAATATATGGTAAACTTTAAATCGAGTTATACACGGGCAGGCGCCTGCAGCAAACTCCAGAGTAATTTGCCTATCTGTCATTTGCCGATGTCTTCTTGCTATTAGAGCCATACAGCGATGTTCGTTAGCAGTGGTAGCCCTGGGACGGCCTTGCCCTTATCGACAATGAACCTCTCTTGTACTAAGGAACCGTCTCCACAGTTTTGAGATGACATTTTGTGGTATATTTAACGCACTTGGTTGGCCTGCTTCTATCCTACCGATCATTCGCCACTGCTGTGAATCATTCAAACGCTGTCTTCCAGACATTTTTCAACCCAATTTAACACTGCAATACTGTCCAGTCCCTTTCCAGAAGGAGCAAATAAAAACTAAGCCCAACTACCTCTTTCATAAAGTGGTTCTGATTTGCATTTCTGTGCTGACAGGTTTCATATTCTACGGTTTCAGGTTTCTGACATATTGTGCACGTTCACATGGTTTCTTCTTTGGAATCACTATCTTTGCATTTTTTTCTTGATTAGGGTTTAACGATACCCGTAACCAACTCAATGGGCTATACTATAAGCAGTCGCCCGTTCCTAATTTATGGCCACTGGCTCCAGGTAAGGGAGAGAGCCAGTGCCTTAAGACACACACAACACCCATGCCTCACGGAATTAGAACTCGGACCCATTTTAGACGAATGTTCATAAGCCAGCACTTAGACCACTGCTCCACCGGGACAATATACAGTATTTGCATATTCAACCGCCTTCATTGCATTTCTGTCCATGCACGGGGTTTTTTAGGGCGATTTTCTCAATTACTGAGAAAAGTGTAACGGTATCTTGTGGAAACTGTTTTACGGCCAAAAATTCGAAAATTTCGCTAAAAACGAGATTATTTCAATTTTCTCAAAAACTAAAACAGCTATTCCGGATTAAACTGGACAGTCTTGTGCACTTTTATAAACTACACAAAGTGGCCCGGTATCGTTTTCCAATTCCTATTAGTTTCGCAGAAAAGTGAAACGATATCTTGTGAAGCTGTTTTGCTTCCGAAAACGTGAAAATTTCGCTTAAAACGAGACCATCCCAATATTCTCAAAAATTAAAGCAGCTATTCCGGATTAAACTGGACAGCCTCGTGCACATTCACAAACTACACAAAGTGCCCGAGTATCGTTTTATAATTCCTATTAGTTACGGAGAAAAGTCAGACGATATCTCGTGGAAGCTGTTTTTCGGCCACAAACGCGAAAATATCACTAAAAACGAGATCATCCCAATTTTCTCAAAAAGTAAAACAGCTATTCCTGATTAAACTGGACAGCCTTGTGCACGTTTAGAATCTACACGAAGTGGCCCAGTATCGTTTTCCAATTCCTATTAGTTGCGGAGAAAACACAACGAATCATCGGATTTCAAAAGCAAAACAACTGTTTTTAGTCGATTTGGTGGACAGCAAACCTAGAAATGTTGTATCCTATAAATTTTTATGATTGATTTGTACACCCAAGGCGTCTTTGAACAAATTCAAATAGGTTGTAGAGTCCACATTATTGGGCAACTACAGCCATAACCATAAATCCAAGATGACAGCCCAAAATAGTGTAAATTTAATTATCTTGCCTTCTAATGCACTTAGGTCATTTTTGTTTTAAATCTATTCAGGTTTTCAGCAGGCATTTCATTTTACATCATTCACGAACAAAAGAAAACATGGCGGCCATATCACAAGATGGCCGCCCTAAAAAGTATAATGCACATGTGAGACTTTACGAATCATACAGGCATATTGAGTTTAATTTAAAAAATGATACTAATTAAAATGTAAATACAAAATCAGTATTTATTCTGAATGAAACGCAAAAGAAGCATTTGTTACAATAAATAATAGTAATGCCTTTACTCCCACTCATCATCCAAGTAATCAGATTCAGCAGATTTATCCTGATTGCAATCCTCATGATAATCTCCATAATCAGGACAATCAACATCGACATCCTGGTCCATATCTTCAGACTCGTCTTGATCAACCCCACCCGCTTAACAACCTCCTTTCGTTGCTACAGATTTTACTGAATGGATTTAAACATCCTTCATGCTGGAGCAGTAGGAACATGTTGTGCACTAAATACGTTATTGTTGGCATCCGCAAGCCTTACTGCCACACACACATCTTGCTTTGTGCCTTACACTGACATTTCAGTGCATCAATGAGCTTTGGCGGAGCTGTGTCACCATTAGCAATAACAGGAGTTGGGATTCCATCTTTTAAATTCCACCCGAATTTAGTGAATTCGCTCGATTCATCTGAAGACGCATGCCGGTTGCAAGCTTTCGACAGCATCACCTGAAGATGGGCCTGAAGAACATGCTGCAACATGCTGGGGGGATGTTGGAGCTAAGGCCATGATTTTGGGACTTTTCTTTTTGTTAGTGAAAAGTTCGAATCTAGCAGACTCCAGCGATGTCCCTGGCGATTGACCGTATAAGGCGGTGAAGTAGGCTGTATAAGCCTCCATTGATGAAAATATTCCAAATACGTGGCGACAGTTAATAAATAAATACATCGCTCTTTCCACGTTCCAGAAACACACAGCAACCGAAAAATTGTTTATCCACAGCGGCTGCTGATAAACAATTTTTCGGTTGCTGTGTGTTTCTGGAACGTGGAAAGAGCGATGTATTTATTTATTAGCCTCCATTGAGCCTCCGATGTAGCGTCAACTTCTCCCAGCACATCGGCTAACCCAATAAATTCCCCAGCAAGCAACATTTTTAGTGCAGTTAGCTTGCCTTTTTCCGAATGGATATGAGGTCGTGTTGCAGCCGCTGAGGGCATGCATGCCAAGTAGCTGCAGACATTTTGGTCCAAGTTTAGCCCAGGTGCCATTCATGTCTAGCACCGTTCCATCCCACCGCTCCATCTGCACTCTGGAATCCAGATATTCCCGATATACTCAATAGACAAGTAGAATAAACACATCTGTGTCGTCACACACAACACGGATAACACTTTTATCACGGCTTGCAGCTTCAAGGACATAGGATATGATGGATACGTCCGCCTCATCATGACTAAAGGTATTAATAAGCATCATCATGAGCCTCAACCTTGACATTTTCTCGCCTGACGGGAATTTAGACGAGGAATTGTGACACTAAACTGATACTGTCCTCTTCGCACCCAGCTGGATGCTGCTGAAATTTTGTTGCCATGGTTTGGGTTTCCCGACGACCATTTAGAGTAGACACCAGCAAGTCAAAGTTGTCATACCAACCAAAGATGATTCCTATTGTATGTACGACTAAGACCCATTATCCGATGCAGAGCTGCAGCATTGTTTCCTACGTAACTGGCTGCCGACTTTCGGAAAGTACCTCATGATATGACACAATGTATCCATGTTCATGTAAAACATGAATCAGATCACTGCTTCCAAACTTATGATGTAGTTTTACGCCCAGGCCCAATGTAGTTTGCCAGGCCCAATATAGTTTGATTTCGTTTGTTGGTAATTCTATATTGTATAGATTGTGACAGACTCACTGACGATTTGATGGTCTCACTATTTGACACTGGCTTCGATATTAACCTCAGTCGTGTACCACTCGTTTGTTCCTTCATTTTCACGAATGTGAAATCACCTACACTGGCGTGCAAAAATTAAGGACAAGACGGTTTTTCGAATGTAGCTTCGTGCAGAAGTGCTCCACATCGACTCAAATCACACCATAAGATCCCCAAGATGTAAGAACATGGGACAAGTGAGCAAAACCGTCCAAACAAGGAATCCAAAGGATACAAAGGCACTTTATTGAAAAGGTAGCTTCGAGCACAACTGGACAGAAGACAGAAACGTCCATGTGATAGGCGGCTGCCAAGAAAAATCCAGTCTTTAGTAGGAGATATGATCACCCCTGACTGCGTTGCAGGATTTTCAACGTCTGTCCATGCTGAGGACGAGGTTGTCAAGGAGCTGTTGAGGCATCGCGGCCCATTCCTCTTGTACCGCCAATTGCAGCTGCGGAATCGTTGCTGGCGGCTGGTGACGTGCTGCCAAGCGTATCCCGAGAAGGTCCCACACGTGTTCGATTGGATTTAGGTCCGGGGACCTTGCGGGCCAATCCATGCGTTGAATATCTTCACTTTCCAACAGCTCTGCGACAGCCATGGTACGATGAGGTGTAGCGTTGTCGTCCATGAAAAGGAACTCAGAACCCACAGTACCTCTAAACAGACACACGTGAGGCAGGAGAACCTCGGTACAATAGCGGACTCCAGTGACTGAACTTCCTTGGAAGATGTGGAGGTCAGAACGGCTACCAAGCATGATACCGCCCCAAATGAGAACTCCGCCACCTCCAAACCGGTCCCTTTCGATGATGTAGGAGGTGTGATTGCGTGTTCCCTGCTCTCTCCAGATATGTATACGTCCAGAATCGCTCGTCAGACTAAATCGGCTCTCATCCGTAATGAGAACTCGGCCTCATTGCTGATGTGTCCAGTTCTTGTGCACCTGGCACCACAGAAACCGCCATCTCCGATGAGCAGGCGTTAATGGCACACACCATACTGGTCGTGGTGCAAATGGACCACCTTTGTGCAGCCTCCTGGCCACGGTAAAACGCGATAACGGGCGCCCAGTTGTTTGTTGCATGTGCCTTGCGATTTCTCCCGCTGTCTCTTCTCGCCTGTAGGACAATATACCAGTCGTCCACCGCCGTGGTTGCTCGTTGGCGACCACTGCTAAACTCTCGGACAGCTGTTCCTGTCGTTTGAAATGCTCTCCAAGCTCGTGAAACGATGCTGTGAGTGATCCTGAACTCCTCGGCCACACTAGTCACACTTCGACCTTCTTCCAACTTCCCAATGACGCGACCTCGGGTAAAGTAATCCAAATGTCGTCTACTGGATTGCCTGTCGGCCATATCGCACGGTGGCAGCAACTCGACGTCGTTCAAACCGATGTACACCGTACAATAGCTTTAACCGAATTGCTGAGCGTACACTGCCCGTGTGCTTTATACCCTTCCGATACCCCCCCCTCCCCAACGTCATGCGCATGCCTTACCGTACCGGACCCTAGTCTATTTTTTGGGTGGTCTTTCGGTCCGTTCTGCCTGCTCGTTCCGCTGTTATTTTAATTTCTCCTCTTCGTCCTTAATTTTTGCACAACAGTGTATATACATAGCCTTTTAGGTTTAGTGAAATGGCATTTGCTTCGTTTTTTATCTTTCTCATGTAGGCATCTTCATCCTCTTCATGTACATTATCGAACTTCACCACCTTTACAATTTTATCTACAAGCTCTTTGAAGCCCACAATGGGTGCACAACAATCCATACGAAGGACGATAACTTCATCACCCAAATGGGTAACAAGTTTTATAAACATTTTCTTCCGAGTTAGTTGGCATCCATAACTGAAATACGTGTCGTATAATTCAGTGGAATTCCATGTGCGCACTTTTCCATTTGCATATAACTCCTCTACTAACAATGTCATGGATTGATCATCAATCACCAATGTCCGTCGAGTATGCAAAGAAATTTTTCGGAATTCGTCATCTGCTGCTAAATCATGCTCACCGTTGCAACGGAAGGCAATCTCATGACTCGACGCATCATTGCAAGTAGTGCCGTAATCTAAAACAACACCCTTGAAAGGTGGAGCATCGCCAGCATCTTTTCTCTCACACTGTACAACTCTGTCCCACCTATCTCGATGTTTCGGATCAATAGGGGCGCAAGTTTCGGCACAAAACAAATATTGTTTTTGGAAGTCAAACTGTGTGACCAGTGACCTTCTCACTGTGGGAATTGGTGTTTCATCAGTGCCGGTTAAACATTTCTTTTTCCTTTCCTTCACAACTGTTCTAACGTCAGCCTTAGCTGTGAATGACCAATAACAGCTTTTATGGAGTTGAACTGTTGACTCCTCTCCTTGTGAATCCAAGAGAACCTACATTCTGTTGCGTGTCTCATCATCACGTCTTTCCACTGCACACTCAATTATCTTCCTGATGTTCCGTACCTTGAATTCCTTTAACAGTCCACTACTATTGCAGGTAGGCAGATACTTGCCACACTGTGCATCAGCTATTGCATTCCTGAAAAACGAAAATATTTCTGTATTAGCATAACACATGCACTACTTTCTTTAATTAGTATCTGCTAGATTGCCACATTAGAAAAATCAAAACCATGTGAAATGTAGTGTTATGTTTTTTTAATACACAGACAAGTGGGATATTTACATATCAATTATTTACACGTAACCTATCGGCGGTCATTATGTGATATGGCCGCCATGTTTTCTTTTGTTCGTAAATAATGTAAAATGAAATGCCGGCTGAAAACCTGAATAGATTTAAAACAAAAATTACCTTTCTAGGTGCATTAGAAGGCAAGATAATTAAATTTACACTATTTTGGGCGGCCATCTTGGATTTATGATACGTCGTCGAAGTCGTGACATCACGAAATGGCGACTGGGCATAAACACACGTTGTTTACCTGTTAGCTAACGTTAGTTTTATCGCTGCGGCTGTCGATAGTCCTGTAAAATTGATTTTTTAAGGTGAAACTGAATATATTAGATAGGGTTTTATGTTTTGCAGCATACTGTAATCACCAAACTGTCAAAAATCAGTGTTCGCTTTATAGATTTCCAAGAAACAAATGGAAACATGCCCTATGGACTAAAATATCAAGATAAGTATTTGTGGACTGACTGGTATTCTTGTGAACAAGCATATTTTTTGTAGTCCGTAAAATATGAATTTGCATCCCCCCCCTACTGTTTTTTTTTTTTTTTTTCAAAACATTAGGTTTTGTCTCGAGGCTGTTATATCAAATTCCGTACCAATTTAGCAGTAAACTCATGCGAAGTTTTTATAACATGCGATGCCTTTGGGAGATTTTGCGTACCCTGTACAAAAATATAAATTTCGCTAATAGGTGTTAAAATATATTGACACAGTTGAAGAACACCCATAAAATGTACACTTTGCAATGTAAGCATGTAAATGGACAGGAATTAGCAGACGACTTGTCAAATTTCCTTTACGTGTAAATGACTTCTTGCAAAGGTCACATTGATGAGGTTTCTCGCCAGTGTGAATCCATAGATGAGCTGATAGATGACTTTTTTGCGTAAATGACTATTGTACATTGGTGAAGTTTCTCACCAGTGTGGAAAGCTATGTGACGTGTGTGTGTATTGGGGAAGCAATATGACTACAATTTTTGTACGTTAAAATACTGTAAGATAAAATTCATTTACCAAAATGCATTAAAATTAAATCATTCGGTATTTAAATACTGTAAAGTTAAATCCAATCAGTGCATTGGTGAAGTTTCTCGTTAATGTGAATCAGCAGATGTCCTACGTAATTACCATCTGGCCGGGCATGAAACGTCCCAGCCTTAAAGTTATATGCTCTTTGGGTGGTCAGTTCAAATATGATATAAAACTGAAAGAAGTAAGATAAAATAATTTATGAAATATAAGCATAAAAAGCAGACAGCACTTCGATGCTATATATCTTATGTTTCATAGAAGCATCAATTTGACCACGTATTTCCTCGCTATGCAGTTCATAATTAAATGACTGGATGTGAGAGGACGTCACATCATTTTCACTGCATTTAATTAGCTTCAAATTGTCAGAAAAAATGAAGAAATTGCAAAATATGAGCACATTTCAATGTTATAGGAATCATGGAGGAACAGACATTTGTTTATGAACAGGGCCACCTTGTGACGTCACACTTCGACGACGTATTGCTGTAATTGCCCAATGATGTGGACTCTACAACCTGTTTGAATTTATTCCAGTACCCCTTTGGAGTACAAATCAATCATAAAAGTTTTTTTTTTTTGTTTGTTTGGAGGTTTAACGACCACCGTGAGCAACTCAATGAGCTATAAGCAGTCGCCCGTCCCTAATTTAGGGTCACTGGTTCCAGGGAAGGGAAAGAGCCAGTGCCGTAAGACAAACACAACATCCATGCCTCACCGGGATTCGAACCCGGACCCCGTTCGGACGAATGATCAGAGGCCATCGCTTAGACCACTGCGCCACCGGGGCCGGTTCATAAAAGTTTATAGGATAAAACATTTCTAGGTTCAGTGGACAACACATGGGAATGACAAATCGACTATTTGTAGAGTTTTCAAAACTGAATGAACTCTTCGTTGACAGATTGCAGTGTTTCACCCAAGAAGGTTGGAATAATATTTCTGGAGATGCACTGAGTCTCTTCTTAACCGTGAAGCCGCAAACTGAGGGAATTTGATGTTGTTTACATGATGCCTATGTAATTTCAACTTTGTGTACTTTGGAATAACGTGCTTATTGGTTGCAGAAACTGTGTTAATATCAAACCGGAATGAATTATACTTCTTATACGAGTGAAGTTTTCAATTTTAACGTTATGTTCCGTTCCTATGTTGATTTCCGCCGTCTTTACACGATCTTATTCAAATAACAGATTCAAAATAACACATTTGCCTGTTTAAATGATTTTAATGTGATGAAAATTATTATTAATTCATACAGTAAACATTAGAAATTTCGGGCTAGCAACGGACCCATCTTCAGATGTTATTAGCAGAATGGAACTGAGTATGATTTGAATACAATAATGATATGTGATATTTCTTGATATTGTCACATGCTCGTGATGGACATCATATCTCGTGAATGACTTGATAACATCGATAAATATATTACATGTCAAACAATGTATTGAAAATTATAAATGAAGGAAATAATTGGTGTAAGTCTCTATAAGTTAAAACTCATTAAGCACCGTTTTCCAAGGTAAAGGGATGTGACAGGGAGTATCATCATTGCAACATACACTGAAGAGCAATTGAATTAGAGACAGCTGGCGTTATGCAAATGTGGCGCTGTGGGCGGCCCTGTAAACGGAAACATGACGTATGCAGCGATCCGACAATATAAGGAGTGATGCGACGGGAATCAGTAAGAGTCGGACGCAGTATGGGTAAAACGAAGGATCTAAGCGCATTTGATCGTGGGCAAATTGTCGGGGCCCGACGAATGGGTCACTCCATCTCGGAAGTCTTGCAGGCACTGTGATTTTCACGAGCCACTGTGTCACGGGTGCACCGTGTGCACATCGAATCCGGTAAAACTATCCCAGCAAGGGCCAACTGCCGTGGACAACAGCGTGTGGATGAGCGGGGTCATCGTCGGCTAGTTTGCATTGTAACAGCGGATAGACGGGCCACAGTGCAAGAAATCACTCGGCAATTTAACGCTGGTGCACAAAAACGTGTAAGCAGCCACACCATCCAGAACCATCTCCTCGTTATGGGTACAGAAGCCATCGTCCCACGAGGGTACTGCTGCTGACTGCACATCACAGGGTGCAAAGATTAGCATGGGCGCGGGAACATCGCCACTGGACCCTAGACATGTGGGAAAATGTTGCTTGGACTGATGAGTCGATATTCGGATGGCAGGATACGAGTACGGCGCAAAACACATGAAGCGATGGATCATTCTTGCCAGCAGGGTACTCTTCAAGCTGGTGGGAGTGGCATTCTCGTCTAGGGACTGTTTACGTGGACTGAAATGGGACCCCTGGTACGTGTGACATCGTCCTTCACAAGTCAACGTTACCGGGATATCCTATGGACGACCATTTGCTCCCGTTTGGGCGTCTTCAACATCCCACTGGGGACCTCATCCTGCAAAAAGACAATGCACCGTGCCATCGCTCCCGAATTGTATCCGAATGGTTGGATGAACACTCCACCGACGTGACCTCGCTTCCTTGGCCAGCTAGGTCACCTGACCTCAATCCCATCGAGCACATCTGGGATGCTATCGAGAGAGATGTTCGAGGCTCTGACCCCTCCATCAAATCTTCGTGAACTGTGGGAGCTTGTTCAGGGGTCGTGGATCGGTATGACTTCTCAACGCTTCCGGTGTCTTGTCGAGTTCATGGCGAGAAGAATCGCCGCCGTCATCAGGGCAAAAGGTGGTGCCACACGTTACTAGATACGTATCTCTAATTCAATTGCTCTTCAGTGTACTTCACCATATTTGTGAATAAACAGACTTTCCATTAGGAGGATTGATGTTTTTGAGTAGGGCGTGGCGAGATTGTTGGCTTCGCTCCAACATGGGTAATGAGATCCGTTGTGTGATAGCCTTGATATGGAAGTGTTTGATAAGTTTGTCCTTATGTTATATTGATGCTCTTTTAAACGAGTTTTTAATGAGCGAAGTGTAGATCCAACATATATACGATTTTCATCTTGAATGTCTATAGTCTTCAGTGGGATGATATATACTCCATATCGGTTATCCAATGGAACAATGTCTCTAGCATTTGTTATTCCTGATAGTGCATTGTGTGTTCGTATACCGAAGCCAATATTGTGACGATGGCAAACGTTTTTGAGTATATTGATGATTTGGGGAATGTATGGTAGTGATCCCACATATTTTATTGGTCTACAATCTTTTATTAAAGTGGTATCTAATGTGCGATTTATTTTCTTTACAATAGAATTAACGATATCATCTGAGTAGCCATGATGAGATGCAGATATTTTAATTTTGGCTATTTCTTGATTTCCCAATGTTACTGTCGATGAGTGGTAAATGCTCGTCGAACTTGGAATTGGATGGATGTGCGTTTTTGGTTATATGGATGAGCTGATTGAGATGGAATCGTGACGGTAGAGGATGTGGTTTTTTGATACACTGAATATAGAATAGTTTGTCTATGAGGGTTTCGTTTTAAATAAAATCCAGAAATGGTAAGATATAATTCTTTTCAAATTCATTGGAGAACTGAGTAGATGGATATTGAGATGATACGCAGTTTATGAACTGGTTCAACTTTTCTTTAGTGGAAGGCCAAAAAACGAGAATGTCATCCACGTAGCGTAAATAAAGTCCAGGGGTAGTTGGAAATGATTCAATACATGATTCTCCAATTCCCGTAAGAGAATTTCTGCTAAGATTGGAGAGAGTGGGGAGCCCATTGGTGTACCTTCAAGTTGACGATATATATTTCCATTAAAACGGAAATATGAGCGTTTTGTATCAAGCGTAAGGCAGAAATAATGGCTTTAATCTCAGATGTAGAGAAAGCTGCTTGTGATTCCAATTTTGATTCAATAATATTATGTACAGTGTGTATTGGAACATTCGGAAAAATGATTATGACATCCAATGAAGCGATCATGAAAGCAGCTCCTTTAGAAGAAAATTCTTTGATTTTGGCTAGGGCTTGACATGAACTGGAAATTGAGAATTTAGAATATTTTGTTAATGGTGAGAGCAATTTGGTTAGAGCATCTTCTAATGTCCTAGTTGGACTGGCATAACTAGACACTAGTGGTCTGACAGGATGTCCTCCTTTATGCGGTTTTAATTTTCCAAAGAGTTCAGGGACTCTAGGGCCCGGAGGGGGTGCATGTTATCTGAGACGGTAGGTGGAAGAGTATGTTGAATGTACTTAATGCTGCTAAGTTTTGGAAACAAATGTTCACTGTACATGTTCTTAAAAATGAACATTGCATTCCTGTAGCATTTTTTTTTGCTGCCTAATGAAACCGAAGAATGTTACAGAATGTTACAGAATGCTTGGTAAACTTCTAGAGAATAAGTGCTCAGAGTTAGGTTTTACTTTTGAGCCTGAAGTAATTGTTGCCGATTTCGAAAAAGCGATTCATAATGCTGTACGTGTCGTCTGGACAAACACACAGTTGCTTGTATGCAGGTTTCATTTGGGCCAAGCCTGGCATCGAAAAATTCAGAAGCTGAGTTTGAACAAAGAATATAAAGATAAAACCAGTGAGGTAGGCCAGGGGCTGCGAAACTTGTTCAGACTTGTCATTTTTGGATCCTATAGAAGTAGGTGAGTGTTTTGCAATTGATTTAACCGAATTCCAACCGATTCATCCAAGTGTCACGTAAATGGCAGATTATTTGACTTACAATTATATTGACAGCAATTCGAATTTTCCTCCAGATTTGTGGGCAAAGGCCAGTGCATTTAATGAACACACAACAAATGCATGCGAGTCCTTTAATTCTAGATTCAACGCCCATTTTTATCATCCGCACCCAAGTTTGTATAATTTCGCAGAAGTGTTGACATTATTTTAGACGCAAACGTATATTAAAATTCAAAGTGTGAAAGATCAAAAGAAAAGAATCAGTAAAAGAATCACTTCAAAGAAAAAAATCTGCAAAAAAAAAATAAATAAAAAAAAATAAACGATTAAAAAAGAGGACTTGTTTTAAGAGTTTCTTATGTAAAATTTGCATGGCATCATTATAAAATGTGATTGTTTCCGAAAATGGGGGAAAGATTGGCATGGTTCCTGCGCAAGGATGACAACTGATTTTCTTGTTTTCGTGAATACATTGTTTTAATCATTATTTGTTTCCTTTTGATACTGTTTAAGTACATATAGTATACTTACTTAACACATTGGTTGTTTTCGTGAATACATTAAATTAAGAACATATACTAAATATGGAACATTGCAGAGAAAATTAACATGGCCCCTGCTCAAGGATAACAAACTAATTTTGTTGTTTTCGTGAATATATTTCTTTAAATTGTTTTACCTTGTTTTAATCATTATTTTTTCATACTGGTTTATTTTTTGATATCGTCAGAATGGGCGCAGAAAAGTTAGTTCGCAATTTACACATAGGGGTCTTGGGCCTTAGTTCGCAATGTACACATAGGAGTCTTGGGCCTTAGTTCGCAATTTACATATAGGGGTTGAGGGCAGTCCGATTTTGGTTCGCAATATACACGCTCAGACATCGACAATACCTTTACAACAAAAGATTCGATTCCTAAAGCTAAACAACCGTTTTTTAAAGTTTCCAAAACTGAATAAACTGTGTGTGTTTCACTGTTATAATGCAATTCTTCACGGAGAACTATGCGGTCGTGTTTTTTTATATATCATCGATAAAACTGAACAAACTGTGGAAGTTTTGCTGTTCTATTGGAATTCTTCACATAGAATTCTGCGGTCGTGTACTTCGGATACCATCGACAATAACTCCACAAGGAGACATCCGATTGATTCCAAAAGCAAAACCACCGTTTTATAGAGTTCAGAAAACTGAATAAACTTCCTGAATTCAGTTTTACATCCAGATATCTGTGGTCTTGTTCTTTGGCTATCATCGACAATTATTCCACAACGAAACATTCGATTCTAAAAGCAAAGCAGCCCTTGTGTAGAGTTTTCAAAACTGAATAAATTGAGCCACTTTCTCTGACCGATTGCAGCTCTTCACCGATAAATGTGAGGTCGTGTATTTTGGATATCATCGACAATAAATCTACAACGTAATATCCGATTCCGAAAGTAAAAGCACAGCTTTGTAGAGTTTTTGATGTTGAATAAACTCTGCACGTGTCCTTCTCCTATTGTAATTTTTCAGGTAGAAATCGGCTGTCGTCCCTTTGGGATGCAATCGACAATAACTCCACAGCGAAACATCCGATTCCAAAAGAAATACTACATATCTGCAGAGAATAAATTATCAACGTTTATTCACAATTAAAAGCTTTATTAGCATCGACTATAGTTTCGCAGAGCTTCTGGCTCGACTTCATCAGGACGAATGGAGCGTCAACATTCAAATCATTGTGACATCATCAGAGTTCTGGCGGTCACGGTTTTTGGTGAGTTGTTTCCACGCGCTTGAAAGAAATGGAGTCCACGTCATGTCGTTGACAAGCAGTGAAGAGTTCCGGTATATGTGAAAAGCTTCTAATACATTAAGCTTGATCGTTGAATCAGGTTTATAAATGCGCGTAGCGTTTCCAAACAGAAATTTATGGTTCTTTTCGTGACAATGCTGGGCTATAGACGACTTCTTCAGTTCACAATTCCGTACTTAGGTCTTGTGCTCCTTCACACGGAAATTTGAAGCCCTGCGGGTTTGTCCTATTTATGAAAGTCCACATTCACAAGGTATCTGATAAATTCCCCAGGAATTTATGTCTTCGACGTAATCTTTTGATCCGAAAAAAATTATCCTGTTTATGGATTTGAAAATAACTTTAAAATTAAAACTCTTGAGAATTTTTGAAATTCCAAAGCAAATCTGTGGAGTAAATGGGATAACCTCCCGATTCTGTCGTATTGGGTTATCTACCGGCGTTAGTGAGCAGACATGCTTCGGTTTCCTAAATTTTTGGATAGCTTTATCTATAACGGAATGTGTATATCCTCTGTGTACTGCAATTCGTTTAAGGAAATCAAGCTTTTTCTGCAAGGAATCCTTAGCTGAGCATATATGTATTGCACGATATACGTATGTGTAGAAGGCCGAAATTTTTTGTTTCCATGGGTGATTTGATTTTGCATGTGGAGGTAAGGAAACAGCAAATGGTTTTCGGTAAACTGTTGTACTAAAGCAACCTTCAGAGCGTGACACAAGGACATCCAGGAATGGGAAGCAGCCATTATTTTCAGTCTCACATGTGAATTATATATGAGGATCAATTGAATTGAGAAGTTCAACTAATTTAGGTATTTCCGAATTCCTGCCATTCCAGAGGACAAAGGTATCATCTACATATCGAATCCACAGGTCGAATTTAACGAGCTGAAAGAGTTTGTCCTCAAAATGACGCATGTAGACTTCGCATAAAAGTGGCGACAGAGGGGCTACCCATTGCAAGGCCTTCATTCTGTTGGAAATATCTTCCGCGAAAACGTAAACTGTTTTGTTTGATGCAAATTTCCACTAATCTCCAAATTTCTTCAACTTCCGGTTGGCTGAAATGATGTTCAATGAGACTTGCTTTCAATGATTCGAGGGCTCCATTCACTGGGATACTTGTGAACATGGATTTCACGTCGAAGGATAACATGAACTGGTCGTTGTATGGATGTCGTTTAAGCCGATTGACAAATTCAATGGAATTTTTTACAAATTCCATTGAATGAAGAAGTCGCTAAGGTGGATAGTTTCGAAGATAGAAATTTTGCCAACTTATGTGTAGCAGAGCCGATATTGCTGACAATGGAACGGAAGGGACGCCAATCTTGTGTATCTTCGGAAGTGCATAGAAACGCGGACAACGGGCATATGAGGGTTTCAGATAACTTTTTGAGCTTTGGTCAAGAGTAACGCAACTTGTTACCACTTTTCGAACTTCTTTTAAATGTTTCCCCGCCGGATCATTTTTTATTTCTTTAAACGGTCCCTCGGAAATAAGTTTTTCGACCTCTGCTTCATAATGTTTTTTGTCTAGAATAACAACTTGTCCTCCTTTATCGGCTTTAGTAATGATGATATCAGAATTTGACTGTCATTCTTTTAGAGCTTTTTCCTTGTTGAGATTGGGTTTAAATGGTTGAAAGGAATTTGATGTTATTACCCGGCTGACACAATGTCTAATCGTTTCTTTTTCATCAATGCTTAGATCGCTTTTTGTCAGAAACTCTTCAACTGATGCAACGATATTGGATTATATATCTGCAGTTTTCTAAACTAAATAAAGTGTGCGAGTTTCTTATTGCAATTCTTCACCAAGAATTCTGCGGTCGTGCATTCTGTATACCATCGAGAATATTTCCACAACGAAACATGTGATTCCACAAGTAAAACCACTGTTTGTAGTCTTTTTTAGAACTGAATATAGTGTGCGAGAGTTTTCTAAACTGTGCGAGTTGCACTGTTATATTGCAATTCTTCACCGAGCATTTTGCGGTCATGTCTTTTACATATGATCGGAAGTAACTCCACAGCAAAGCATCCGATTGTGAAAGCAAAACAACCTTTTTGTAGAGTTATCAAAGGTGAATAAATTGTGTTAGTTTCGCCGACAGATTGAAATGTTTTACCGAGAAATCTGCGGCCGTGTCTATCGGATACCATCGACAAAAATTTTACAACGAAATATCCGATTCCAAAAGTAAAACTTCCATTTTCATGAGCTTTCAAAATTGAATAAACTGTGCGAGTTTCACTGTCCTATTTCGATTATTCACCTAGAATTCTGCGATAACGTGTTTTGTATACCATCGACAATAGATTCACAACAAAAGAACAGATTCCAAAAACTAAACAACCGTTTTCCAGAGTTTCCAAAGCTGAATAAACTGTGCGGTCGTGGTTTTTAGCGCGTCTTTTGTAAAAAAAGATAGTGCTTCTATTATCGGTTTGTCCGTCCGTCCGTCCGTACCCACGGTACCTCTACAACTATTAGTCCGATTTGAAAAATTCTTTTTGCATTCGGAAGCTTGAAATATGTGAATGATGATCCTTTATTTCGTTTTTTTTTTTTTTACGATGTACAATTTTGCCGCTAGGGACCGTAAATGCAGATGATGTCGAATTCAAAATTACGTTTTAATCCACATATTTGCTTCTAAACATCCGATTGAAAAAATTCTTTTATCTTTCGATTCCATTTATGTCGAAAAGTGTTTTAGATATAGTTTCCTTTTCAAATTACGCATAGATTTTCCGCTAGGGGCGTAAAAGTAAATTACAATTTTCCCGATAACTCTTCTCCTAAAACTCTGATTTGAAAAATCTTTTTTCAGCGGATACATCTCCTAATGGAAAATCTTTTGCATGTAATTTCGAATTTTTGGTAAATAATACTTTGGCCACCATTGGGCGTAAGTGTTAATTTTTTCTTCTGATGTATTTGCCATAAAATCTGAGCTTCTAAAATATCGATTGAAAAAATTCTTTCGTGGACTGATGCCACTCACATCGATAAACCTTTTCGGAATATTTTCTTCCTAAAATATCCCACAGTTTCTCCGCCAGGGGGCGTAGATGTATATCTTATTTTTGTCAATATCTCTACTTCTAGGAGTACGATTTGAAAAATTCCTTCTTTAATGGATAGGGTTTTCCGTGTGACATGTTTTTCACATAATTTCAAAATTTTCAAGTAATTCATTGACTTCGCGCTAGGAGGCGTAAAGGAAAATTGCGTTTCGCCCTATATCTCTGCTACTAAATCTCCGATTTGAAAAATTCTTTTTGCACCGGATACAGCTCCTGATGGGAAATCGTTTGCACATAATTTCTAGTTTTTGTAAAAAAAAAAAAATAGTTTGGCCACCAGGGGGCGTAAATCCTAATTTCCGCTTCTGATGTATTTGCAGCAAAATATGAGCTCCTAAATTCTCGATTAAAAAAAACGTCGTTTGTAGACCTATACTACTCATGTTGACAAACCTTTTAAAAACATTTTCTTCTTAAAATAGTGCATGGTTTCTACGGTAGGGGGCGTAGATGTATATCTTATTTTTGTCAATATCTCTACTTCTAGGAGTTCGATTTGAAAAATTCCTTTTTTGTTGGATAGTATTTCCAGTATGACATGTGCTTCATATAATTTCAAAATTTTCAAGTAATTCATAGACTTTTCGCTAGGGGGCGTAAAGCTAAATTGCGTTTCTCCCTATATCTCTGCTTCTAAATCTCCGATTTGAAAAATTCTTTCTGCACCGGATACAGCTCCTGATGGGAAATCGCTTGCACATAATTTCTAATTTTTGTAAAAAAAAAATGGTTTGGCCACCAGGGGACGTAAACCTTAATTTCCGCTTCTGATGTACTTGCAGCAAAATATGAGCTTCTAAATTCTCGATTGAAAAAAACGCCATTTGTAGACCGATACTACTCGTGTCGACAAACCTTTTAGAAACATTTTCTTCTTAAAATAGTGCATGGTTTCTGCGCCAGGGGGCATAGACGTATATCTTATTTTTGTCAATATTTCGACTTCTAGGAGTCCGATTTGAAAAAATCCTTCTTTGTTGGATAGTGTTTCTATTGTGACATGATTTTCCTATAAATTCAAAATTTTCAAGTAATTCATAGACTTTCCGCTAGGGCGCGTAAAGATAAATTGCGTTTCCCACTATTTCTCTGCTTCTAAACCTCCGATTTGAAAAATTCCTTCTGCACCGGATACAGCTCCTGATGGGAAATCCTTTGCACATAATTTCTATTTTTTGTAAAAAATGGTATGGCCACCAGGTGGCGTAAGTCTTAATTTCCACTTCTGATGTATTTGCAGCAAAATATGAGCTTCCAAAATCTCGATTGAAAAAAAAGTCTTTTTTTGACCGATGCTACTCCTGTCGACAAACCTTTTAGGAACACTTTCTTCTTGAAATAATGCATGCTTTCTACGCCAGGGGCGTAGATGTATATTTTATTTTTGTCAATATCTCTACTTCTAAAAGTCCAATTTGAAAAATTCCTTCGTTGTTGGATAGTGTTTCCGATGCAAAATGTTTTTCCTGTAAATTCAAAATTTTCAAGTAAATCATAGACTTTCCGCTAGGGCGCACAATGGTAAATTGCGTTTTTTTTTTTTTTTGATTGGAGGTTTAACGACCACCGTGAGCAACTCAATGGGCTATAAGCAGTCGCCCGTCCCTAATTTAGGGTCACTGGTTCCAGGGAAGGGAGAAAATTGCGTTTTCTGCTCCTAAAACTCCGATTTGAAAAATTCTTCCTGTATCGCATACAAGACCTGATGGAAAATATTTTTCACATAATTTCTAATGTTTTGTAAAGAATGGTTTGGTTACCAGGGGTCATAAGTGTTGATTTCTGCTTCTGATGTATTTGTAGCAAAATTTGGGCTCCTGAAAACTCGACTAATTTTTTTTTTCTTGGACCGATACCGCTCATATGGATAAACCTTTTGAGAATACTTTCTTTCTAAAATAATGCATGGTTTTCCCACCAGGGGACGTAAAGTCACATCTTATTTTTGTCGATAACTCTGTTTCTAAGAGTTCGTGAGCTCAAGATTCCGTTTACACAAGATTCAGTTTACAATATCTGAGGGATTAAAGACCCGATTGAAAAACTTCTTTCTTCCGTCAGATACTATTGTTTTCCATACCGGTTCCATTGCCTTTGAATAGCTTTGATAAATTTAATTTGCGTCAAAACGGATTCAAAAGACGTGCTTATTACACCCAAAAATTCGGTGTCATCTTTCTTGTTTTAGATATCATCGACAACTCCTTAACGAAGCATCAGATTCCAAAAGCAAAACAACCGTTTTGTAGAGATTTCAAAACTGAACGAACTGTGCGAGTTTTGCTATCCTATTGCAATTTTTAAAAAACAAATCTGCGGAAATGCTTTTTGGATAAAATCGACAATGGCTCGAAAACAAAACATTCAATTCCAAAAGTAAAACACCGTTTAGGTGGGTTTTTAAAACCGAATAAACTGTGCAAGTTTCACTGTCCTATTGAAAATCTTCAACGAGAATTCTGCGGTAGTGTCTTTTGGATACCATCGACGATGATTCCACAAGGAAAAAAAGAAAAAAATATATATCTATATATATGAAATCCTATCCAAAAGAAAAACAACCGTTTAGTACTGTTTATAAATCTGAATATACTGTTCCAGTTTCTTTCTACGACTGCGATTTTTCAGGGAGATACCTGCGGTCGTCGATTTTAGATACCAACCATAATAAATAACTCCAGAACAAAACACCTGATTCTAAGAGTAAAACGAACGTTTCGTACATATTTTAAACGTGAATAAACGTGCGACTTTCCCTGTCCTATTTAAAATTTTTACCGAGAAGTCTGTCTTTTGGTTACGATAGACAATAATTCTAGAATGAAACATTCGATTCTAAAAGTAAAACAACCGTTCTGCAGAGCTTTTAAAACTGAATATTCTGTCCGAGTTTCTCTGTCCTATTTCAATTCTTCACCACGAATTCTGCGGTCGTGTCTTTCAGATACCATCGACAATAACTCCACATCGAAACATCCAATTCAAAAAGTAAAACCACAGTTTTATAGAGTTTTTAGAACCGAATATACTGTGCGAGTTTTGTTCAACTATTGCAATTTTTCAAGGCGAAATCTGCGGTCTTGTCTTTTGGGTACCATCAACAATAACATAAAGTAAAAATATCAACGTTTACCACAATCAATGATTTATTATATATCGACTATAGTTTCGCAGAGCTACTGACTCGGCTTCATCAGGACGAATGGAGCGTAAACATTCAAATCATCATTGTGACATCATCAGAATCCTGACGGTCACGGTTTTTGGTAAGTTGCTTCCACGCGCTTGAAAGAAATGGAGTCGACGTCATGTCGTTGACAAGCAGTGAAAAGTTCCGGTATATGTGAAAAACTTCTAATACATTAAGCTTCATCGTTGAATCAGGTTTATCAATGAGCATAGCGTTTCCGAACAGAAATTTATGGTTCGTTTCGTGACAATGCTGGGCTATAGACGATTTCTTCAGTTCACAATTCCGTACATAGGTCTGGTGTTCCTTCACACGGAAAGTTAAAGCCCTGCGGGTCTGTCCTATATACGAGAGTCCACATTCACAAGGTATCTGATAAATTCCCCAGGACTTTTATGTCTTCGACGTAATCTTTGGATCTGAAAACATTTATCTTGTTTATGGGTTTGAAAATAACTTTAAAATTAAAACTCTTGAGAATTTTTGAAATTCCGAAGCAAATCTGTGGAGCAAATGGGATAACCGCCCAATTCTGTCGTATTGGGTGGTCTACCGGCGTGAGTGTGCAGACAGGCTTTGGTTTCCTAAATTTGTGGACAGCTTTATCTACGACGGAACGTGTATATCCTCTGTGTACTGCAATTCGCTTAAGAAAATCTAGTTCTTTCTGCAAGGAATCCTCAGCTGAGCATATATGTGTATTGCACGATATACGTATGTGTAGAAGGCAGAGATTTTTTGTTTCCATGGGTGATTTGATTTTGCATGTTGGGGTAAGGAAACAGCGAATGGTTTTCGATAAACTGTTGTGCTAAAGGATCCTTCAGAGCGTGACATAAGGACGTCAAGAAATGATAAGCAGCCATTATTTTCAGTCTCACATGTGAACTGTATATGAGGATCAATTGAATTGATGAGTTCCACTAATTTAGGTATTTCCGAATTCATGCCTTTCCTGAGAACGAAAGTATCATCAACATATCGAATCCAAAGGTCAAACGTAACGAGCTGAAAGAGTTTGTCCTCAAAATGACGCATATAGACTTCGCATAAAATAGGCGACAATGGGCTACCCATTGCAAGGCCTTCCGTCTGTTGGAAAAATCTTCCACGAAAAAGGAAACTGTTTTGTCTGGTACAAATTTCCACTAGTCTCAAAATTTCTTCTACTTCCGGTTGACTGAAATGATGTTTAGTGAGACTCACTTTCAATGATTCGAGGGCTCCATTCAGTGGATTTCACATCAAAGGATAACATGAATTGATCCTGTCGTTTTAGTCGATTGGCAAACTCTATGGAATTTTTTACAGTTGTTTTGTTCGAAGAAGTCGTTAAGGCGGATAATTTTGAAGATAGAAACCTGGTCAACTTATGTGTAGCTGAGCCAATGCTGCTGACTATGGGACGGAAAGGGAAACCAATCTTATGTATCTTCGGAAGTGCATAGAAGCGCGGACAACGGGCATATGAGGTCTTTAGACGACTTTTTGAACTTTGGTCAAGAGTTACACAATTTGATATCACTTTTCGAACTTCCTTTAATTGTTTCTCTGATGGATCCTTTTTTATTTCTTTATAGGGTCCTTCGGAAATAAGTTTTTCAACTTCTGTCTCATGACGTTTTTTGTCCAGAATAACAACTTGTCCTCCTTTATCTGCTTTAGTAACGACAATATCTCGATTTAACTGTAATTCTTTTAAAGCATTATATTCTTCTTTGTTGAGATTGGGTTTAAATGGTGGAAAGGACTTTGATGTTATTATCTGGCTGACACAATGTCTAATTGTTTCTTTTTTATCAATGTTTAGATCGCTTTTTATCAGGGACTCCTCAACCGACGCAACTATATTGGATACAGGTACCTTTTTCGAAATCGCAAAATTCGAATTGTAACGTAAAATCCGTTTTTGAATTTCGCTCGGCTTAAAACAAGAAAGGTTAGATATTACTTCATTATCCGAAAAGGAATCCTGAGTTTGCGCAGCAGAATTTTCTTTATTGTTGTTGTTATTCAATAGTTTTTCAAAATTTCTTTCTAATGTCATTTTATGAGTAAAAGACATATTGTAACTCCTAGACCAGGTTTCGCCGTCCAGGTCAGAAAAATCTGGCAACGTTTTAGCCAGTAAAAGATGTAGGCCATACAGTTCGCCCTCAACGTTTGCAGTATTTTTCCTCGTATCTTTAATAACAGCTCTTAATAATGCAAACGAAGCATTAGATATGGCTTTCTTGACGTTATGGGATGTTCGTAAGTTGCATTTCACAGATATAAAATTTGGTAATATCTGGTATCTCTTACATCGAAGCAAGAAGTTTAGGTGGTTCAGTAATCTGAACTTCTTTATCCTCAGCTTCGAAAAACGGTTGATGGTCGCAGACAGTGAGTTCGTCACAATCAAGATCAAGAACTAAGATGTTGTGTTCCTGAATAGTCAATATCGGTATGAAATGTCCACAAAAACGGAAGCGAACCAATATGTTATGTTCCGTCTCCCGTTGTAGGATATCCGATTCCAAAAGTAAGACCATCATTTTGCAGAGTTTTGAAGACTAAATAAACTGTGCGAGGCTCGCTGCCTGAATTCAAATTTTCACCTAGAAATCTGCGGTCGTGTCTTTTATATGCCATCTACCATTGCTCCACAACGAAGCATCCGATACTGAACTAAAACAACCGTCGTGCAGAGTTTTTAAAACAGAATAAACTGTTTCAGTTTCGCTGTGCGATTACAATTTTTCACTGAGAAATCTGACGTCGTGTAATTTTGGATAACATCGTCAATAAATTCACAAAGAAATATATCCGATCGCAAAAGTAAAACCACTGTATTGTAGTGTTTTTCAAACTGTATATACTGTGAATTTTTCTCTCTCCTAATGTAATTTTTCAGGAAAAAATCTGTCGTCGTCATGTCTTTTGGAAAACGTCATTTACTTTACCACACCGAAACATCGATTCCAAAAGATAAACAACCGTTCTGTAGAGTTTTCAAACTGTGCGAGTTTCACTCTAAAAAAAAAACCATAAACTCATCGAGTTTCACTCTCCTATTGCAAACCTTCACCGAGAATTCGGCGGTCGTGTATTTTGAATACCATCGACAAAACCTCCGCAACTAAACATCCGATTCAATAAGTAAAACCAGTGTTCCGTAGTGTCTTTAGAACCGAATGTATTATGTACTGTGAGAGTTTCGCTCTACTTTTGCAATTTTTCAAGGAGATATCTGCGGTCGTGTACTTTGGATACCATTGACAATAAACATACAACGAAAAATTCGTTTTCTAAAGTAAAACAACCGTCATGTAGTTTTCAAACTGAATAAATTGTGCGAGTTTTACTTTTTCCGAGGATTCTGCGGTCATGTCTTTTAGATACCATCGACAAAACCTCACAACCATGCATCCGATTCCAAAAGTAAAACCACCGTTTTGTAATATTCAGAACTGAAAAAAAACCGTGGGTGTTTCGCTATGTCATTGCAATTTTTCACCGAGAAATCTGCGGTCGTGTCGTTTGGATACGATTGACAATAACACCACAACGAAACATCCGATTCCGAAAGTAAAACCACCGTTCTGTATCATTTTTAAGACTGAATAAACTTTCCGCTGTCTTATCGCAAATTTCCCCCGAGAAATTTGCTGTAGTGTCTTTTGGATACCACCGACAACTCCCCAACGAAACATCCGATTTCAAAAGTAAAAGCACCGTTTTGCAGGGTTTTCAAAACTGAATAATATTTGCGAGTTTCGCCATGATTGCAATGTTTCACCGAGAAATCTGCGTTGGTGTCATTTGTGTAAGATCGACAACAAATACAAAACACATCCTCCGATTTCAAAAGTACAGGCAAGGTTTTGTTAATGTTTTCAAAACTGAGTAAAACGTGCGAGTTTCGCTGTCTGATTGCAATTTTTGACAGTGAAACATACCAGGAGACATCGGATTCTAAAAGAAAAGGCATTGTTTTGTAGAGTTTTCGAAATTGAATAAACTGTGCTGGCTTCGCTGTCTGATTGCAATTTTTTCAGGTAGAAATCTGCGGTGGTGTCTTTTGTTTACGATCAACAATAATTCCAGAACGGAACATCCAATTTCAAAAGTAAAGGAATCGTTTTGTAGAGTTTATGAAACTGAATATGCTGTGCGAGTTTCGGTGCGCGATTGCAATTTTTTTCCGAGAAATCTCGGTGGTGTCTTTTGGGAACGGTCGACAAAAGCTCCGCAATGATTCCATAATTAAAGGCATCGTAGTGTTTTTAAAATTGAATAACTGTACGATTTTCGCTGTCTGGTTGCAGGTTTTCCATGAGAAATCTACGGTTGTGTCTTTTGGGTACGATCAACAATAACTCCACAACGAAACATCTGATTCCGAAAGAAAAGACACCGTTTTGTAGAGTTTTCAAAACTAAATAAACCGTGCGAGTTTCTCTGCCTGATTCTAATTTTTGACTGAGACACGTGCCGTGGTATCTTTTAGGTACGATCGAGAAAAATTCAACGAAATGTTTGGTTATAAATTTAGAGGCATCGTTTTGTAGTTTCCAAAACTGAATAAATTCTGCAATTTTTGGTGTCTGATTACAATTTTTCAACCAGATATCTGCTTCAGTTTGTTTTGGGTTCGGTCTAAAATAGCTCCCGAATGAAACTCTGCATCCAAAATTAAATTCATCGTTTTGAACAGTTTCTAAAACTGAATAAACGGGAGACTTCGCCTGACTGATTCCAGTTTTTCAGTGAGATACGTTTCGTTATGATCGTGTGCAGTATTACGTACTACGCTGAAAGGCTAAGTACAGTTTTCGAAATGTAATTAGTTACGGGGAAAACTGATACAAGTATGGGGCCGTCCGTAAAGTACGTCCGAGATTACAGGGGGAGGGAGGGAGGTTTAGTAATTAGAACGTCCAGCGGCAAAAATATAGTGGAATCGTAATATTAAAAAACTCCCGTTTGTTCACATTGGAATTTAAATATGTTTGCAAATGTCTTTACATTATCGTGGGGGAATAGTGTTTTTTCCCCTTTTCGCAGTCCTTTACGACAGTCTGCAGTATCTTTTATGCTTCTTAGAATTAAGCTCTCTCAACTTAATTTACTGAGAGAACGCAATGTTTATTGCTTACTTATATTTTACCTGGAATATTCGTTTTTTAGGGTGAGAGGCGTCTCCGGGCCCCACTCTGTATTCTATGCCTAAAATCTCAGTTGTTTCGAGTTACAGAAAAAACAAAACAAACTAATGCGTTATCGACCGAGCTGTTTTGAGAAGGGTTGTGCTCCCTAGGGTAGCAGTGTAGAAAACTACATCGAGCAAAGGTAAATGAGTCACAAAAAGTTTTAGATTGCGTGGGATAGTTTAAACGTCAATGAAACTTGATCTCTGCCGTGGTGGAGCGAAAACAAACGACTGGCGCCACTGTAACAGAACCGCGATTTACGTGTTGCTTCACCTTTACGTGTTGCTTCACCTCGGCAGAGTATGTTCAATAAAGCACGCAGTCAAAGTGAGTTCAGTGCTGGGTTAGTAGGGTTGTATATATCTGCGGCTTCTTAATTCCGAATGGATAAGCAGAAGTTATTTCAGCAGCTGCAGGCAGTATATAAAACAGCACATCCAAATAAAACAGGGAAACAACAACAGAATAATGTTGTATCCATTTGGAACTCCTTTAAGGCAGATTTAAATTTACCTGAATTAGTAGAAAAGTACTCGAGTGGAAATCAAAAGAATTACAGAGAAAAGCTTCACTGCTTTCATTCTGGGGAAAACAAACCCAACAAGCTGCTATAAAAACTGCATCTTCTGATATGAAATCGATGTTTTAAACGCAGATGTATTTGGACTATTGAAAAGAAAACAAAGTGGAATGTTAACGGAAGCACAGACGAAAGAACTAACCTTAAAAAAGCAGAAGCTAAAGGAACTTCAAAAAAGACTGGGAAAACAAAGAGTGAAATGCAGAGAAAAAGAAAAGGGCGTGCAACAAACTAAAGTAAGGGACGTGAACTTTGTGGAACATATACTGCACTCAAATTCAAGCTTAAAGTCTGGAAAAAAAAACAAGCCGTCCTTCTTTAGAAAACGACCAGCCACTGCTTTTGAAACCAATTACGGATATAGCTATACATACTGCGATCAAAAAGTTCCGAGACTAGGTACGTAGCGCGCCAACAAATGGCAGTACGCAGATGCGCGAACGGCGGTAGAGGGCAGTGACCTTCATGAGTAATTGTGTCAAGTGGCATCGTTCTGTGAACATCGGGAGCTGTGCTACACGATATTTGGTGACCACGCGCAGAACACAGCAGCGATTTCGGTATGGACTGCAAACTAGCAGCGAGCGAAAATCAAATTCAGCATCAAACTCGGCAAATCAGGAATGGAGACGCACGAAATGTTGCGGCAGACTTATGGTAATGAAGCAATGAGTCGTGAGAGGTGTTTTGAATGGCACTCGCGCTTCAAGAGCGGCACTAAAAGACGATGAGAGGTCAATGCAACCGTCCACGAGCAAAACCCCCAAAAATGTGGACAAAATTAGGGAACTGGTGCATCAGCAGGGCAGTAGCCAGACACAGAAGTTGAGACGGGCGGCTGATGCTTGAGGTCGGGCAGAAATTTTACTGTCTCCTTTTTACTGTGTGTGTGTATGTTATTCACAATGCTTATTATCACGAGCTATAATTTTCTTCCGAGGAAAACAAAATAGCGTTTCTATAGAAATACAATACTATACAAAACACTTAAGTATAAAAGATCAATGTGACTGATTAGGTCTTTTTAATGATTAGCTTCTTTAATTTGTTACTTACTTTCTTTGAGAGAGATAGCTGTGGATCGGATCAGCGGGGCATCGGGACACTTTCCGAAGGTGGACCAATCAAGAAATGGTCCACCTTCTCGCATACTTGATTTGGATTTTTTTTAAACGAATGAATAAGTGTTTTGGTACTTGCGAATAATAATCGCTAATCTCATTGGAGATTCATTTCTGTCTGAAAAAAATTCTCTTAAAAAAAACTTTTTCTTCAATTTATGTTGGTCATTGGCTCTGAAATGATATAGCAGATTTCTCTGTACTTAGGTGAAAAAAGCCCAGCCTGGCTGTTTTGTTTGTTTGGAGGTTTAACGACCACCGTGAGCAACTCAATGGGCTATAAGCAGTCGCCCGTCCCTAATTTAGGGCCACTGGTTGCAGGGAAGGGAGAGAGCCAGTGCCGTAAGACAAACACAACATCCATGCCTCACCGGGATCCGAACCCGGACCCCGTTCGAACGAACGATCAGAGGCCATCGCTTAGACCACTGCACCACCGGGGCGGCCCCGCCTGGCTGAGCACGTTGTTATACACTGTCGATCCACATTGTGACCACCAGCTGATATCCAGAGTAACCGCCGTGGGCAGTGCGGACAGCAGTTAGACGGGTTGGAGTGACTCAATAATGTGCTGGAAAGTGTTCACAGGTATGTGGAGCCATGCTGACTGCAGTGCATCTGACACCCGCTGAAAGGTGCGTGGTGGAGGATCCATAGAGCGAACAACACGATTGAGGTGGTACCACAGATGCTCGATTGGGTGAGGCTATCACGATTGAGGTCGTACCACAGATGCTCGATTGGGTGAGGCTATCACGATTGAGGTCGTACCACAGATGCTCGATTGGGTGAGGCTATCACGATTGGGGTTGTACCACAGATGCTCGATCGAACCTGAGGCTATCTCTGGGGAATTAGGTGGCCAGGGAAGTACTTTGAAGTTTTCATTGTGCTCTTCCAACCAAATGCCGACATTTCCAGCTGTGTGACACATTGCATTGTCGTTCTGGAAGATTCCATACGCCCCAGGAAAGACAATCAGCATGCTGTATGGGTGTACGTGGTCTGCAAGGATGGATTCATAACGAATTCAGTCCATAGTGGACCCAGAGACTGCCACGAAAACATTCCACAGAACATAACGCTGGCCCCCACCAGCTTGTGCTCTTCCAGAATGGTTGAAGAGTGTTTGTTCTCCAATGTTTCTCGCCTTATACGCCAACGTCCATCTGTTCGATGAAGCAGAAAACGTGACTCATCGAAGACGGCAATCCTTTTCCAATCAGCGGAGGTCCAATTCCTATACTGCTGTGCAAATGTAAGCATTTTCTGCCGACACACCTTCGTTAGCACAGGTGCAGTGACCATCCGTCTGCATCGGATTCCCATATGCAACAAGGTTCGTTGAACTGTCGTTTTAGAAACACTCCCGGTAGCCCTCAGTGTGTTACTCTACTGTAGCTTGCCGATCGGCCCTCACGCACCTATCTTTGAAGCCGACGTTTACCTCTCACATCAATGACAAGTGGTGCTCCGCAGTTCCCACATCGCTTATTCGCAATGGTGACATTTCTCCAATTATGATACACTTTAACCACAGCAGCACGCGAACAGTTCTCAAACTGAGCTGTTTCAGAAATACTGCTTCACTTGCCCGAAAGCCAATAATCATCCCTTTTTGCAAATCTGATAAATCGCTCCTTTTATCCACGACAGCAATCAGTGATATGTTTTTAGATCAAATGATCATATGTAGAGGATTTTAGGGAGTGTCTGACCTCCCTAAAAAACTCATGTGTTGATGCTGCATTTAATCATGAAGAGATATTTTAGATTTTGACGTTAAATTGTTATTTTTAAAATTTACTCACGACTAATTTGTCTTATAATTCATCCAGGATTAAAAGAAATTTTTCATGAGGGAATTCATGAAGTATTTTTCTGAAAGTACTGGGATTTTTGTAGACTTCAAGATAAAAATTATACAAATTATCCGCCCGATTTGGTTGTCCCAATCCGCCCCTCATTACAAATTATAATATATTGCAATATATAAATGAAATTCTCACAACTAAGAATCGGAGACCAGTGCTTCAATATGAAACACATGAATTAACAGCTTTTTTTTTCTGCTGGTCCTGAGTGCATCCATTTGAACCCAGAATGTTGAATATGAATAACGATGTATTGTGAACCAACTATACACTTAACAGTAAAAGTACACAAAAATCCAACTTATTGGCGTAAAAATGTAAATATACGTTTCCAAGCTATCGCATAATAACCAGATGGCTTTCTTGGAAATGTATATTTATGTTTTTACGCCAATAAATCGGATTTCTACTGTACTTTTACTATTATGTTGAACATTGGCGATACATTTAGGATTCAATTCCGCTACGCCACAAAAAAATGTTCAGCCACAAAGTTACGTCTAAGAGATTTAACAATTTTTAAATAGCGCATATGTGGGCGAGTCGTGAAATTCAAAGCCAATTTTTCATCCAAACTGAAAGTAGAAAACGTACACTTCTCTGATGGAATCAAGGTTAAACTTTGGCTGCAGCAAGAAGGAACACAACAAAGTTGTCTCAATTCTCTCAAAGTAGTAACATATTGGGTAACATACAAAAGAATAAAAACACTATGTATTTTTGATAATTTCAAATTCGAATTTTAAATAATAATGGCAAAAAGGTGTACAAATGAATTGCATTCAACAAAGTTAAAAACAGCTATAAAAGCCTACAGTAAAATGTAGGAACTAACACAGAATTACGTATAAAACTGAAAAATGTGTAACTGAGAAACGTATTACCGAGGTTCCACTCGTACGTGCTTACGTGTGCGACTGCAAAGTTTTATCAGAATAACAGTATTCCCCGCTCAGGCACGTTGCAGAGTGCACATGACAAGGTCGAATATATGTATATATAAGCGGTAGCCCAGGACATACGAGCTATAGTGTGTAAAGTGAGCACAATGGGCAGAGATAGTGATTTGTGGGACGTTAAAAAAGGAATGATCATCGGCTACCGCCCTTAGGGTGGAAGCATCTCAGAAACAGCAGACTTCGTACGCTGTTCGCGAGGTGCTGTAATAAGGGTGTACAAAGAATGGGCCGCTGGCACACTGAATAAATCCCAACGTCAGAACTGTGGAGCCCTAAAGGCCATCGCTCCAGAGAAGAAAGTCACCTCCGTCGACTGGTAAAGGGCAATCGACAAGCAAAAGTGCTGCAATTGATCAGCAAATGAATGCTGGGCACCCAGATAACAGTAGAGTGAACCCTGTTGAGCATGGGTCTCCGCGGTTGATGCTGCGTCAAGGTGCCCATGTTAACCCAGGTTCATCGACAGCGACGCCTGAGACTACCGTCATTGGAGGATTGGAAAAAGGTTGTCTTCTCCGACGAATCAAGGTTTCTACTTCACAGAAGTGACGGGTGGCAGTGGATACGACGTGAGACACACGAGAACCAACACTTGGACATGCTTGTCGGTCGAGTACAGGCCGGCGGTGGCATATCTAGGGAATGTTTTCCTAGTATGACCTGGCACCGCTGATACCACTGGATGGGGCGCCAATAGCTACCTGTCCATCCTCGCCGACCACATGCATCCCTTCATGTTGGAAGTTTACCCTGGTGGTGATGGTGTCTACCAACAGGATAATGCATCCTGCCATGTCATTAAGAGAGTGCTTGACTGGTTCCAGGAACACGACAGCAATGTCTCCGTTCTCCCTTGGCCGGAGAAATTGCCCAACCTCAATCCCATAGAGCACTTGTGGGACTATTTGGATCAACAAGTATGATGTGCCAACCCACAGCCACGTCATCTCCGAGACCTCCGTGCTCTTCTTAAGTACGAATGGGCATGTGTGCCACAGGCAACCTTCCAGAGTCTCATTGTGTCCATGCCATGCCATGCCATGCCGTCTTGCCGCTGTCATGCTGGCCACGGGTGGTTATTTCCATTATTAGGTAGGTGGTCATATTATTCTGATACTACTGTGTATACATCCTTTCAGAGTTTTCACCTTGATCATGATGAATGTCACCAACTCTCGTCATTTTTCAGGTAGAACGAGGAAGTAATAAATCAGGAAAATGACTTATTTGATGATATCGTGATCAAGGTAGAAACCGAGAAATGGCAAAGGGATACAAAAATATTGCTATAAAAACTGACCACTGTTGGGCAACTACGAGACTGAATTTCAATGGGCATCAAAAGACCCAGAGGACAACTCTGTTGGAGATGGGTGGATGAAATTCAAAAGCATGCCGGAGTGATATGGAGGCGGCTGGCAAATGCAAGAAAGTTTTGGAGGGAGCTTGGGGAGACTGATAATGGTTCATAAAGTTGATACATATTTGGCTGACTGACAATACAAAATTAACTTCACTCTCCAATGTTACTGTCATCTCTATGAAGGTTTAAATAGTGGTAGGCATGGGTCTTGGGAGCCATTTACAGCCTTAAGGGAGAAAATGGGAGGTTCCTATCTTCAGAAATTTAGCTCAGTCTTTCCTGAGCTAAATTTCTGAAGATAGGAACCATTTGGATGTTCAAATGTGCTCAGAAAATAAAAAGTCAAAAAATCAAACTACCTTTTAAAATAATAAATTCACTACTTGTTAAATTTTTATGGCTCCAGGGCCACAAATTAACTACTTCAGATAAGACGAGATTATTGTGCTTCTTGTCACATGAATAAATGTAATGTGGAACTGCTTGATTTGAGCTTCAGTTCGGTTCTTTGAAGGTGATGAAAAAAGATGTTTGTACAGAAAATGAGAAGAGAATGAACCTATTTAGACATTTTCAATTTCACGTGTTCTTTTTAACCTCCATTCCCTTAGTTCTTGGAAGAGAAGAGAACTGACTTTTCCTTTGCTTGAATTCCTATTTGTTGAATTCATTTGTTCCTTCTAAGCTTCTACGTACAACAGGGGCATAGCCATTTATTATTAAAATGCTTTTGTGAAATAATTTATAAATTATAATATATATTTTTGTAACTTTTCTTTAAAAAAATCATATACCCAATATTATTATATGACCTCCCCCCCCCCAATATTCTTCACTTTTTTTTTTTTTTTTTTTTCATGTGTACTACAATTCTACTTTTGCCAACCCATGGATACAGTCGAAGCCTTTCACAGCCTACCTTTTTTTTTAAATAATGTAAATGGAGAAAATCACATAACATAGTACGATCTGTGTATTATACATAAATTGTACGTTGAAAAACTTTTAAAGAACTTCACTTTCGCAACTTCTGATCATTTTCGAATTAATAAAAGTTTGTTCAATAAAATTTCTTCCTAAATACAGTATTTTAAAAGTTGTATAATATTTTAATTTTACTGTGCTTATTCATCGAAGAAAGGTTGAATAAATTGTCCGAACGCTTTTCAAAGTTTTAAAATTTCATATTATAATTGGTATATCTTGCTGGAACCTTGACCCCCCACCCCCTCTACCAGTTGGTCTTCCTTGATAGTGCCAAAATAAGTTTGGGAAAGAGTCAAGCCACTTTCCTTTTACGACTGCACCCGTGTTCCAAACCCCTAATTATCACACTACAGCAATAATGTTTAAAAAATGTCTCCTATTCTCTCAAAATATACACTAAATGATGTCCATAGAACCCCCAAAAGGCGGTAGCCAGGGTACCAGAGCCTCCCGAAATTTTAAGACAGCAATGCTGCACCTATCAGATCTACACTGCTGGCCACGGCAGCAGTGACACCTGGTGGGCCGTGAAGAATTGTTGCACGATGCGTGCCACATGCGGGCGTGCATTGTCCTGTTGAAACGTGACCACTGGCAGGTCCTGCAGGTAAGGGAGGACTACAGGATCCAAAACGTCGGAGATGTAGCGGTGGCTGTTGAGTGTACCGGCGATGGGTACCAGAGGGGTGCGGGTGTCATATCCAATTGCGCTCCAAACCATAACACCAGGCGACGGACCGGTATGGCGATGCATAATGCAGGCATAATACAGTCTCTCACCGCGGTGCCGCCACATGTGGATCCGACCATCGTGGAGTTGCAGGCAGAAGCGAGACTCGTCGGAGAAGACAATGTCGTGCCATTCCGTAGTCCAGGTGCGACGTTCAACAGCCCACTGCCGCCGCACTCGCCGATGGTGTAACGTCCATGGTAATCAGAGCAATGGCCGCCGTGCGACAAGTCCCCGCTCCTGCAGACGACTTCGAATGGTACGTGCTGACACAGGTTGTTGCGCAACACACCCTAATTCCTGCGCTAACGTTCGTGATGTGGCGGTGTGAGCCGTCAATGCCCGCAGCACAACATGCCGGTCCTCTCGTTCGGTGGTGTGCCGCGGATGCGGTAATCGCTCGCGTCGGTCTGTCCATCCCTCCTGCACCCACCAAATCCATACTCGCCTCATTGTAGCTGGATGTCGTCCCACACAGGCACTGATGTCTCTGTACGATAAACCGCTGTCGCGACAAGCCACTATTCGTCCTCTGTTGAACTCTGAAACGTACTGGAATGACTGCCGTATTCTGCGACGCAGCACCAGGAAGCTTCCCACACACAGGTCCGGCAGCACAACACACTTCCACTACTTACACCCCGCCTTCTGTGCACCCTTCTTAGAGTGCTTTTCGGTGGCGTGCCGGGCGCACATGATTTGCATATGCCCAGCAATGCTAATAATCGTTTGCATGTCCTCTCTCGAGTGACGCATGCTGCAAATTTCAGGCAAATTGGATGCTTCTTTCTTGGTGTTGCATTTTGGGTGGCCAGCAGTGTAATTCTGTAATACTGCTAAGAAATTTATTAACCAAAATATTTTATTGTGGAATAACTTTTTTACGGGTCATATAGAGGTTATTTTTCATGAAAGTTGGTTGTCAAATTTTCGAACTAAAGCCTAGTTCGTCATCATAAGCCTAGTTCGTCATCAGGACTATGTTAGTTCGAAAATTTGACAACCAACTTTCATGAAAAATAACCTTTATAAGACCCGTAAAAAAGTTATTCCACAATACAAAAGGAATAGAGGTGCCATAAATTCATTTACAACTAGGATTAAAACCACATACGGGCTGGATATATGCCGAAACACCAGTGACATAGTCCTGATGACGAACTAGGCTTTAGTTCGAAAATTTGACAACCAATTTTCATGAAAAATAACCTCTATAAGACCCGTAAAAAAGTTATTCCACAATACAATATGAATACAGGTGCCATAAATTCATTTACAACCTAAATATTTTGGAAATGGTATAGCACTTACATGCCTTATTAAAACATTTCTTTCATAAGTTCAGGTGGCTTTCTGGTTTTAATTTCAATATTTATTCCCAGTCTTCAAAAAACCACTACTCGTATACTGAATGTAAAGCAAAATGTTGTTAGCAAGGTGGAGACCTATATGCTTCGGTGGTTTGGCCATGTTGAAAGAATGAGGGATGAAATGCTTACTAAGAAAATATTTTCAGCCCAAGTGGCAGGAAAGAAAGGCAGAGGAAGGCCAAGGAAGACATGGGTGGATCACATTCAGGAGTGTCTGCATGAGAAAAAGATTATGAGTATGAAGTATAAAAGATCTTGTGTACGGCGTGTAACGGATATCAGTGAAGCACGAGTTGTATGTCAAGATCGCTGTAAATGGCAAAGTTTGATACGACAACAATAAGTAAAAATATCTGGAAGTTTGCATTTCTTTATGGAGCTAACCTCTGAATCTCAGAGAACAGCTTAGTGATATGAATGTATGTATACTGAATACGAACAGCGAACGACACTAGCTTTAGTTATGATTTTTGAAGATGAAGAAAAAACATTCACATTGTGTCATCACCTGTTCAATGTCCGCACTGATCCTTTTCAGTAAAAGTAGAAATGTTGGAGCAAAAGAAAGCTCTGAGAGAAACGAGAAAAGCACGTACACCGGAAATCTCAGATTGAAACCAAAGCAAGCTAGTTGGCATTCATTTGTCCTAAATTGACCTTCAAAGTTTTATAACTAGACTGGGAAGTAGAAATCCACGTTACAGCACTACCCATTGTCCCGTCATCTCCACCAGACAAATTAGAAACACTACACCAAAAGGAAGCCAAAACATAAGTCTGAATAACTACACTGTTTTTCAGAAAAACCCACAACAGAAGTCTTTAATAACTACACTGGGAGTGGGAGGTAGAGATCCAAGTTACAGCACTACCCATTGTCCCGTCATTTCCACCAGACAAATCAGGAACACTACACCAAAAGGAAGCCACAACACAAGTCTGAATAACTACACTGTTTTTTAGAAAGAAGCCACAACAGAAGTCTTTAATAACTACACTGGGAGTGGGAGGTGGAGATCCAAGTTACATCGCTACCCATTGTCCCGTTATCTCCACCAGACAAATCAGGAACACTACACCAAAAAGAAGCCACAAGTCTGAATAACTACACTGTTTTTCAGAAAGAAGCCACAACAGAAGTCTTCAATAACTACACTGGGAATGGGAAATAGAGATCCACGTTACAGCACTACCCATTGTCCCGTCATCTCCACCAGACAAATCAGGAACACTACACCAAAAGGAAGCCACAACACAAGTCTGAATAACTACACTGTGTTTCAGAAAGAAACCACAACAGAAGTCTTTAATAACTACACTGGGAGTGGGAAGTAGAGATCCAAGTTACAGCACTACCCATTGTCCCGTCATCTCCACCAGACAAATCAGGAACACTACACCAAAAGGAAGCCACAACACAAGTCTGAATAATTACACTGTTTTTCAGAAAGAAGCCAGAACAGAAGTCTTTAATAACTAAACTGGGAGTGGGAGGTAGAGATCCAAGTTACAGCACTACCCATTGTCCCGTAATCTCCACAAGACAAATCAGGAACACTACACCAAAAGGAAGCCACAACACAAGTCTGAATAACTACACTGTTTTTCAGAAATAAGCCACAACAGAAGTCTTTAATAACTACACTGGGAGTGGGAAGTAGAGATCCAAGTTACAGCACTACACATTGTCCTGTCATCTCCACCAGACAAATCAGAAACACTACACCAAAAGGAAGCCACAACACAAGTCTGAATAACTACACTGTTTTTCAGAAATAAGCCACAACAGAAGTCTTTAATAACTACACTGGGAGTGGGAAGTAGAGATCCAAGTTACAGCACTACACATTGTCCTGTCATCTCCACCAGACAAATCAGAAACACTACACCAAAAGGAAGCCACAACACAAGTCTGAATAACTACACTGTTTTTCAGAAAGAAGCCAGAACAGAAGTATTTAATAACTACACTGGGAGTGGGAAATACAGATCCAAGTTACAGCACTACCCATTGTCCCGTCATTTCAACCAGACAAATCAGGAACACTACACCAGAAGGAAGCCACAACACAAGTCTGAATAACTACACTGTTTTTCAGAAAGAAGCCAGAACAGAAGTCTTTAATAACTAAACTGGGAGTGGGAGGTAGAGATCCAAGTTACAGCACTACCCATTGTCCCGTAATCTCCACTAGACAAACCAGGAACACTGCACCAAAAGGAAGCCACAACACAAGTCTGAATAACTACACTGTTTTTCAGAAAGAAGCCAGAACAGAAGTCTTTAATAACTACACTGGGAGTGGGAAATAGAGATCCAAGTTACAGCACTACCCATTGTCCCGTCATTTCAACCAGACAAATCAGGAACACTACACCAGAAGGAAGCCACAACACAAGTCTGAATAACTACACTGTTTTTCAGAAAGAAGCCAGAACAGAAGTCTTTAATAACTAAACTGGGAGTGGGAGGTAGAGATCCAAGTTACAGCACTACCCATTGTCCCGTAATCTCCACTAGACAAATCAAAAACACTACACCAAAAGGAAGCCACAAAACCAGTCTGAATAACTACACTGTTTTTCAGAAAGAAGGCACAACAGAAGTCTTTAATAACTACACTGGGAGTGGGAGGTAGAGATCCAAGTTACAGTACTACCCATTGTCCCGTCATCTCCACCAGACAAATCAGGAACACTACACCAAAAGGAAGTCACAACACAAGTCTGAATAACTACACTGTTTTTCAGAAAGAACCCACAACAGAAGTCTTTAATAACTACACTGGGAGTGGGAGGTAGAGATCAAGTTACAGCACTACCCATTGTCCCGTAATCTCCACTAGACAAATCAGGAACACTACACCAAAAGGAAGCCACAAAACCAGTCTGAATAACTACACTGTTTTTCAGAAAGAAGCTAAAATAAAAGTCTTTAATAACTACACTGGGAGTGGGAGGTAGAGATCCAAGTTACAGCACTACCCATTGTCCCATCATCTCCACCAGACAAATCAGGAACACTACACCAAAAGGAAGCCACAACACAAGTCTGAATAACTACACTGTTTTTCAGAAAGAAGTCACAACAGAAGTCTTTAATAGCTACACTGGGAGTGGGAGGTAGAGATCCAAGTTACAGCATTACCCATTGTCCCGTCATCTCCACCAGACAAATCAGGAACACTACACCAAAAGGAAGCCACAACACAAGTCTGAATAACTACACTGTTTTTCAGAAAGAAGCCACAACAGAAGTCTTTAATAGCTACACTGGGAGTGGGAGGTAGAGATCCAAGTTACAGCACTACCCATTGTCCCATCATCTCCACCAGACAAATCAGGAACACTACACCAAAAGGAAGCCACAACACAAGTCTGAATAACTACACTGTTTTTCAGAAAGAAGCCACAACAGAAGTCTTTAATAGCTACACTGGGAGTGGGAGGTAGAGATCCAAGTTACAGCACTACCCATTGTCCCATCATCTCCACCAGACAAATCAGGAACACTACACCAAAAGGAAGCCACAACACAAGTCTGAATAACTACACTGTTTTTCAGAAAGAAGCCAGAACAGAAGTCTTTAATAACTAAACTGGGAGTGGGAGGTAGAGATCCAAGTTACAGCACTACCCATTGTCCCGTCATGTCCACCAGACAAATCAGGAACATTACACCAAAAGGAAGCCACAAGAGAAGTATGAAAAGAAAGCCAAGCCCAGTCAGTTTTTTCTAAAAAACCTTCAGTATTTTGTAATTGGGATTGGGTCGTAGGGAGGAAAGTATCATCAGTTCGATAAAGAACTAAGTGTGCATTATTTTTTTCTCGTTTGGTACATTACTCGTAGTAAACTATGATTTATCAGTGCCATATATTTTAATATTACACTGAATTATCCTTGTCAAAAATTTTGTTCAAGGCTGAGATCGTTAGGATGGGCTAAAAGAAACCCGATTAATTTCGTTCAAGCTGAGATGTTAGATAGGCTAAAAGAAACTGCACGACCTGGTCCCCCTCTGGCTACGGCCCTGTGCATGAGGATCGTCGAAGAACCATTCAAGACATTGATACCATCGTCAATGTGTCATACAAAACAGTGCAACAAATTTTGACGTTGCTTTTGAGCATGCACCACATTGCTGCAAATTTGTGCCAAACATTCTGAACCCTGAACAGAAGGCGCTCCGTGTCGAACTCTGTCAAGATCTTCGTCAGGAGGTGGTGAATGATCCAACGTTTCTGTTGCAGGTTATCCTTAATTCTGAAACATCCTTAATTCTGAAACATATCTAGCAATCTTCTAATACACATTCACGGTGCAAAATAATTTTAGTCCAAAGTATCTTCTATGGCGAACAGAGCTTCTACGGCATTATTTTGAAAAAATTAAAAACATAATTGAGAGAACAAAATAAAAAATTAATGTTATGGTATTAAAAAAAACTTTATTACTCTGCAGTTTTCTTTATAATAATGTATCTTTTCAATAACTTAACACAAAGGTATAGACAGCTGAACTTCAGCAAATAAAAGTTTCTCTTCCATAAAAAACAATTATGTACATAATCACATAGCAAAATTTCTTATAAAACAGTTACAAAATTATTTGTAACAATACGTGAAAATGTTATTATTTTGTGTTACCTTATGTAACTTACAATATGCTACAAAGCAGGTAAAACATTGAGACCATCTGTGCAAGATACCAAACAATCACACACACACAATTCCCTAAAGTTATAACTCACTTGATTTAAAAGAAATATGTTAATGTCATACCAAATATTTGCAGAAACCAAACTTCTACAGGCTATAATTTTATGTACAAATACTTGTTAATTGTGCCTGTAAAATGGCATGAAAATTCATATTTTCAGTAATTGAAGAAGTTTTGCAAATGACTTCCAGGTGACACAACAGGTGATTCTTCTGACTTCTGGTGATTCTTCTGACCACCACAGTGGTGCTCAACAGATGGTGACCTCAGTTTCCTCTGTTAGATGAAATAATTTGGAGAATATAGATGAACAGGTTGATGATATCTAGGTACAAGTTCAAAGCAGCAAAGATGTACTCTTCAGGAGAAATACTGTACTTGTGATGGCCACCAATGAGTAACTGGGTATCATACACTAAGTACTGGAAAAAAAAAAAAAAAGAGGATGAAAAATTAAGTACCTGACAGCAAAACAATATTAAAATAATACTGGGCCTCTTCATTTTTGAAGACAACTTTGATTACAACATTTTATGTAACTTATCTGTGATTACATTGTCTTAGTGAGAGATGGATTTGCCTCCTCGGGGTGCTCCATGAGCAATGGCGGCACACAGAACAGCAACAAGGGTCTCTGTGAATCTTGGAGAGGTACCAGCTAGTTCTGTGTGGCATACTTGGGAAAATCGTACTCTTGGTCAAAAGAGTGTTAAAGATTTTGTTGTTTATGATCAGCATCTGAAACACTTAGTTGTTGACACTCGTGCGACGAGAGGTAAGGATGTTGGTTCTGATCATTACTTGGTAGTGTCACGAGTGAAACTGAATGTTGGTTGAAAGACACCCTGAAAATCATCAGCATTATTCCGATGTACTCAGAGAACGGCTGAAATCTTGTGAGAGGGATGTAGAAAAGAAATGGGAACGTTTTAAGAACTATGTTGTCACTACTGCTGAAGAGGTCTGTGGCACCACAGTAGTGGGTAACAATAGAGGTGATGCTTGGTGGAATAGTGAGATTGAAGAGGCAGTAAAGAGAAAGAAGGAAGCCTATGTGGGGATGTTGCAAGGTAGAGTTTCTGTGGTTGAATATAGCTGTAAGAAGCATGAAATAGCTAAGTTGGTTCACCAGAGTAAGGCACATGATAAGAAGAAGGAGAAGGTGGAAAGCAATGAATTGGCTTTTTGAAAAGACAGAAAACTTTCAGGAAGTACATGGAACTCAGGAAAAATAGGGGGAACAAAGTTGTGTGAAGAATAGGATCGGGGAAATGATATGGTCTGCTAAATTAGTCTGCTAAATAAATAAATTATATGGGAGCCCAATGAGTTAAGTGAAAGATTGGGTGAATACTTCTGTGATTAGATCAAGAAAGCAAAGGTGATTCTGAGGCAGAAGCAGAAGATGTCACAGTGAAGGATGGAAGCACAGGAGGGATCTCAAGAGAAGATGTGTGTAAAGCTCTAAAATCTCTTCAGACTGGTAAGGCTTCGGGAGTTGATGGCATAACTGCCGAGATGTTGAAATACGATGGTGACTCTGTAATTGACTGGCTAACTGAAATTTGCCAGTTGTTCTGGGAGGAATGGCCCCTCGGGATTCGAAGGATGCTATCATTGTTCCCTTGTATAAGGGAAAAGGTGACCAGACTGACTGCAAGAACTATTGTGATATTAGCTTACTTAGTGTGCCAGAGAAAGTGTTTGGTAAGGTCCTTATTGATAAAGCACGAGGTCTTACATCCGAGAAAGTGTGTGGATGTTCAGTGGTTTTATGCCTAGCAACGGCTGTGCATGGTTCGTACTCTTCCAAGCAAAATAGATTCAAGCACTTTTCAAGGACTTTTTAAACCCGAATTATCATGTGTGTACTGTCCGTCAGTCAGTAGGTAGGTAGGTATTTTAGTAAGTTTAGAATATTAATCTTAGCTGGGGCTGGCACACCTTCAATGACCTGCTATTACCCCTTCCCCACAGTTCGTTTATTTTATTAACTTTGAATTGCTTTTCTGTTTTGGTATTTTTCGAAATCATTTTATCTTGCGAAATATTTTGAAAGGGTACACTATTTTCGTATTCATTTGCTGATAAAACACTTATTGTTTGTTTTAACCTTTTATTTTTGATGCATGACTTTGATGCTTAGATGGATATTTTTGATGCAGTGGGGAGAAGAAAGGGTCCACGCATGAAGCACAAGCAATTCCTGGAAGTTCCACCCTCCAGCAAGAATGCGTCCCTAAATCCAGTAAACAGAAGCCCATCACAATTTCGAATACATCATTCCACTTATTTTACTCACATGGCTGATGCTTTACTCTGTAGTGATGTCATAGCCAAGGTACCAGCTGTCCACATATTCCCCTGGGTTGAATGTAAGTTCTGGGCTATTTGATCAGCTTGGTGTTTTTATTGGAACTACACAGAAATCTCCTATATAACTTTTTAGCACAAACAATTATTTTACACATGCTCTTTCATATCATTACTTAACAAACAAAACAATTTTTTCAAGTACTTTCAAGGACTTGAAAATGAACTTTTTTATTCAAGGACTTTTCAAGGAGTGTACGAACCATGCTGTGCTAACCAAATTTTTGCTATCTTCATAGATTTAGAAAAAGTTTATGACAGAGTAAATATGACACTTTTGTGGAAAGTACTGAATAAATAGGGTGTTACTGGAAACCTACGTAATTAAGAAGAAGGTAGTGTAGAACACGCTAAATTGCGTATAAGGCGTACCGATGGGGTCACCTCTTTCCCCACTTTTGGCTGAAGTATACCTGCAAAATATTGAGCAATCAATAGTGATGCAACATGACCAACAACCTACCATATGGCTCTGTTATGTCGACAATATTTTTGTCATCTGGCCTCATCCTAAAAAAGATCTATTGCAACTCACAAATTTAATCACTGAAAAATTCCCGTCTATTAGATTCACTATTCATGAAGAAATTGATGGCAAGATAAATTTCTTGGATGTCAGCAACTCAAAATGTAATAATTTTCTATACACTTCTGTCTACCGAAAACCAGTTTCTACCAATAGCATTATTCCTTTCAATTCTCATACCTTCCACCAATATAAACTGTCAGCCCTCAAGTCTCTCATTCATCGAGCTCATTTGGTTTGTAACACTGAAGTTAATCTAACAAATGAATTAGCAAACATCCGCTTGATCGCTACTCAACATGGCTTTCCCCCTCTCCTGGTTTCTAAATTAATTCAAAATGCTAAGAAAAAAACAGTTGTTGCTCTTCAACCTGTTTCACCAAAAAAGGAACTAACGTTTGCTGACTCAATCCCTTACCACAAACCTTCTGCCTACAAACTCATCAGTATCTTCAAAAGAGAAGGACATAGACTTGTCATTCGTTCTTCCCCTTCAATTTCTGTTATCCTCCGTAATGACAGAGACCCAAGACTTCCGCTTTCTTCGCCTGGAGTGTATAATATTCCGATCAAGACTAACGTTGGATTAACTGCGTACATAGGAAGTTCATTCTGGAAAATTCTCTAAGACTTCAGGAACACAAATCTGACGTGAAATTTGGAAAACCTTCATCTTCCTTGTCTCTTTTTACCATGGCTGACACTTCTGCTATTCCACTTCGGTCTGATACTAAAAAGTTGGCTCCCTTCCAAAATTGGTATGCTCCGAGCTCCCCATTTTCATTCCTTACATCTGGAAATCCCTCATTGCATCACGTCACCCGGAGTTACCATTACAAAACTTACCATTCCAATCTGGCAATGAAAACCTATCATAGTCACACTGATGAAAGCCATAGTAATGGCTGAAATATAATTGCCTAAAGATTTTTATACGTAACTTAGCATGTTCTACACTACCTTCGTCTTAATTGTTTGTTAGTTACGTGCATTGCTTACCACTCATTTATGATCTACGTAATAGTGTAAAAGTAATGTATGCTGGCAGTAGAGCTAGTGTACGAGTGAAAGGTGTTTTATCAAAATGTTTTTCTATTGGTGACAAGGTTGCGTAATGTCACCATGGCTGTTTATTGTATTTATGGATGTGTGCATGCATGATGCCAAGATAGACAATCTTGGTAATATCCATGTGTGCAGATTGCTGTATGATGATGAAACAGTCTCTTGTTGGCTGAGAGCAAAAGTGAGTTGCAGAGTATGTTGTCTCAGATGTACGAAGTTTGCATGAAATTCAGTATAAATAAGGAAATTCAGTAAGTTATGGTTTTTGAGAGAGGAACTGTTAGTACTGAATGCAAGATAAGACTAAATGGCACAGTGATTGACCAGGTGAATCGGTTTGTGTATTTAGAAAGCATGTTTGACAGAGAGAACAAATTGGATGGGGAAATTAGTAGTCGAGTGAATTCTTCATTAAAAGTCATGGCTGCATTGAGAGGGTTTCACAGGAATGATGAGTTCTCAAGAGAGTGCCACATGGCTTTGTACGAAAGTGTAATTGTTCTTACTCTGATGTATGGCAGTGAAACCCTAGTACTACAGAAGAAAAATAGGAGTCATTTGTGTGTTGGAGAAATTCGTTACTCAAGGGGAATTCGTGGCAAGACACGTTCTGATTGTGTGAGGAATGAAGATGTGTTGTAGTTGTGTAATGTGAAGCAAAATGCTAGTAAGGTGGAGACTAATATGCTTTGGTGGTTTGGCCACGTTGAAAGAATGAGTGATGAGATGCTTACTAAGAATTTTTTAGCCCAAGTGGCAAGAAGGAAAGGCAAAGGAAGGCCAAGAAAATCACGGGAGGACCAGATTCAGGAGTGTCTAAATGAGAAAATGATTACGAGTAGGAAGCATAGAAGGTCTGGTGTACATCATACGATGGATGTCAGTGAAGCCTAAGTTGTGTGTGTTAAGATCACTGTAAATGGAAAAGTTTGATATCGCAAGAGTAAGTAATGAATTAAAAATTTATCTGGTAGTTTGTAGTTCTTTGTGGAGTTAACCTCTGAATATCAGAGAACAGCTTAGTGATATGTATGTATGCTTACATTTAGAATCTTTGAGAGAGGGTCTTAGAACTAAAGTACATTTAATCATTAGTGGATAATGGTTCTTGATTAAAGGACAACTAATGCAGAAAAGCAGCTGCAAAAACAGAAAATATTCAGCCAAAAATCATAAGAACTGTGACAGAAAAGGAAAAAACAAAACTTAAAATTCAAAAATTCATAACTGGTTGATGATTTATTGGTTGAATACAAAATGCTTCATGATTTCCCCAAAACTTGAGAAATCATAACAAAAAGCTCTTTAAGAAATGGAAAAAATATTTACTACAGTAATATTTTCAATTTTTGCAGAGGCAAAAATGATGAATTCTTAGTCTGCTAAATAAATAAATAATACAAGAAAGATGACACCAAATTTTCAGTTGTAATGAGCACATCTTTTGAATCCTTTCCAACGCGAATAAAATTTATCAATGTTATTCAAAGCCATTGGAAACGGTTAGAAAAAAAAAAACTGGATTTCTACAATCGATAAAACCTCCAGAAATAGAAAGAGCTACTCGATTCCACCAGCGGCTAAAAAGTATGTTACGAAAATTAACAAATGGCATAGGAAAAGTTTCTCAAAGCAGAAAAAGGCATCAGAAAAAGATATTTGCAAACCAAACAGTTAAAAGAAGAAATATAAAAGGAAACATAACTCTGCACCTTCCAGCAGAAGAATTTTGCATATTGAAAAAGTTGAAAATAGACGAAAAATATTCATGGCAAAAGCTATGCTAAGGGAGAAAATAAACTTTTCAAATAAGTCTCCTGGAAGCAGAGATAGCAAGATAAAGGTTTTGATCTTTACGCTCCCTAGCGGGAAAGCTGTGCATGATCTAAAGAAGATAATGCTTCCCATCTTCGGCATGCAGTAAAAAAAAAAAGAAATTCTCAATAGGGTTTTTAGAATAGGAGATACAGCTGCAAACTGAAGTACACAAACACCACCTATAGTGACAGAACTGTGAAATATAATTTTTTTAAATCGCACATACATTTTTCAACCACAAGTATATCCACACATACACTTGGGGAAAACGTATGCTAGGACAAAAGGGTGCAATAGATTTTATTGTTTATGATCGTCTGAAACACTTAGCTGTTGAGACTCATATGATGACAAGTGTAGATGTTGGCTCTAATCATTACTTGTTAGTGTCATGAGTAAAACTAAATGTTGGTTGGACAAAGAAAAATAGGAAGAGGCCTGTTATGAAAAGAACAAAGGTTGAATGTCTTCCTAAAGAAATCAGTGTTACACTAATTTACACAGACAACAACTGAATAAGTTGAAGTCATGTGAGAGGGATGTAGAAAAGAAGTGGACATGTTTTTGGAACTGTGTTGTAACTGCTGAAGAGGCCTATGGTATCATAATGGTGAGTAACATTAGAGGTGATGCTAGGTGGAACAGTGAGATTAAAGAAGCGGTAAAAAGAAAGAAGAAAGCATATTTGGAAATGTTGCAAGGTAGAATTTCTGAGGATGAGTATCACTGTAAGAAGCCTGAGGCAGCTAAGCTGGTTTGCTAGAGCAAATAAAAAGATAGGAAGGAAAAGGTGGAAAGGCAAGTGAATTGGCATTTTGGAAAGATAGAAAAACTTTTGGAAGTACATAAGACATAGGTAAAATAGGGGAAATAAAATTCTAAGTTGTGTGAAGCATAGGATCAGATACATGATATGGGAGCACAATGAGTTAACTGAAAGATAGGGTGAATACTTCTGTGTTATTAGATGATGAAAGTGAAGGTGATTCTGAGATTGAAGCAGAAGATTTCACAGTGAGAGATGGAAGCACAATAGGGACATCAAGAGAAGATACGTGTAAAGCTCTAATATCTCTTTAGAATGGTAAGGCACTGGGAATAGATGCCATAACTGCTGATATGTTAAAATAAGGTGGTGACTTTGAAATTGACTGGTTAACTGAAATTTGCCAGTTGTGCTGGGAGTTAGAAATGGTCCCTCTATCATAGTTCCTCTATACAGTCAAACCTCGGTTTTCGTATGCCCTGGTTTTCGTATGATTCAGTTTTTGACGACTTTTCTCGTCGAAATTTTGTTACAATTTTCGTACATCCGCTCGGTTTTCGTACAGTTGAAAATGAACTCATACGCCTGCCGGCGTGACTCAGCCACTCCTTTACCGCGCCGGAAGCAGCGAGCGCTCTCACAAAGCATCTCATGCGTTCGTGACTCTCAGTCTGTTTCTGTTTCTCGTTGAGTGAGCATCACCCCGCACGTTCATCCCAAACATTTCGTAAACGTAATCCATTGTTTTTTGTGCTTGTTTATTGAGTGTGACTGCTAAATGAGTCACCATGGGGCCAAAGAAAGTTCCGAGTACCAGCCCTTTGATAAAGAAGGCAAGAAACACGATAGAATTCAAGAAAGAACTCATAGCAAAGTACAAAAGTGGCATACGCATGGCCGATCTCGCCAGGATGTACGGGAAGTCCGCATCAATGATCAGTTCCATCCTGGTGAAGAAAAAAGAAATCAAGGAAGCTGATGTTGCGAAAGGGGTAAATGTGCAAACGAAACAAAGATCGCAAACAATCGAAGATGTTGAGAAGTTGTTGTTGGTGTGGATCAACGAAAAACAGTTAGCGGGAGATAGTGTTTCGGAGGCAAAAAGGCAAGGCTGTTGCATGCAGATCTCACAAAGAAAATACCTAGAACGAGTGCTACTGTTAGTGAATTTAAGGCCAGCAGAGGCTGGTTCGACAAATTTAAGAAGCGAACTGGCTTACACAGTGTGGTAAGGCATGGCGAGGCTGCAAGTTCAGACAAATGTGGGGCCGAAGAATTCGTTGATGAATTCAAGGAGTACATAGAGGCTGAAGGATTCCTCCCCCAACAAGTCTTCAATTGTGACAAAACAGGCCTCTTTTGGAAGAAAATGCCAAAGAGGACCTACATTATGCAGGAGGAAAATGCACTGCCAGGATACAAACCTATGAAGGATAGGCTAAGTCTTTTGTCCTGTGGTAACGCTAGTGAGGATTTCAAAGTGAAGCCTTTACTGGTGTATCACTCTGAAAATCCCCGAGTGTTCAAGAAAAACAATGTCATCAAGAGTAAATTGTGTGTGATGTGGACGTCTAACACTAAGGCATGGGTCACGAGGCGAATTTTCATTGAGTGGGTCAATGAAGTGTTTGGCCCGAGTGTGAAGAAATACCTCCTGGAAATTCAATTGCCACTCAAGTGCCTCCTGGAAATGGACAATGCTCCTGCTCATCCTCCAGGCTTGGAAGACCAATTGTTGGAGGAGTTTAGTTTCATCACAGTGAAGTTCTTGCCCCCTAATACCACTCCTCTCATCCAGCCCATGGACCAGCAGGTCATTTCAAACTTAAAAAAACTTTACACCAAAGCGCTGTTTCAAATGTGCTTTGAAGTGACCTCGGACACTGAATTGACCCTAAGAGAGTTCTGGAGGAATCACTTCAGTATCCTCAATTGCATACGCCTTATAGATAAGGCTTGGCAGGGAGTGACTTCCAGGACGATGAACTCTGCTTGGAGAAAATTGTGGCCAGAATGTGTCCAGAAGGATTTTGAAGGGTTTGAGGCTGACCCTGACGACCATACGAATGTTGTGGAATCTATTGTGTCTTTGGGGAAGTCCATGGGGTTAGATCATGAGTGGCCAGGATGTGGAAGACTTAGTGGACGACCACAGGGAAGAGCTAACCACTGAAGAGCTGCAAGACCTTCAACTGGAACAGCAACAGATGGCAGCTGAGGAAATTGCTTCAGAGGAGGAGGAGGAAGAGAGAGGGGGGGGGCTATAATGTGCCTTCTTTAGTCATTAAGGACATGTGTGCAAAGTGGAGTGAGTTGCAAAGTTTTGTGGAGAAATATCACCCTAACAAAGCTGTTGCAAGCCGTGTCTGCAACATGTTCAATGACAATGCCTTGTTCCATTTTAGGCAAATCTTAAAGAGACGCCAGAAACAGACCTCTGTGGACAGATTTTTTGTGTGACAGGGGTCCAGTGACTCTCAAGCTGGTCCTAGTGCCGGTAAAAGACAAAGCAGGGAAGACAGGGCCTTGATACCAGAAGTCCTTATTGAGGGGGATTCCCCTTCCAAACAATAACCTCTCCCTTCCTTGCCGTCTTCCATACGCCAATAAGAGTCTTCAATAACGGTAAAAGTGATGTTAAATGTTCATTTATCTATTTTATTAGTCATTTATATTTATTTCTCATTGTTTTCTGTATGTAAAAATATAGTTATTCTCTATAAAAAAAAAAATTTTAAATATTTTTGGGTGTCTGGAACGGATTAATTGGATTTACATTATTTCTTATGGGAAATATTGCTTCAGTTTTCGTACATTCGGTTTTCGAACGGAATAATCACGAAAATAAAGGTTCCACTGTATAAGGGAAAAGGTGATCAGACTGAATGCAGGAACTATCGTGGTATTAGCCTACTAAGTGTGCCAGGGAAAACGTTTGGTAAGGTCGTTATTGAAAAAGTATATTACATCAAAGAAAGTGTGGGATGTTCAGAGTGGTTTTATGCGTGGTAAAAGCTGAACTACCCAAATTTCTGCATTACGTTTGATGATTGAAAAGTATCTGTCTGTTGATTAGAAGATTTTTGCTACCTTCATAGATTTAGAGAAAGTTTATGATCGAGTAAATAGGACTCTTCTGTGGAAGGCACTGAATAAATATGGTATCACTGGGAATATACTCAATAGTGTGAAAACCATGTATGCTGGCAATAGTGCATGTGTACAAGTATATGGTTTTGTATTGTAATGGTTTTCTATTGGAGCAGGAGCTAGACAAGGTTGTGTAATGTCACCATGGCTGTTTAATATATTTATAGATGTGTGCATGCGTGATACCAAGATGGATAATACTGGTTTATGTCTTGGTAATATCAGTGTGTGCAGATTGCTGTCTGATGATTACACAGTCCTGTTGGCAGAGAGCAAAAGTGAGTTGCAGAGTATGTTGTACCAAATGTACAAAGTTTGTATGTAATTCAAACTGAATATAAATAAGGGAAAAACCAAAGTTATGGTTTTCGAGTGAGGAACTGTTAGTACTGAATGCAAGATAAGTCTAAATGGCATACTGATTGACCAGGTGAATCAGTTTGTGTATTTAGAAAGCATGTTTGACACAGAGAACAAATTAAATGGTGAAATTAGTAGGTGAGCGAATTCTTCATTGAAAGTCGTAGCTGCTTTAGGAGGCTTTCACAGGAAAGATGAGTTATCAAGAAAGTCCCAAATGGCTGTGTATGAAGCGTAATTGTTCCTACTCTGATGCATGGCAGTGAAACCTGGGTATTGCAGAAGAGACAAGAACTAGTCTGTGTGCTGGAGAGATGTATTACTTACGGGGAGTTTGTGGCAAGACATGCTCTGATCATGTGAGGAATTAAGATGTGTTGCAGTTGTATAACATGAGGCAAAATATTGTTAGTAAAGTGGAAACTATTATTCTCAGGTGGATTGGCCATGTTGAAAGAATGAATGATGAGATGCTTATTAAAAAAAATTTCAGCCCAAGTGGGTGGAAAAATTTAAGTACAAGTTATGGGAGGATCAAATTCAGGAGTGTCTGCATGAGAAAAAGATTATGAGTATCAAGTATGGAATAGAAGATCTTTTGTATGTTGTGTGATGGATGTAAGTGAGGCACGAATTGTGTGTCAAGATCGCTGTAAATGGGGTAAAAATGCTGTAGGTGTGAAATGCACACCCATTTTATTGAGGCAACAATATGTACAAACAACATATAAAAACTTAAAAGGATTCACAACTGGCAAATCACAAAATGAAAGACAAAATAAGCACAGCAGGATCTGCTGTGCTTATTTTGTCTGAGACATCTATTCTTATTTTGTCTATGACATCTATTCTATCTGTTTCTGCTATGGTCTCTAATTTGTCAGCTTGATAACAAGCAATTCCACTTCCAGTATATCAAGTTCATTTTCAGTTATTATAAATGGAAAGCGCTTGACCATGTATAATACAGAAGTAAATTATGTTCTGGATCTAAGTGAAGGATCTGCTACTTTTGCATGTTTTAAGAATTCATCATAGATCAGTATCTTTTCTTGAATATAAGAACATTCTTCAATGTAAAATTTTTTGACAGATGTATAGAACTTAGAAAATTTGTTTTCTTTTAAAATGATTTCACTTAAATACATTCTTGTTTTTACTCCAATTATCAGTTGTGTCCTTTCTGATTTTTCTTTTTGAAAAACTGCTATTTTAAAAATTAAGCTCAACATCACCATCAGCTACGACAGTAGGCTTCAACAAATTTCCTGGATGACAATTTTATCCATCATGCTGAAAGAACTTTCAGTTTGAGGACCATGAATGCATGATAGCTTTCACTATTTTAGATAAAAGATAGTGTAACTTGGAGAATATGAATGCTTTTGAATATGCATCAATTCTTACAAATTTTTCAGCTTTGTCACTTTTGTTTTCGAACTCTTCCCCTTTATCAAGCTGAAACGCAAACCTTTTTGGGGGAATATTTAAGAACACAGGATACACATTTGAAACATCACTGGGGAAAAAATTATAGCTATGGGAGAAACCTTTGCTAGTCCCGATTTTCTTTTTCGGACATTTCCCTTCCATTTTCAAGGTGAAATACAAATATTAATGAAATAAAATGAAATTCAACAACAATACTAGACAGAGGAAACATTGCGTGAAAAATAAAATTATGATTACGGGAGAAAGCTTCACTGTTTCTGAAAGTTTTGAAAGACGAAATTTCCGTTTTCAAAAGTTTCAGGTGGAAAGCATCATTCACCACAAAATTTCTGTTCAGTTATGCATCGGTCTCGAGAATAACCCAAATTACGACGAAAAAGCAGAAATTCCTTGAACCCGTGGCACTCTCTTGCCTGAAGATTACATGGGAATTTTTGCGCCATCGAATTTCCGTTTTCGGAAATTTTCCTTCCATTTTCAACGTGAAATACAAATATTTATGGAATAAAATTATGTATAACAGCAATAATGGACAGATGCAACATCGCAGGAAAGCGAAATTACGATTACGGAAAAAATCTTTATTTCGTTCACTTCCGTTTTTGAAAGGAGAGATGCTGTCCCAATGCGTATTTTTATGTGTTGGGAAAATTCTTCGATGCGTAGTTTTCCGTGTTTCTCGACGCATATTTTTACGTGTTCATGCATACTTTACACGCTTCTCGACGTGTGTTTCTACGTAGTGTGAAAAATTCCCGATGCATTTTTTATGCGTTGGAAAACTTTCAACGTGTACTAGACGTGTAATTACGCATTTTGGCAAACTCTGCACATAAGAACGAAATCCTAGCATACTTTTCTGCAACGCAAGAAAAACCTTCATTAAAAAAAAAAAAAAAAAACTCTGATGCCAGACAATGACACTCACGTTCTGCATGAAGCGATTTTTAAGAGCTTGTTCGCTGCACTGCGAAAGAGCTTCAGGCCAAACTCCACTCACGTCCACCAAAATGAGCTACGCTCAACGTCCCCAGAATGTTGCATGCTGGGGAGGGAGGGTTTTCACTTAGAATGACTCAGCGCAAGCCAAACTCATCGAGTGCTGGTTGCTCACGATAAGATCCCAGCAGCTTTGAGAGGCAGAACTGGAGGTGCAGGCAGAATCACAAGCAGGACAAATGACGGATCATTGAGTAGCTGCAGTTGCATTGGGAAGCAGAACAAGCAAAATAAAAATTAATAAATTCTGTTAATTTTCCGTAGAAAAATCACGGTTTTCCGTATTCCGTAGTACCCGAGCTATTTATGTAGGAACTACAGAGATTCAGTAGTAGTTGGCATCTCTGCTCACCTGACTAACATTTTTCTTCACATTACACATCTGCAACACATCTTCATTCCTCACATTATCATAATGTATATTACCATAAACCCCCTTCCCCTTGTAAGTAATGCATCTCTATAGCACACAAACAACTTCTACCTCTTCTGCAGTACCTAGGTTTCGCCAACATTCTACTGAGTAGGAACAATTACCATCATACACAGTCATTTGGGACCCTTTAGAAAACCTGTAATAGCTGCATCTGAAAGTGTAGTTGTTCCTACACTGACATACAGCAGTGAAACCTAAGTACTGCATAAGAGATATAGGAGTACTATGTGTGTGCTGGAGAGATGAATAACTTCTGGAGTTTCCTAATCTGATCACATGAAGAAAAAGAATGCATGCAGATGTGTAGTGTGAAGCAACATGTTAGTAAGGTGGAGACATTCTGAGGTGGTTTGACCATGTTGAGAGAATGAATAGTGAGGTGCTGACTAAGAGAATTTACTCAGTTCAAGTTGCAGGAAAGAAAGAGCCCCTTTTTAACTGGAAATCACAGGAAGACCAGACTCAGGAACATATGCATGAGAAAAAAATGAGCACAAAGAGACATTTGATGTTATCAGTAAAGCTCAAGTTGTGGGCAGAGATTGCTGTAAATGGAGACATTTGATACATTAACAGTAAGTAAAATCTAGCGTCACGAGTTTTAAACTTTTATTCAGCAGTTGAGCTTTCTTTCAGGAGCTAACCTCTGAATCTTAGAGAACAGCATAGCGATGCCTATGTATCATAAAAAATAAAAAATAAAATAAAAAACTGCGTGAATACCATGATGGTACACAAGTGTGAGATGAAGAGTTTCAGTTTTACTAGAGAAATTCTTTCATAACATATCTAGAGCTGTCACAGTTCATTTTTTTTTTTTTTGACAATTTGATGAATATTTCTGACTGTTGATTCTTTCTATGAATATCAACAGTTAGAATAAATGAGAAATGAAAAATCCCTCCAGCCTCCAGGCAAAAGGGGAACCCATAACCAAAGAACAAATACAATACTGTATCTTACACAAAAATGAAACCTCTTAACACAAGGAAGCAAGAAAATAACCACTCAATCATCAAATCACATCTCTTAATTTGCCTTAAATAAAGTAATGATGAATAGTTAAACGACACTGTTTCTGTTTAATTTACTGAAAATGTTCTTTCCCTTTACATACTTATGACTCATCACTTAGGAATTGCTACAAGAACATATGAAAACTAGTATTTGGACATTTCAAAATGTTTTGGTGAGATGGATTAGTTTGCAACACTTAAGCAAATGAAACATAGAAAGCTATATGTTCACGAGTACTTTATATGGAAAGCATGGGCATATCCTGTGCACGTACATATAACGTGCTCATAAAGACAACACATCGTTTAGTTGAACACAAAGGCTGATTCTGTTTCATGGAATTTCTCCAAAAATCTGAGGTTGCCGAAATTTATGTCATGCCCCTCCCCCTTCCCCCCAGGCTACATCTGATCAACAGCAATTTGCATTTTCTTTTCTTATGAAGCTTACACACTTTCTTATGAAGGCTGAAGGTAAAGGAATATTTCAATATATAATTAAGCCCTTATAGCAGTTAAATAAGCAAATGATAAGACTAAAAATTTTTGTACTTACCAAGGAGAACAGCAAAGCACCAAAGCAGGCATAGATCAGCTCATAAATCTGTAAAATATGAATAAACCATAAAAAATTGCCAGTTATGATGAAAAACCTGCATATCTGAAAAACTTGTTTTAGTCACTGCAAAAAAACATGAGCACACACAATGATAAGTTTTTCCTCTCCTTTACACAAAATTCAGAGTTATGACACTACATACAGAGGCTGTGCCAAATGTTTTTAGCTGCTACTGAACACACTGTCTACTGACAAGAAACAGCTGTAGTTAGGAAGCATGTGTTCATATTGGCCATCGTAGCCATCTGCTGAAACCAGATTTCACTCATGTGGCAGGAGAATGGAACACAGTTAACGTCGTTTGGTGCGCTAAAATGGAGCTGTCAAGATGGGATTTTCATGCAATGATTTTCTATGATTTTAAAAAAGTTTAAGTGCACAGCAGTGTTTTGAATCACTATCAAATGTCTTTCCAGAGTCTGCCCCTTCTCTTGCCACAGATAGAAACTGGTATCCTGAATTTAAGAAGGGAAAAAATTCTTCAGAAGATGACCTTCGTTGTTTTTGGCCCCATAACACCGTAACAACTGAAAATCAACTGTCTTGGCTGCAAAAACATCGATACTGTAAGAAAACTTACCAAAGAAGGTCCTTGTGTGACATATCGGGCACTGGATCAACTGCTGTGCACAAACAATCTTTCGTGATCATTTGCATGTCCGGAAGCAATGTACCTGTTGGATGCCTCATTCACTCATGGACCAGCAGAAGACACACAAAGTTGTTAGATAGTCTAAATTCAGAGAAGGATGTAGTAAAGACATCTACAACATCATAACTAGTGATGAATCATGGGTTTATTATTATTATGATCCAGAAACAAAGGAACAAACAAGGGTTTGGTGCTTCAAAGGTGATGCACTTTCAAATCAAAGTCCCAAGAATCCACAGGGCAGGGAAGAAAATGATAGCATCCTTCTTCTGAGAAACAGAACATGTGACAACTACACTGATGGAAAAAAATCCCAACACCACGAAAAAATAGTTGTAGAGGAATGAAATGGCGACAATACATTTGTATAGGTAACATATTTAATCGATTAAGGTTTCAAGATCACAGCTTAATGTAAGCGCGAGAAGAGCCATTTTAAATGTGAAATGCTGGTACATTAATAACCGGTGTAACCGCCAGAATGTTGAATGCAAGCACGCAAACGTTCATGCATTGTGTCGTACAGGTGCTGGATGTCAGTTTGTGGGATGGAGTTCCATGCCTGTTGCACTTGGTCGGTCAATACAGGGACGGTTAATGCTGGTTGGGGGTGACGCTGGAGTTGTCCTCCAATGATGTCCCATACGTGCTCGATTGGCGAAAGATCTGGTGATCTAGCAGGCCACGGCAACATGTCGACACTGTGTAGAGCATGTTGGGTTACAACAGTGGTATGCGGGCGAGCGTTATCCTGTTGGAAAACACCCCCTGGATTGCTGTTCATGAATGGCAGCACAACAGGTTGAATCACCAGACCGACGTACAACTGTGCCATCAGGGTGCGTGGGATAACCACTAGAGTGCTCCTGCGGTCATAGGAAATTGCTCCTTAGACCATAACTCCAGGTGTAGATCCAGTGTGTCTCGGCCGCAGACAGGTTGGTTGCAGGCGGTCACCTGGCCTCCTTCTAACCAACACACGGCCATCACTGGCACCCAGGCAGAACCGGCTTTCATCAGAAAACACAACAGATCTCCACTCCGTCCTTCAGTGAGCTCTAGCTTGACACCACTGACGTCGCAAACGGCAGTGGTTTGGAGTAAGTGGAATGCACGCTATAGGGCGTCTGGCTCGGAGCTGTCCTTCAAGTAACCGATTTGTAACAGTTCGTTGTGTCACTGTGGTGGCAACTGCAGCTCGAATTGCTGCCACAGACGCGGTACGATGTGCCACGGCCATACGCCGTACACGGCGGTCTTCCCTCTCAGTAGTGCCACGTGGCCGGCCGGAACCCGGTCTTCTTGAGGCAGTACCTTCCCTTGACCACCGCTGCCAACAATCATGCACAGTGGCTACATTCCTGCCAAGTCGTTCTGCAATATTGCGGAAAGAAAATCCACCTTCTCGTAGCCCTATTACACGACCTCATTCAAACTCCGTGAGCTGTTGATAATGGCTTCTTCGTCTTCTTAAAGGCATTCTTGACTAACATCAACACACTACGTCGAATCTCAACAATAACTAACGCTCACGAACGTTACAGCGCGTATTTACAGCAAACCTGCTTTGCATGTTCTGAGGGAGCTACTAGCGCCACACGTATGCGCCGAGCACGAAATTTGCATAGACGTTATCTTACAGATGTACTCTCACCGCCTACCAACTGTCGTTTATCTAACACAACCCCTTCTTGGTGTTGGGAATTTTTTTCCGTCAGTGTATGTTCTTGAAAATCAAGGAACTGTTATTGCTAATTGGTATACCACTCAATGTCTGCCAAATGGCACCGCAGAATGTAAAAAAAGGCACCCAAGATCTTTATCATGGTGCAAAAGGAGGTCCAACTGAGCACCTTCTTTTGCACCATGACAATGCATTGCTTACAGTGCAGCCAAGACAGTTGATATTTTGGCAACAGAAGGCATGCAAGTTTTGCCTTATCAAGCCTATTCTCCTGACTTGGTACCTAGGGACTTATTGTTTCCAAAGACCAAAGAAACCCTGTATGGATGTCAATTTTCATCTGATGAAAAGGCTCTAGCTGCTTATTTTGAGGCAATTGACAGTCTGTCAAAACAAAGCTGGGGAGAGGCATTTGCAAAGTGATTTTATGAAATGTAAAAGTGTATAAATGTTCATGGATATTATTTTGAAAAGTTGTAAGAGATTATTTGTTAATAAATATATATTTCTATAAACAGCTAAAAACTTTCAGCATGCATCTTGTACACATAAAACCAGAGATAAGGTCAAAAGCTAAGAAATTTGTATGTGAGGCAGCAGCTGTCCAATATATGCTGCTTTTTTGTGCTGTGAGTCCTAAAGATTTATTTTTGCCCTCTTTCTCACAATTTTTTTGCACAATTTTTCATAAATTCAAATGATACTTTAGAACCATTAACAATTAGACAATGCATTTTTGAACTTCCCTTTTTGTTGGTAAAGTTCGATTAACACTTGCCGCACGTGGGGCTTGGCTTTCAATTCTTATTTCCGTTATGTGGATGCGGCATGGGGGTTTTTCATTTAGTTGCGGGTCACTTCATTCCCCCCCCCCCCCCGTTGGTATTTATCTGGCCTCGTCACTAAATGAGTTTTTTTCTTTGCTGCCTCCTCATTTACTTCAATAATTTTTCATAACCCGAGTACTTTCAGTAATACTCCATTACCGTCATCGAGGGGACGTTTTGCTCCGACTAGCACGGACCGTGTCAGCTGGGCATTTCGGTGGTTCTCGCGGGCTGCTTCTGTCATCGGCTATCGCTTCTTCTTGGGCGTTGTGGCGCCATCTCTTGTTGGTCACTGATCTCATTTTTCAAACTTTTTCATTTTTTTGCTCAATTTTAATTAAATTTCTCCAGCTGTTTCTCAAAATATTAGGGTCATTATGGTTGCAAACTTTTGCCCTATGTTTTTCAATCATTACCGACTCTGCTATTCTGAGGTGTTTTTCGGATTTACAGCTTTTAATGATTTTTATATTTTCGAATTTAGGATATTTTTGGTTATCCAGACAGTATTGAATAAGTGCTGTTTTTCTTCTTTTTTCTGCCAATTTTTTACGTGTTGTTTTAATCTGTGTTTAAGATTATTTTTGGTACTTCCTATATAAGCCATTGGAAGATTTTCAGTAATAGGAATTGAGTAAATACCTGCTTTTTCTAACATTTTTATTTTTTCATTATTTTTTATTACCATATTTTTGATGGTATTTACTTTTCCTCCAATTTGAATGTTATGCTTTTTACAAATATTATTAATTTCATTGGTAGTACTTTAATGTAAGGAAAACCATTTAAATATTTGACTTCTTTTTACTTACTACAGCATTATTTTTTATTTTCTTTATTACTTCTGTGTTCCATTTTTTTATTAAATGGTTAGGATAACCAAAACTACCTGCAATTTTTTTTATGAATTTGATTTCTTCATTGATGAACTGACTATTTTCAGAGTACGTATATGCTCTTTTAATTAAGGTTTTTAGACTATTGCATTTTTGAGGATAAGGATGTGCCGAATTGTACGGGCATACTTCTGGAAAATTTTAGGTAGGAATTTTAGGACTTTTTAGAAAAATTTTAGGAGTGTATTTCAATAAAAACTAGATGTATATTTGTATACATCTAGTAAAACAACTTTGTATACATTGTAAAGAGTTTGCTTCACACCCTTCAACCATATATACTGATAGACTGTGCATGACATCAAAATTTCTGGCTCCAACATAAAATCACATGACATCAGTCAAAAAGATGGGTTACACCTGCTGTGCTTATGGTTGCTCTGAGCGATATAGTAAAGAAAGTTCTATGATTTTTCATGGGTAAGAAACGAATTAAATACCTAAGTCAATAAAGTTCAATTACTTAACCAGAAACTTGCAGCTATTGATATAAAATATAGTAACTTAAGAAAAAAAAATGGAATGCATGTTCCAAATTCTTCACAAATGTTCATCACATTATAAATCACAAAATGTAAACAACCCGATCATGCATGTATATAGCTCATAAGTAAACTTACCTGAAGAGTTTTCATTATATATGAGGCGCATTCACATAATACACTGAAAACACTGAAGTTCTGCAGCATAAATTAGTAATCATAACAGCATTTTTACACGAAATTTGGAGTCTGATGATGACGTGCCCAATGTTTGAGCCATGGCGGCTTTGATGCAGCTATTGCCAATGCGCAGTCCATTAGTATATATGGTCGAAGTTCACACCCAATTTTTTTGCATAACGTCTAATGTCTAAAGTTTAAGTATGATTTACTTCTAATGTTCAGTTCTTATCTTTTCACGTGTTATTATCATATTCAAGTATATTTACCACATTCAAGTTTCACTTTGAACATTATTATGCTGTTGAACCAGAAGCAATTCACGATTTTCACAGTAAAGTTTTCAGGTTTCACATTAAATTATAATATCCTAAAAAGGTAATTGAAAACCAAGAACTATGTACAATTGTTCACTGAATTACTTTTTTCATATTATTGTTTTAACCTTTTCCTGATTAGCCTATCTTTTTCTGCTTCCACCACAACTAATTTACCTTCAGTTTTCTTTATTTCAGCTGAACCTTGTATGATCAAGTTAGAGGCAACTGCTATTTCAACAGTATTTTGTTTTTCTACAGCTTTTCTCATTATTTCTATTCCCTCTTGAATTACTGCTAGGGAGGCTTCTTTATCTTTTTTAAGCCTATTTATTTCTGCATCATTTTCTTTTATTTTGTCATCAAACTCAGCTTTTCTTTTTTCTCTAGCTGCTTTTCCTTATTTTCCCTCTCTTTCTGCTTCCTTTCTTTTACCTTTTTTGATTCTTCTTCCTTCAGCTTATCAACATACTCTTTATAAAATTTATGCGAATCACGAACACTATTTAACAAATTTCTTGTTATGGGAACTTTACTTACACATCCATAGTGTCTAATGGCCCCTTTAACTATTCTTAATGATGTTATAGTTGAGTCTTTTAAGTTAGCCTTGTCCTTCCTTAACAGAGCAGTGTTAACTGAAAATCCCCTTTCTGCATCAGCATTACCATGAGGTAAAACTAATATTGACTTGATGAGTTTAGCAAGATTTGAGTATTTTTCTTTTCCGCTAGAGTCTTTAATACTAAATATATTACGCCAGTAATGATCAATCCGCACTGGAATATGCCCTTCCTCTGAAAATTTCACTAGTTCATCTAGAGTTGGCTTATCACAATTTAAAAGTTTCCACTCTTCTCTTACTCTATCAATTTGTTCCTCAGAAAGATGCAAAACACTTGAAATTCTGGTTATTTCCGAAAGTCCTTCAGTGACTGAAAGTTGAGTTGACTCTTTCTTTGGTTCTTTTACCTTTAAAACTTCTATGTCTCTTAGCTTTTCATTGCAGAATGGCAAATTTGACTTAAAATATTTTGTGGTTGCAATTAGTGATGATCTTACATCTAAGAGAAATAATTTCTGCCTGGTCTCCTGAACATTCCTGAGGAGATTTTTGTCTTCATACCAACTTCTAACTCCCCTAGTTTTTTCCATGAATTTTTGTTTTCAAAATCTACATTCTTTAGGTCTTCTCCAAATTTCCCTGCAATAACATCATCTTGGATAAACTGAGCCATAACATTCCTCATTAAAGTATTTAAATCAGAATATAACTGGTGTATTTTTGGTTCTTCACTCTGATAACATAATGAAAACTTTTCAAAATTTTGGTGTGAAAATGAAATTAATGCTAAATAGCAAGGAGTTAGCTCATTTTTCAGGAAACAGTGAATTCTTTTATACCTTGCCGAATCGCGTAGTTGTTTTTCAAATATTTTTTGAGATGGCAAGAAGTTTAAAAAATATTCTGTAATATTTAGCCATCGATCCAAGAGCCTCTGGGCTACAGAACCAACGGTTAACTATCTGTTGCTGACATGACGCAAAAGAAATTTGGCTGTGACCAATGTTATATCCTCGACAGATTTATAATCCTCTCGTCTTGCAGCACTACTCTTTAAAAAGTAATGCATATCAGTAGCAAATTCGTCAAAATCTATATTTAAGCTTGTCAAAAAATTTTTAAATGCATTACTAACAACATGCAGGTTGCAAAAACCTAGTTCCAAAGATTTCTGGCCTGTTTCTTGTTTTACAACTTCATTGAATTTGCGTAAAAAGCACTTGTTTACATTTGGGCTGTCCATGGATACACAAATAATTCTGTTCAACGAAATATTGAAGGATGATAACACATCAAGAATTTCTTTTAGCAAAATATCTGCTGTTGCAGGACCCAGAAAAACGCTTGTTAGGTATCGGCAAGAAACTGAATTTATTTCTGAAGACCAGTACCTGAGATACACATCCAACTGCCGTTTCACTTGTGTATTTGTAGTTTCATCAAATGCTATAGTAACCTTTCCTGGGCTACTAGAAGCAATGTCTTTTTTCAAATCCTCTTCAAAATATTTTGACAATCCATGTGATATCACATAAGACTTTTTTCTTTAAGTTGCATTTTGGCTGCAATAGCAGAATCAGGAAACATTTCTTTGAAAAGTTCAACTGTTTCAGTGCATGAAACAAAAGACATATTGTCCTTAGCAACTTTCATGGCCCATAATGCTTCGGCTTTAGCCAACTGTAAATCATGACTCAGTACTTCACTAATATTTGTTTTGGGCTGAAGATCCCGTCCTCCAAAGGTTTTCAGGATGGACTTATTTTGAAATTTACTTTGAAATTTCTGCAAATGTTTTGTTCCTTTATGATGCGCTTTTACTTGTGAAAAGCCACTATTAGAAATGTTGAAAATTTCTGAACACAATATACACTTAGCAGAAAATATTGTTTCAGTTGCAGAACACCATTCTTTCAACTTCACTCCGTCCAATTCTTTGGCGAGCCACGCATCTTGAAATTTCGTTTTGGATTTAGGCATCTTAAACACTTGTATTACTAACCAGAAAATGAAAGGGAAGTACAAAAACATGTTCCAATATTGCAAAACCAGACAACTTCCCGAAATTTGGCTGCGAGGATGTCAGAAGATAGAAAAAAAAAAAAAAAAAGCAGGTCACCACTAGAGAACTGAACCTGCACACAGCACAGAGAACACCATAAAAGACGCAAAACCAGAAACTATCATACGCATCTCACGCAAGTTCAGTCAAAGCGAGTCGGAGCCGAGATATATTGTGCATCGAAGGTCAATGATCATGTGCTCTACTGCCTGCCACGATAACACTCAGCTACCATCCCATCGTCATTACCGGAGGTTACGGAAGGAGACCACGTTTCCTCTTTGCTTCCACCCACCTGCGGTTTACAATAACAAAACATCAGCAGAAAGAGGAGGTTCCACAAGGCATGTACAAAAATAAAGTACGATCTTCTGCGTGCCACGGAGTTCGTCTGCAAAGCGCAAACCAGGGGTGAAAATGACCCCTCCCCTTTTCCCTTAGATCTCTTGTTACTCTCGAAAACTGTCCAAAGGCAAAAAGTGGAGCGCCCGCCCCGAAGAAAGTGCATCTCGATGGCGTCATTTTCCCTCCCTTCAGCAGCACAGCATATAGGCTGTGTTTCTACAATAACAGGTCTTTTTACCTTACCGTAATGGTAAATTTATTGGCGTTAATAACGGTTGTATTTTTAATAAATAAGCTTACGAAAATTTTAGGAAGAATAGCAAATTTTAGGTATAATTTTAGGAATTTAAGGAGGGTCACAAAATATTAGGAATTTTAGGAGGAATGCGATATCTGTACGGGATTAGAACCGGAACAAATGAACTTTTCCGATAAACCCTGTATAGTAACTTATCTGTGGATTTGATAACTTGTACGTCCAAAAAGGCTATTGCATTATTTTTTTCTATTTAAACTGTGAGTATAACCTCCAATATCGGAAGAAAATTGATAACCTCCAATATCGGAAGAAAATTGAAATTAGACAATGATTACTGAATAATTTATAACATTCAGGATAGCCAGGAAGCTAGCATGTTTTCAGGAAATATAACCAAATCTTTCTTAATTAAGCAAACTTTTAAAGTAACTTCTTTTTTGTGGAGCACTGAAAACAGACATGCATGTTGTACGCCATACATCAACATTAACATGTTCTTTCGCTTCTTTTAAAATAAAACTCAGTCTTTATGTATTGAGAACAAACTTATTTCATTTTCTTTAATAAAAAAAAAAAAAAAAAAAAAAAAACCTACATTGTTACAGCTCTTGCCTTCCATAAATAGTACTTGATAAGAATTTAAAAAAAAAAAAAGATATTTTCACAAAAATCTTCAAATAAGGGTATATACAATTCGTGTAATAATAAACTGAAACTGACAAAAGAAAAATATATTCGTCTTTAGTTAATATCCATTTAATGTAATGGTTTAACTTTTTACATGTTACCTTTCTTTTGTGTCAAAATACATTTCTCGATTGGAAATTATTATAATTACTGCAAGAAATTAGGTAGGCGAAGTTCGTTACATACCTTTTTGGTTGCACTAGTTGTTGGTCTAGTTGTCGTTGCATTATTCTTCACTCGATTCTTGAGTTTAAACATTCAAAAAACGGTTGTTACATTTTTCACGGAGGCGCACATACTCTTTAGTCGTGAAGTTAAAAAAAGAGATTATGCTATGGAGAAGCTTTCTTTAAGACTATTTTGGACCAGAATACTTTTAAGTCTGGAAATTTGAAAGGTCGACAGAGGTAAGAGGGTTCGTAAATCTATTAGACCAACATAAAAAATCTCTGTTTAAAAGTGCAATTACTCCAAGAAAGGTAGTCATGAGAAAAAGAAACACAAAGGACCAAAATGAACTATGAAACGCTAAAATACCTTAAGATAGGATGCACAAGCAGGAGTCATTCAAAAATTTCCGCACGAGAAAACGCAAATCACCATTCAACGTTTTAAACATGTTTTTTCATCTTGATATATTGAGAAATACATATATTTATAGAAAAACATATTTTCACACTGATCATTTATTATGTACAGTATTTGAACTTACATCTGATCAACTCAGCCTTCTGATTACTTGGAAATCTGTGCTGAAAAAAAGACAAGTAACAATATTCACCGTATGAACTTTCAATACCTAGCTTGGATCATTTTAGAAGTCTCTCAAATGCCCTGGGGAAGTTCTTTTCTGGGATGTTCTTCAGGTACATTGTCACTGTCCTTTGAATATCTGGAATGGAGCCATAATCATGTTCTCTTCAAGGGTACATTGAGTTTTGGGAACAGAAAACAGTCTGCCAAGACTGTTTTCCAGTGAGTAGGGGGCTGCATGATCATTACCACCAGATTTTTAGCCAGAAACAGGGTAACAGTGGTTGAGGTATGTGATGGAGCACTGTCATGGAGGAGGAACCATTCTCCACTTCAATGCAAATCCGGCCTAACTCGTCGAATTTTCTTCAGAATTATTAACACAGCAATCAGACATATCTGAATTGCATGTAATTTTTTTTCACGCAACATTAATCACATCAAAAAACTTGAAAATTACATTGCCCTGGAGAGGGAATTGAACCCACATCTACATTTGAGCATGCTAACCCTTACACCATGGTTAGTGTGCTTTAACCTGAGTGATTTCTCTTGAGAAGGCAATACACAACTTCCTCATAGAATAAGACATTGACTGTTTGTCCTTCAGGCACAAAAACCACGGTGGACAATCCCATGAGAATTGATAAACACAATGAGAATCATTTTGATTTTCAACTTCACAGCTCTCACCTTCTTTGGTCTAGGCTTTCCTGGACTTGACCTCTTGCTAGTTTGTTGTTTCGTGGATAGGTCATACTCAAAACACCATAATTCATCACCAGTTATTAGCTTGCTGAGAAAACCTAGGTCGCCATTCACCATTTCCACCAAGTTTTGTGCAGCAGTCACTCGCAGCTCCCTTTGTTCCGGAGTGAGAAAGTGTGGTATGAACTTAGTGGACATTTTCCACTTGCTAAGAACATCACGAATAATACTGTGCATAGCTGTCTTACTAATATTCAGTTCTTTTGCTATCATCCGACATGTTAGTCAATGATCCATAGCCAGCAGTTCGCAAACAGACTGCACATTTTCATCAGTGTTGCTTGTTGAAGGTCACCCACTCCTTTCATCATCCTCCAATGTCTCTTGACCATCACGAAAACATGTATACCATTCATACACCCTGGGCCTAGATAAACATTCATCACTGTAGGCTTGTTTTTTTTAATTTGTATGTTTTTGATACAGATTTGCCACATTTAAAGCAGAACTTAATGTTGGCCCTTTGTTCTATCCCCTAAAGTGTGACAAGGTCAAAATTCCAGCGTGAAAAACATGCGCACTTTTCACCCCGACTGAAGTGGAACTGGCTGAAAAAATTACAATCGCTTACTGAGAATTCATGGGAAATAGTTCATGTGTTGACCAAGAGATGGAGTGCATAATACCTTTAAAAAAAAAAAATTCTGGAACTTTCTGGACTTACTACGTATATATGTCATGAATATATTATACTCATATGTCATATACTGGGTTGATGCATAAGTTCGTGCAGTTTTATTTCACGAGTGTTGCCCAGGTCAGTAGTGGCGGTGCAAATGGTCAGTTATATGATATTACTGGCTACATTTTGACATACATCTAAATCATATTACGATGTGTGATTGTGGCCAATGGTTTTTTGGTTTTCAGGTATGGAAGTATGAAGTGTCAAGTACAGAGGAATGAACATTTCTGACATCTGCTCCTCTACAAGTTTAACAAGGGATCCACAGCTGTTGAGGCCACTTGACAAATTTGTGCTGTGTTTGAACGGTTGTAAGGGAACAATTTTGACCTCAACAACTCTCCATGCTCAGGTTGTCCATCTCACTTTGATGAAGATCATTTGAACCATTTCATCCACATGGATCCACATCAAACCACACGTGTATTGGCCATTGAGACGGGCAGTGATCAGGCCACTGTAGTGTGACACCTGGAATGTATGGGAAAGGTCCAGAAATTGGGGTCTTGGGTGCCTCACTCTCTCACAGAGGACAAGAATCAACATGTTGCCATATGTGGTTCCTTGCTCACCTGTTATCATGAATGTTCTCAGCAACACAAACCCTTTCTGTCACGGATTGTTACTGGAGATGAAAATTGTACATGCATTTCAGGCATTGGAAGAAGCCCAAACAAGATGCCCACACCATGTCCAAAACATGACCTTCATCCTGCAAAGATCACGTGTGTCTGGTGGGACATGGAAGACATTCACTTGGAAATGCTGCCAAGTAATCGGACCATAAACACTGCACTCTATTGTGAGCAACTCCGCCATGTGGAGGAAGCAATTCAGCAGAAACAGCCATATTGGTGCCATGGTGTCCTTCTCCAACATGATAACACACACCTTCACAGTGCAAACATGACCAAAATAGTTATTCAGAACATGAAATGGTAGATCCTTCCACATCCGGCCTATTCCCCAGATGTTGCCCCTTCAGACTATCACCTGTTCCGATCTCTGTCGAATGCACTCCGTGGTAAAACATTCAATAATGATGTTGATCTCCAGAATTTCCTTGATTTCTTCGCAGCAAAACCTGCACGTTTTTTCAAGAATGACATTGCCGCCCTATGTAGATGTTGGGACACCATTGTAAACAATGGTGGGAGGGGATACATAGTTGATTGATTCTGTTTTCCCTTTTGATGTAATACATTTCTGCAGTGTGGTGAAAAAAACGGCATGAACTTATGCATCAACCCAATATATGTTACGAATGTGTTATACTCTGTGTATTTAGTGTATACATCAGGGTTAGAAAAATCAGAAAATTTCTACATGCCTGATAGGGCATGTTGTCCAAAAGAATAGATGCCAAAAACAAAATGTACATACTCAACATTTTGCTGATGAAATTTTACATTGCCGATAGCTTTGCAGACCAGGAAATTAAATACATTAAATATTGTTATATACATAGCCTGTAAATAAAAACTAGAAAATCAGTTACTTTTACATACATACATACATATCACTAAGCTGTTCTCTGAGATTCAGAGGTTAGCTCCAAAAAGAAATACAAACTACCAGATACTTTTACTTATTGTTGTCGTATCAAACTTCTCCATTTACAGCAATCTTGACATACAACTCGTGCTTCACTGATATCCATTACACGCCGTACACAAGATCTTTTATACTTCATACTCATAATCTTTTTCTCATGCAGACACTCCTGAATCTGATCCACCCATATCTTCCTTGGCTTTCCTCTGCCTTTCCTTCCTGCCACTTGGGCTGAAAAGATTTTCTTAGTAAGCATTTCATCACTCATTCTTTCAACATGGCCAAACCACCGAAGCATATTGGTCTCCACCGTGCTAACAACATTTTGCTTTACATCACACAAATGCAATACATCTTCAATCCTCACACAATCAGATCGCGTCTTGCTACAAACCCCACGTAAGTAACACATTTCTCCAGCACACAAACGACTCCTATGTTTCTTCTGCAGTACCCAGGTTTCACTACCATACATCACAGTAGGAACAATTACAGTTTCATACACAGCCATGCGGACTCTCTTGAGAACCCATCATTCCTGTGAAAACCTCCCAGAGCAACTATGACTTTCAAAGAAGAATTCACTCGCCTACTGATTTCACCATCCAACTTGTTCTCTCTGTCAAACATGCTTCCCAAATACACAAACTCACTCACCTGGTCATTCACAGTGCCATTTACACTTACATTACATTCAGTGCTACCAGTTCTTCTCTCAAAGACCATAACTTTGGTTTTTCCCTTATTCATACTCAGTTTGAATTTCATGCAAATTTCGTACATCCAGGACAACATACTCTGCAATTCACTTTTGCTCTCTGACAACAGGACAGTGTCATCAGCATACAGCAATCTGCACACATGGATATCACCAAGACATAAACCACTATTATCTATTTTGGTATCACGCATGCATGCATCCATAAATATATTAAACAGCCATGGTGACATTACACAGCCTTGTCTAACTCCTGCACCAATGAAAAACCATTTTGATAAAACACCATTCACTCGTACACAAGCTCTACTACCAGCATACATGGCTTTTACACTATTAAGTAGATTCCCAGTAACACCATATTCATTCAATACCTTCCACAAAAGTGTCCTATTCACTCGGTCGTAAGCTTTCTCTAAATCTATGAAGGCAGTAAAAACTTTCTTCCCAACAGCCAGATACTTTTCAATCATCATGCGTAATGCAAAAATCTGGTTAGTGCAGCCTTTACCAGGCATAAAACCACTCTGAACATCCCACACTTTCAATGATGTAAGACCCCATACTTTTTCAATAACAACCTTACCAAACACTTCCGCCCTGGCACACTCAGTAGGCTAATACCATGATAGTTCTTGCATTCAGCCTGATCACCTTTTCTTTTATACAAGGAACAATGATAGCATCCTTCCAATCCCGAGGGACCATTCCTAACTCCCAGCACAACTGGCAAATTTCAGTTAACCAGTCAATTATAGAGTCACCACCATATTTCAACATCTCTGCAGTTATGCCATCAACTCCCGGAGCCTTACCATTCTGAAGAGATTTTAGAGCTTTACACACTTCTTCTCTTGAGATCCCTCCTGTGCTTTCATCCCTCATTGTGACATCATCTGCGTCTGTCTCAGAATCATCTTTGCTTTCCTGATCTAATAACTCACAGAAGTATTCACCCCATCTGTCACTTAACTCACTGGGCTCCCATATTATTTCCCCAATCTCATTCTTCACACAACTTACAACTTTGTTTCCCCTATTTTTCCTGAGTCTCATGTACTTCCAGAAGGACTTCCTATCTTTCCAAAAAGCCAGTTCATGCCTTTCCACTTTCTCCTTCCTATCTTTTGCCTTACTGTGGCGAACCAGCTTAGCAGCTTCACGCTTCTTACAGCGATATTCATCCACAGAGACTCTACCTTGCAACATCCCCAAATAGGCTTTCCTTCTTTCTCTTTACTGCCTCTTCAGTCTCACTATTCCACCAAGCATCACCTCTATTGTTGCCCATTATTGTGATGCCACAGACCTCTTTAGCAGCAGTGACAACACAGTTCTTACAACATTCCCACTTCTTTTCTACATCCCTCTCACAAGACTTCAGATCCTCCAGTCGTTCTCTGAGTAAGTCAAAATACCGCTGATGATCTTCAAGGAGCCTATCAACCTTTATTCTTTAAATCCTAGGTCTCTTCCTACTCCTTTTCCTCCAACCAACATTAAGTTTCACTCGTGGCACTACCAAGTAATGATCAGAACCAACATCCGCACCTCTTATCACACGGGTGTCAACAACTAAGTGTTTCAAACGCTGATCGTAGAGAACAAAATCTATCACACTCTTTTGACCAAGAGTACGATTTTCCCAAGTATATGTGTAGATATACCTGTGGTTCAAAAATGTATTAGATACACACAAACCATTCTCAATGCAGAGTTCAATTAATCTTTCACCATTATCATTCACACAAGGATCATTAAACTTACCCAGAAGATTGCCAGAAATCGCATTCTGCACACCTACTTTAGCATTGAAATCCCCTGCTATTATAACTTTTTCTTTAGCACCAAACTGGCTCAAAACAGCTTTTAGCTCATTCCAGAAATCTTCCTTCTTATCAGAAGGTTCCGAATCACAAGGAGCATACACTACAACAATTACAATTCTCTGAAGTTTCACTTTCAAACGAATCCAGAGAATTCTCTCACTTACGCAACTATAGTGAATCAAGTTGTTCTTCATGTTTTCACTTAAAATCACACCTACACCAGCCTGTCCTCTCATATTATCCAATACTCCAGAACACACACTCACCGTGCCATTCACTTCTTCTACCCCAATTTCCTTCTTTCTGGTTACACTTACATACACAGCACATCCAGTCTATACTTATTCATCTCCTCAATCATCTCACTCATCTTGCCATTTATACCTCTAGTATTCCATACACCAATCTTACATTCAGTCAGGCGAGATCTTTTTCTCATATGCCGTTTTGAAAGTCCAGGTTGATTCTGGGGTGGACCATCCTTCTCAAGTGCGGTAGGTCCACCATATCCCACACTTGAGTCATTCTTAATATTTCTTTTTAATCAGGTAAGTACATCAGTGTGGGGGATTAGCCCACAGCTGAGGGTTCCAGTTGGTCATTCAACCTAAGGATTCTGGAACAAAATCAGTTACTTTTAATGAAGTAAATATATCAAAAATAGAAAATCAATTGTTTTTGAACAATCATTGCAGTCAAAACTGAAGTTTAGTCTCATCTACAAGATCCCTTCACATTCTTCATCATGATACTATTGAAGAGAGTGTCCACTGATATGCCTTGTGACTTTGGCAGCCGACTGCCTATGTTCAAGAGCCATCAATGCTTATTCGCATGGAGCCATTCATGGTTTCAGTCAAGAGGTGGGAACAAAGAGGTTTTCACACAATTCATGCAGCTGAAACCTTTCACATGTGGAGGTACTAGGAGAAAAGCAAAACATAATTTCAACAAATAAAGGGTGTTTGTTGTCTTTTGGTTTCATTTAAGAAGGTATGCATACACAGTGAAGGGGCATGTCGATGTAGTTGTGGTCATACTTCTTACATTTAACTTGAAAGTTGACCACTCCAGTTGAGCTAGTCTGATTCCCTCCTCGCCGAGAACTGCATTGAAATGCTCGCATAATTGAGCAATTTCTTCATTCCCATAATCAATAATGACTGAACACTGTTGATTAGCCATACATGAAAATTAAAAACGTGGAAGGGTGACAACATTTTTCTTTTTTTTTTGCTGTATTTCAAATATGCTGACAATACCATCCATGACATTGGCGATGAGATCTTTGAGTGGTTCAGCATTACCTTTCCCACCCAGTTTTATACCTTAAAGAAGGAACCGTAGAATGCATCTTGGAAAGATTTCAAATACCTACCTGTGGTGTGCTTTAAACTTTCCAACTTTAGACATGCATTCTCCAGAGCACTGCTAATATCTAACGAAGTAAATTCATCTAATTGAAATGTCTTTGAAACAGCTGCCAGGATTTCAAAAACAACCATCCTGTAGTGCAATCTTCTAACAAATTGAACACTGCTAATTTCTTTCAAGTAGCCCTTTACTTTTAGTGACTTTATACTTTTTCCCCAGCAAGATTGTCCAAATGCATCACCAAATTCTTTTACACATTGCTGGCTGGATAATCATTGTATTTGAGATATGCTACCCATCTGCATGGAAGCAACTTCCAAAAAATTACTTATGGCAGCAAGCTGTCTACGATGCTTTGGGGATTGCCTGTAATGCTTGAACATGCCTTTGACAATTGATTCAAAAACTCCTTTAATGTACTTATTTTTACTACATCCATAACAGCAAGCTCCACATTGTGGGCAATGCAGTGGATAGCCACAATGTGCGGGATACCTTTCTTCAATAGTGCAGCGACACCAGCATAACACTCCATGTTTATGGACACACCATGTAGTTAATCCCAACAAGTTTCTGCAGTCTGGTGTCCTCATTCAGATGAACTTCATCCAGAGTTTGAGTTACAGCACTGAGGATTCCTAGCACATCAGCATGCTCTACTCCATCAAATTCACAAATTCAGTGACAGGATTACCAGATGAAACATATCAAATATAAACTATGTTCTCTTCAATAGTGCTGCAATCTGCCAATAAACATAAAAATTGTACTTTTCAGATTTCTTCAGTGAGCTCACCTCCCAGTGCTTGTGCAATATGATGAAAACATATGCATACCTTTGTAATTATAATAGTTGGCATCACATACAATTACAGGGACCATACATTTCTGGGGGGAAAAATTCAAGGACATTCCAGGCCTTTTCCAGGACATATACGAAACAATTCCAGGATGATTATTACGCTTTACAGTATCATGGTCAAATTATTCTTTTAAGGCAATTTTGGTTTTACATAATAAAAACGATGAAAGATGTAAATAGATGTGTGCTTTTTTTACCCATTACATTTCTTTTTAGTGTTTTTAATTGGAGAATCACCTAATAATGCAAAACTGAATCATGGTGGAGCAATTACTACAAGGCCTCTCTCGGGAAATCCTTTCCCTCAATCTGAAAATGATTAATTCATCACTATTCTGCACTGTCTTCCCATGTAATGAGTCTATTATTGATAAAAGTTGAAATCCTCATAAAACAAAGCAGGGCCAGGTCCAAAATTTAAGAATGGGAAAGGCACACGCCTAGTCAGTTAAAATATGAAATATAGAAGGAAACATGATGATATAAATCTATGCCTGTGGAAGAATTGAGAATGGAAAAGTTGAAAATAAGTGAAAAATATTCTTCATGGAAAAAGCTATGCTGAGGAAAAATAATTTTTCAAATTCGTCTCCCGGAAGCAGAGATAGCGAAAAAAAAAAAAAAAAAAAAAGGTTCTGACCTTTAAGCCCCCAATAGGAAATCTTTGCATTATTTAAAGAAGATAATGCTCACATCTCTGTTGCAGTAAAAGGCATGCAGCAGAGAAGAAATTACTCAATAGGGTTTTTAGTAGCGGCAAAACAGTGCAGACTGAAGTACGAAAACCCCATCTAGAAACAGAACGGTGAACTACAAAATCCCTCATATACTAGCCTAAAGTGCTCTACAAGGTAAGTGGCATCTGGTGTTGAATTTTTTTTTTTTTTTAATCGCACATGTAGAAACAGAGATATTGAGGAAACAGATTAAAAACTAGCGACACCTAGCAGCAAAATTGTGCATTATTTTGGGAAGAACATATGCACACAGAGTTTGCATAGTTAGTAGTGTCTGACCAAAAAAAAAAAAAAGAAGTTTTTATCAGGTTTTTAATCCCACAAATACTCCTGAAAATAGAAACGTGAACTTAAGCCCTCTGGTGGTAGATTTCTGGGTTAAGAAAAATTTGAAATTATATGAGAAACATTGAGGTGGAAATGATCTTCAGGGAAGAAATAATTTTTCAAATCGGACCCCTAGAAGCATAGATATCAACAAAAATAAGATATGCATCTACATCCCCTGGTGGAAAAACTATTCATTATTTTAAGAAGAAAGTATTCTCAAAAGGTTGTTCGATGTGAGTTTCCTGCAAATATATTGAAGCAGAAATAAAAACTTATGCCCTCTGGTGGCCAAACTATTATTTACCAACTATTAAAAATGCTACGCAAAACATTTCACATCAGGAGCTGTATCCAATATAGGAAGAATTTTTCAAGTCGGAGTTTTAGAAGTAGAGATATCGAGGAAAACACAATCTGCCTTTACGCCCCTAGTGGAAAGTCAATGAATTACTTGAAAATTTTGAAGATATATGAGAAACATTTAGCACCTGAAACACTATCCAACAATGAAAGAATTTTTGTAATCATACTCTTAGAAGCAGAGATATAGACAAAAATAAGATATACACCTATGCCCCTGGCGGAGAAACCATGCATTATTTTAAGAAGAAAATATTCCGAAAAGGTTCAACGGCGTGAGTGGTATGGGTCCATGACAGAATTTTTTCAATCAAGGTTTTAGAAGCTCAGATTTTGCAGCAAATACATCAGAAGCAGAAATTAACATTTATGCCCCCTGATGGCCAAACCATTCTTTACCAAAAATTATAAATTATATTCAAACATTTCCTATCAGGAGCTGTATCCAGTTCAGAAAGAATTTTTCAAATCGGAGTTTTAGAAGCAGAGGAATCGTGGTAAACGTGATTTATTTTTAGGCCCCCCACTGGAAAATCTTTGCATAACTTTTTTTCCCCTTTTGATTGGAAGTTTAACTACCACCATTTGCGTAACTTGAAAAAGTGACTGTATCTAAAATAGTCTTTGACATAAATGGAATCGAAAGGTAAAATAATTTTTCCAATAGGATGTTTAGAAGCAAATATATGGAGTAAAATATATTTTGAATTCGATATCTTATACATTTACGTCCCCTAGCGGTGAAATTGTGCACCGGAAAGAAAACTGAGTGCAAAGATCGTCATTCTCACATTTCAAGCTTCCCAATGCAGAATCTTTTTTTCAAATCGGACTAATAGTTGCAGAGATATGGTGTCCACAGACAGACGGACGGACAGACAGGCGGGCAGACAAACCAGTAACATAAGCACAATCTTTTTACAAAAGATGTGCTAAAAAAATGTAACTGATTTTCTGAAATAAATTCAAATATTTTAAAAGACTAATTTCAAATTTCAAGGCTTTTCAAGACAGCTTAAAAAAAAAAAAAAAAAAAAAAAAAAAAAACACTTTTTCTAAGATATTCCAGGCCTTGAAAATTTTCAAGGACTTTCCAAGTTTTCAGGACCCAAGCACACCCTGACAATTTCATTCTTAATTCAGATCTTACACAATTTTTCAAATTTGTTAAAAGCCAATTCCTCTTTAGCACTGATACAGGGTGTTTTAAAAAGAATGGTCATTTTTTAGTGCTGCTCCATGGAAAGATTCGATAAACATTTATTTAATGGAGTATCTTCAGGACTGTCTATGGCCAGTTTTGCCTGCATGTACAAAACATGTTTTTTTGTTTTGTTATGTTACCTAACAGAAGTAATTCCTATGACATCACCTACTACTCCAGGCACTTTGAAGCAGATCATCAGGAAAATTACGGCACACTGTACACAACATTTTGGTCTGATTCACACTGCAGCAAAGCCAGGTGCATTGCTTTTCCATTTGGCCAGAACCAAGTGTTTCTGATGTTTTTCATATGCAAATTTTCTTTTATTGCTTTCAGATTAATTTTTTCACTACACAATTACCAGCTTTTTTCTTTTGTAATCCAGTTGAAAAGATGGTACCAGGGTTTCCTGGAAAAAAGTTTCGGATATCCATTAGTATTAGCAACAGTCAAAAATCCACGTGCCGTGCCTTCTGTATGAAGCACATGTTTAGCAACTTTCGAAAAAGATTTTTTTTTTTTTTTTTTTTTTTTGATTGGAGATTTAGTGACCACTGTGAGCAACTCAACAAGCTATAAGCAGTCGTCCGTCCCTAATTTAGGGCCACTGACTCCAGGGAAGGGAGAAAGCCAGTGCCATAAGAAAAAAACAAAATCCATGCCTCACCGGGATTCGAACCCAGACCCATCTCGGATGAGTAATCAGAAGCTATCGTTTAGACCACTGAGCCACCGGGGAGGCTAATTTTTTTACTGTCAACACACGGGCATGCAGTAGTGTGGCGGTAGACACTATAATTCGTGCATAAATACTAGTATTAAAAGAAATCCGTCTTGTTGCACGATGATATTTATTCAGCTAAAAACGAAGTCTATGTACAGTTTAAAAAATACATGAGCACTTTCGGTGTCACATTGACACCTTCATCAGATGTGATTTCACCATGTGGTTACATGCTGGTCTTAAGTACGTGGAGTAGATGCATCATGGGAAAGGTAATGTCAATGTCACATAATATACCAGATAACAAGACAGTCAAAATAAGAGCATAATTAGCCAATGAAAATTACTTAACAGAAGCAATTGTTATTGTGCTGTCCTTCCCAACAAGATTGCTCCAGGCTTCAGGTAAAACACAAGGATAATAGTCATTACATCAACGTGTATTATAAGCCGAAATATTGAGGCTTTCTGCAAATAACAAGGAATAAACAGAGTTAGGTGTGTTTATAATCTTAGCGTTGTCCCAGTCTGGGATGGAATTTCCAGCACTTACAGTTCTTGCAAAAGAGGTGCTTTGGTGATTCATTTTAAATCATATCTGTGTTCATTCAATCTCAAATCCAAATTTCTTTTGGTTGAACCCACATAATGATTATTTAGTTCACCAGAGATAGTGTCGAGCATAGAAATAACATACACACCCATGTGAAAAAACTAAGATTGTTGGTGGATTCTGAAATTCGTAGTAGAACGCATAAGCTGTTCGGATTTCAAACAAGACATCCTATCGGCCTTTCTGAACAAGGATCATTACATGGATCACCTGATGTGGGTAATGGATTGGATTTGCATGAACTGGACCATGACAGCTGTAACTCTGATTCACATAATGGAGTCAGAAACCTAAGTGATAAAGTTCTGAATCCCATTCAACTAAGAGCCTTGCAACGAGGTTACAAGTTCGCTTACCCTAATCAACGTAAAGTGGACTTATTCAAAACGGTTCCGCAAATTGAGAAAATTCTATATTCACTTCCAATAGAAGATAGGAACTTCGCAAGAATGAAAATTGCAAGGTCTCTTAGCAAAAACAATCCACGATGGTGTAAAACCACCGAAGAATGTCACCAGCTTCATGAAGAAATGCAACAGCTGATTGAACTGAAAAAGGACCCAGATATTGCCATTCTTTTAGCTGATAAAACTAGTCAAGTTGTGATTTTAAATCAATATGATTTTATTCAAAAAATGCTCAATGCCATTTCTAGTATCCCTCATGCAATAGTGGAACAAGACCCTACCAGGGCTACTATTAGTGCTTTAAGCCGCCTTAAGAATTCTTCAGCTCCTCCGGACTCCTTTTCAAAAGCCTTCAATCCACCCCCGGCTGCCATGTACCTGATTTATTTGGTAGATTAAAACTACACAAGGAAGGGTACCGTATTCGCCCTCTTGTGTCATCTTACATTTCCCCCACCCAACCTTTGGAAAAAGCTTTGGCAAGTTATCTCACCAAATTTACTGTTAATTCTTCCTACTCAATAAAGAGCACCACACAAGCCATTGATAAGTTAAAGTTAATTCAGCCACTACCAACTTCCTATTTTTTGGCGTCCCTAGATGTAGTTTCGTTATACACGAATGTACCTATGGAAGCTACATTTCAGTTGATTCAGGCTTTGCTCATTGATTATAACATTTCTGCCAATGATATTGCTTTCATAATGAATGCTCTTCATCTCATTAAAAGACGTTCATTTTTAAAATTTCAGAACATTTTTTACCAACAAACCGACGGGACAGCCATGGGTTCACCTTTATCTGCAGTCTTAGCAGAAATCCTTCTTCAGCATATAGAAAATAAAGTCATACAAGAATTCCACAAAAACCTAGTCTCTATATCTGTTATGTTGATGACATCTTGGTAATTTGGCCATATACCATAAATCAGTTACATCAGTTTGTCAACGCTATGTCTGCTCAGTACTCCTCCATCAAACTCACGATAGAACTTGAAAATAATTTTGTTTTACCTTATCTTGATTTTCAAATTACTCGTAACCCTTCTGATAATTCCCTGTCTTTTGCCGTTTATCGAAAACCTACTTCCACACCCACTCTAATTCCGTACAATTCTGCTCACAAACTCACGATAATTCCGTACAATCCTCCATCAAACTCACGATAGAACTTGAAAATAATTTTGTTTTACCTTATCTTGATTTTCAAATTACTCGTAACCCTTCTGATAATCCTGTCTTTTGCCGTTTATCGAAAACCTACTTCCACACCCACTCTAATTCCGTACAATTCTGCTCACATTTTTCAGCATAAAGTTTCTGCTCTGCACTTCCCTATTTAGAAGAGCATATTCACATTCTTCTAGCCATTTCGCCAGAGCTCAAGAAATACAATGGATATCATCCCTTGCTAAAAACCATGGTTACCCGGACAATGTTATTAACGGGGTGCACAATAAAGTATGCTTTGCTATGTCAACTGCTTTAATTAGCGAACAAGTACCTAAAAAGTATGTTGGATCTGTTGATTTTAATCCACATATTGTAAACCTTCTTACCAACATATGTTCCCGTCATAAAATACAATTTGGAATACGATCGATCGTGCAATCTATATACCATTATCCGCAACGATCGTGACAAAATTAACAAAGGGTGGGGTGTGTATGTTATTCCTATGCTTGACACTATCTCTGGTGAACTAAATAATCATTATGTGGGTTCAACCAAAAGAAATTTGGATTTGAGATTGAATGAACACAGATATGATTTAAAATGAATCACCAAAGCACCTCTTTTGCAAGAACTGTAAGTGCTGGAAATTCCATCCCAGACTGGGACAACGCTAAGATTATAAACACACCTAACTCTGTTTATTCCTTGTTATTTGCAGAAAGCCTCAATATTTCGGCTTATAATACACATTGATGTAATGACTATTATCCTTGTGTTTTACCTGAAGCCTGGAGCAATCTTGTTGGGAAGGACAGCACAATAACAATTGCTTCTGTTAAGTAATTTTCATTGGCTAATTATGCTCTTATTTTGACTGTCTTGTTATCTGGTATATCATGTGACATTGAGATTACCTTTCCCATGATGCATCTACTCCATGTACTTAAGACCAGCATGTAACCACATGGTGAAATCACATCTGATGAAGGTGTCAATGTGACACCGAAAGTGCTCATGTATTTTTTAAACTGTACATAGATTTCGTTTTTAGCTGAATAAATATCATCATGCAACAAGACAGATTTCTTTTAATACTACGCACTAGTGTCTTCAGCAAGTCCTGGAGTCCCTCTATTTGTTCATGATAGAATCAAGTGCCAATGAATGACAGCAGGGCCGGTCTGAGTGTGAGTATGAATATAGGCATGTGCTAAATTTTGCACTACCCCCCCCCCCCTTTTCCTTTGATTTTTTTTCTTTTTCAGTTAAAAGCAACCGAACCCAGTAAGAAATAGCTCTAATCCCAACTTAGTATGCTCAGTAGATATGTCACTAACTCACTATCATATGCTACGCTACAAATAAATAGTCCAATATAATAATAATAATAATCATAATAATAATAATAATAATAACAATAATACTAATAATAATTTTACTCACAAAAGGATGGAATCATACATAGTTGTCTGCGTTATAACATGAAATGTTCACGTCTGGCTTTACTTTGCGAAAACTTCATTGCTTTGGAAAGATCAATTTTTTGTGCAATATCGTTTTAATAGAAATGATGGATAAAGCCAATAGCTGTTCCTGCATCATTGTAGATCTCAAATAAGTCTTTATCAGCTTTAATTTACTAAAACTTCTTTCTCCGCTTGGGACAAATTTGCCACAGGTGGGAAAAGAAAAGATGCAGTGGAGTGAAGAAATCTAAGATTTCCACTTGTCACTCAAGCCTTATTGTTATATACGAGTACATATCTAGGAACTCTGCATGTGCCAGAGAAACAAAAAAGGAGTATTCAAGCTTTCATTTTTGTGGCAAGCACAGACCAGCTCATAAAAAGAAAGTTAGCGAATAATTTTACTATGAAAGAAAATTTACAAATCCATGGGCTAATTTGGCACCCCTTCCCTTTGGTAGCACCCTAGGCAGCTGCCTACCTGGCCTGCCCCTTGAACCAGCCCTGAATGAGAGGGAGAGAGTACTGGAAATGTGCCACAGGCTCAAGTCTGCTAACTGGTACTGTTTGTGATGCCACTGTTGCTCTTCGTCAGCTGCAATCTTGGTTTTCTCGCCACAGCTGTCTATCACGCTGAGAGGTCAAGGGTCATCCATAACCCATCGGTGAATAATTATTTGACTTTTTTAATCCCCCTCCCTCATGTGGCTTTTAATGTTAAACAGAAACATTTGAAGTACAATGCAGACCTGGTTACTCGCTTTTGGCTACTGACTGGCTCAATCAAGTTAATGCTCAATGAAAATTTTCTTACATGCATGCCTGAAAGGAACATGCGATGAGAGATGCCAATCTCTAGCAGAACTTATCAGTAATCAATAGTGGATTTCCCGTGATGTTTCAGTAATGTAACACGCCATTTTTTTTCAAAGTTAAGGACAATATTATAGTACTACTGTGCAACCTGTAATACTTGTATATCATAGTAACTTACTTTCACATGGATTACAGGACACTATCATAAAATATTCCATTATAGCCCTGCTTTAATGAATTTTTCTTCATTTCTAAATTCGACAATTTGATGGATGCTGCTAAACAGAAATTATATTAATACAGAAAATTTAAATGAATAAATCTAAGGAGAGTATACAGTATAATGGCTGTGTATTTTACAAATCCTTTACTATCATATAAATTTCTTCTTTCAACAGCACAATTACGAGAATGTATTTTAACAAATCCTTTAGTACCATGTAAATTTTTTTCAAAATTAGAAGTGTGGTTAGAAATTAATGTATACTTATAAAAAGAAAAACCAAGTTCACACAACCCTCTTTTCCCCCAGTACTATGATGTTACCAGTATGATGGAAAAGAAATTAAAAAATAATAATTACATTAGGTTTACCTGTCAGTTTTGCCTTGCCTTACATATGCTTTGTTTCACTTCAATACTAATAAAAAATTATGTCCTTGTACGCTGACAGTTTATAAATGGCAACTGAAACTATGTACATATTTATACATTCTATTTCAAAATTCTATACATATTTACAAGCCTTTAAGCCAAATTTCTCTAAACTAGTTGGTTGCCTTGGTTACCTTTCAGTGCTGCCACTGTGGCATGCTTTGCAGCAGCCAATTCTTTTTCTGAAAATGCAGCAGAATGGCAAACCTCTGAAAATGATGCCATCTTCTCTTTTAAGGCTAACAATGCCCTTAAAGTTTTGGTGGCTAGGTTGGGCCTAAACTCTGTTTGATTCTGACGGACAATGCTAAATGTTCTTTCTGCAGTTGCATTACTGAGTGGCACAAGAATAGCCTGCATCAGGAGTTGCAAAACTTCATACTTTTTAGCACCACTTGAACCAGTCATTTTTGAAATGTCTGACCAAGCGGTATCAATTCTAGGGCTATTCAAAATACCTTCTTTCAATTCATCAGCTTGGCACAAGGCAAACTCCAATTCCAACTTGTCCAGATCCCCATCACAGGGGTAAAAGCGATTAAAAAAAAAAAAAAAAAATTCAGGACGCAATTTTTCTTAAATTTCAGGAGAATTTCAGGACATATTTTGGCAGACCTGGCACGTAAATTAAATCAAGTATTGGTAAAAATGCAGAAATGTTATTCTTTTTCTAAAAAGCTATCTAAATGATTGCCCATTTGTTAGCAGGAATTTTTTTTTTCACTTTTAAGGCTAACAACACCCCTAAAAGTTTCAGTGGCTAGGTTCGGCCTACATTCTGTTTGACTCTTGTGGACAATGCTAAAAATTCTATCTGAAGTTGCATTACTGTGTAGCACAACAAGAACAGAATGTATCAGGTGTGATAAAACTTCACACTTTTTTGCACCAATTGCACCAATCATTTTTAAAATGTTTGACCATGCAGTATCGATTGTAGGACTACTCGAAACACCTTTTCCAATTCATCAATCTGATAAAAGGTAATTCCACCTTGTCCAGACCTTTGTCACTTAACAGCAGCAGCTGGGAAAATATTTGCCAAGCATTTTTTTTTTAATTTCAGGTTTAATGACCACAGTGAGCAACTCAATGGGCTATAATCACTCGTCCCCTAATTTAGGACCACTGAGTCCAGGGAAGGGAGAGAGCCAGTGCCGTAAGACAAACACAACATCCATGCTTCACCGGGATTCGAACCCGGACCCATCTTGGAAGAATGGTCAGAAGATTGCTAAGTACATTGCTGAAGAAAAGGAAGCTTCTTCCATCCTAATTCCTATATTAGCAACTTCTACATGCAGCAGGAATTCACTTTTCAGTCAGAATTTCTTCAAAATATAATCATACGTAACACTTAACATAAGGTCAGGTGATGCACAACATACTACAACCTCTCCTTGACAAATGTCAACCCCACCTTCTCGTGGTGCATCCTGTTCCCACTAAAGGGGCTCTGACAACCGCCAATAGCGGTATAACCATACCATCAGGATTAGAGGAAATGCTATCCCACACTCACCAGCCCGCTTGGTCAGCGTGGTGAGTTATGGCCAAATCCCCCCAAAATGCTTACACAATTTAAAACTTGGCCCTCAGTCTCCGGTAGCTGGAATGTACCTGACCAAAGGCAGCATCCAGTGCAACATGAAGACAGAGGGTGCTAAGAATCACCGGAGGACCGGACTAGGCCGCCATCTGATGCTGACCTTGGCTACTTACAATGGACGCTCTTTATCGTCTGATTCAAAACTCCTTGAATTGGAAGAGGAGCTAACAAAGGATCAAGTGGGATACCGTCGGGCTAAATAAGGTAAGAAGAAAAGAAGATCTCATTGAACTGAAAAGTGGACATATCGTTTACTATCAAGGGACTGATACTGGCAGAACTAGAGGTGTTGGATTTATAATAAACAAGAAACTGAAGGTTGAAGTTGTAAAAGTTGAAAGTTCCTCTGACAGAGCTGCAAGACTTGTTATTCAACTCTCGAGAAGATACCAGTCACAGATTATTCAAGCTTATGCACCCACCACAAGTCATCCTGAAGAAGATATTGAAGAATTTTAGGAGGCAATTCGTCATCTAAATAATAAAGGCAAGCAGCACTTGAAAATCTTTATGGGAGATTTCAATGCAAAAATAGGACAACGGCAACAGAACGAAACTTCAGTAGGTAAATTCGGTCACAGTAACAGAAACCAGCGTGGAAATACTCTCGTAGAGTTTGCAGAGGCAGAAGTTTATTTTATCGTGAACTTCTTTTTCAAGAAAAAGCCGCAAAGGAAATGGACATGGAGGCATTCCAATGGATTGACAAGTGAAATAGATTTTATTATGTGTAACAAGAAATTTGTGATGGAAGACTACAGTGTGCTGAACAAGTTCAACACAGGTAGTTACCATAGAATGGTAAGATGCACCTCAATGCTAAACTCGAGCGTGGCAAGCATATAAAACAAACAAAGTGTATTGACCTGACCAACCTTAAAAAACATCATAATACCTTTAAAATGGAACTGAAGACAGATTCTCTGCTCTAGAAGGTCTAACATCGAAAGAAGTGGACATCTCTGAAGTTAACAGAAAACTAACCAAGGCTCTTATGGAAACAGCAACAAAAATAGCTGGTACTAAGAACAAGTTGCATGTGAACAAATTATCAGAAAAAAAAATTCTGATGCAAAAAAAGAAGAGAGACGAGGACAACTAAAGGAGATATGACTTCCACAGTGGAATATATAGAGCTATGCAAGACAGTACGAAAAACGTATCACTGAAGACGTAAGGAAATTCAACTGTGAACTAGTGAGAAAAGCAACTGAAAACAACCAAAGCCTGAAGAGAGCGAATGGACATCTGAGTAAGGGAAGAAAACAGATTATGGCTCTGAGAAAAGAAGATGGTTCTGTAACAAGAAATAGAGGCAAAATTTTGACAAGAGTGAAAGATATCTACTCAAAACTATATGAAAGGGATGATGCATGTACTCCAGACATTATGAAAAGTACCAGTACAAGAGTTCTTCCAATCCTCCCAGCAGAAGTTGCACATGCAATGAAGAATATGAAACAGGGAAAAGCTCCAGAAGATGGAATTACCGTGGACTTCATACAAGAAGCAAGTGGAGAAATTGAAACAGTACTCGCCCAAGTTTTCACTCGGTACCTTAATGAAGGGAAGATTCCTGTGGATTGGAACAATGCTACAATGGCCCTGCTACATAAAAAAGTTGACATTGAGAATCTCAAGAACTACAGACCTATCAGCCTGCTATCAGTGGTTTATAAAATCTTCACTAAAGTTCTTTCACACCACTTGAAGGTGACACTGGACATGGTTCAACCGAGAGAACAAGCTGGATTCAGGAGTGGCTACAGCACTACAGATCATATCCACGTACTGAGATAACTAATTGAAAGAAAGAGGGAATATGAATTCCCGTTATGCATGGCTTTTATCGATTATGAAAAGGCCTTTGTTTCGGTGAAAACATCAGCAGTTACAATGGCTTTGAAATCCTGCGGTATTGAAGATGCATACATTAATATTATTTATAACATCTATGAAAATGCAAAGATTTGGCTATTTGAGAATACAGCACCCATAAAAAATGGAAAGGGAGTGAGACAAGGCGACACAATATCTCCCAAACTCTTTAATGCCACTTTGGAAAATGTCTTTCAATCACTGAACTGAGAAAACAAAGGGATAAAGATTAATGGAGATTATCTAACTCACCTTCCTTTTGCTGATGCCATAGTCATTTTTGCAACTACCCCATCAGAGCTGCAGAGAGTGATCCAAGAACTTGCTGACAAGAGTAAAGAAGTGGGATTGAAAATGAACTTTCAGAAGACAAAAGCCATGTACAATGCTTTTACAGGAAATAAAGATTTATCGATTGATTGGGAAAAGCTGGAGATAACCAATACCTACATTTATCTTGGACAGCAGATATCAAATGAGGGTCTCACTGATAAAGAAATTAATCAGCATATAAAACTTGCCTGGAGAGCTTTTGGAAGAAACAGTATAATTTTCAAGAGCAATATGCCTTTATGTCTTAAAAGAAAAGTGTTTGATCAATGCATCCTTCCAGTGCTTACATATGGTGCAGAGACTGCAGACAACTCAAAGAAGCATGGAGAGGTGCATGCTGGGTGTAACCAGGAGAGATAAGAAGAGGAACACGTGGATCAGAAAAATGACAAGGGTGGAAGACATCAAGATCAGAGTAAAATCCCTGAAATGGCATTGGGCTGGACATATGCCAGAAGGACAGACCATCGATGGGCAGCTGAAATTTTAGATTGGATTCCACGGGACAGGAAAAGACCCAGAAGAAGACCACATGGGAGATGGGTGGATGAAATTTGAAAGTATGCGGGAGTAACATGTAGGAGACTGGCATAAGACGGACTATTGTGGAAGAAACCTGGGAAGACCTTCGATCCAGCAGTGGATTGATAATAGTTGACAATGATGATGATGAACACTTAACAACAACACAGGATAGTCAGAACACCGAGGGAAGGGGGATTATAATTAAAGGAGGAATCTTTGCTTCGACCATCTTCAGTTTTGGAAAATCTTTTCTCCATTTTTAAGCTGAAATGTAAGTATTTATGGAATAAATGGATATTTAAGAAAAACACTAGGCAGAAGGAACATCGCGAGAAAATATTACGATTACAGGAGAAATCTTCACTTCAACTATTTCTGCTCATTTTATGCATCGATCACGAGAAAGCCACAAATGATAACGACTGGCGTAATCCTGGGGCCCGCCGCAGTGCATTCTTTCCACTTAGTTTTCAAACAAGCAAAACAAATTCCTCCTTCTCCTCAGGAAACAAAAAACAAAGTTGCGTCACGAATTTTCTTCAAGGGCTTTGGGCCGATGTTATCCTGGCCTGGCGCTGTGCTTTCTTTCCACTTAGTTTTCAAACAAGCAAAACATAATCCTCCTCCTCAGATAAAAAGAAACAAAGAGGTGCGTCACGAAATTGGTTAAGAGGCATTGGACCGACGTAATCCCGGGCCACGGCGAAAGAAGCACGCCAGGCCAACATAGTCTTGGGTCACGGCGAAAGAAGCATGCCGGACCTACGTATCTGGCCTGGCACCGTGCTTTCTTTCTACTTAGCTTTTAAAGAAGCAAAACAAGTTCTTTCTCCTCGGAAAAAAAAAGAAGAAAAGAAAAGAAAACAAACAAACAGCTGCGTCACGAACTTTATTCACAGCCTTCAGGCCGACGTAATCCCGGGCCACGGTGAAAGAAGCACGCTGGGCCGACGTAATCCTGGGTCACAGCAAAAGAAGCACGCTGGGCCGACGTAATCCTGGGTCACAGCAAAAGAAGCACGCTGGGCAGACGTAATCCTGGGTCACGGCAAAAGAAGCACGCCGGGTCTACGTAATCCCGGCCCAGCGACACGCTTTTTTTTTTTTTTTTTTGCACTCTTTCAAACAAGCAAAACAAATTCCTCCTTCTAAGAAAGAAAAAAAAAAAAGAAATAAAGAGCTGTGTTACGAACTTTTGATTAATTACAAAACCAGTAAAAATTTCTGGGCGGACGTAATCCTGGGTCACGGCAAAAGAAGCACGCTGGGCGGATGTAATCCTGGGTCACGGCAAAAGAAGCATGCCGGGTCTATGTAATCTCGGCCTGGCGAAGCGCTTCTTTTTTTTTTTTTTTTTGCGCTCTTCCAAACAAGCAGGACAAATTTCTCCTTCTAAGAAAGAAAAAAAAAAAGAAAAAAAGAAATAAAGAGCTGTGTTACAAACTTTTGATTAATTACAAAACCAGTAAAAATTTCTTAACAGCGAAAATCTGAATATTCGTAATTTTTCATTAGTCATCCGTAATTCTGGGGGAAATCCATAATTATTACGGAGATTCTGTTATGGTTGGCATATGCGCGTCCTCCGTAAGAAGCGGCTTCACGGCAGCTTCGATTCTCGAACGATCTCACAAGCGCGGGAATGTGCTTGCGTACATCACAAATTACAAGAGTGGGAGCTCTTGGCGATGACGTCACGACGATAAGAGTACTCTATCTCGTTCCATTTTTTTATTTACACCGTACTTGTAAACGCTAAATGATTAATCACTAAACATAGTTTACCAATTTCAGAATTACACTCAAATTTTCAGGATTTAGAACAAAAATAAGGACTTTTCAGGACAAAAAATAAAAATCAGGAACTTCAGGAATTTCAGGAGAACTCCGACCCCTGCCATCACTAACAACAACAGTTGGGAAAATATTTGCAAAGTACATAACTGAAGGAAAGGAAGCTTTCTTCCTAATTCCTACATCAGCAACTTCTGCATTCAGCAGGAATTCACTTTTCAGTGGAAATTTCTTCAAAATATAGTCACGTGAAGTACTGTAAAAGTTTCAACCTCCTGGTAAAACTGCTGCACTTGTATCACTGACAAATTTATTTATTTTTTTGTCATTTAAGAGCAATCTTGCTTATGATTAAATCCACATCATCTTTTTGCTTGTTCCGATTTAGAAATTCTATTTCAGTTGGGGAAGTGGCATGCTTTGAAATTGCAGAAGGCTTCACAAACCTGACCAAGATATCAATAAGTAGCTGCAAAAGTTGCCTTAAAATATGGATGCAAGGAGCTTCCTTCTGCAAAAACACATTAACCTTAACAAACACTGGCAAGGCATTACTCAAAAACATGCAGTACAACTTCATTAAGGGATTGCCCAGGCCTTCACACAACTCCATGAAATGGCTGTGAATTGTCTGCTCCTTTGGAAGTTCACCAACATCCACAGAAACTTCATTCTGTGTGACATTGGCGAAAAGACCCCAACTCACTGGGTTTTGTTCCAGAATCCTTAGGTTGAATGACCAACTGGAACCCTCAGCTGTGGGCTAATCCCCCACACTGATGTACTTACCTGATTAAAAAGACAAAAAGAAATATTAAGAATGACTCAAGTGTGGGATATGGTGGACCTACCACACTTGAGAAGGACGGTCCACCACGGAATCGACCTGGACTTTCTAAACGGCGTATGAGAAAGAGATCTCGGCTGAGTGAATGTAAGATTGGTGCATGGAATACTAGAGGTATAAATGGCAAGATGAGTGAGATGATTGAGGAGATGAATAAGTATAGACTGGATGTGCTGTGTATGTAAGTGAAACCAAAAAGAAGGAAATTGGGGTAGAAGAAGTGAATGGCACGGTGAGTGTGTGGTCTGGAGTATTGGATAATATGAGAGGACAGGCTGGTGTAGGTGTGATTATAAGTTAAAAGATGAAGAACAACTTGATTCACTATAGTTGCGTAAGTGAGAGAATTCTCTGGATTCGTTTGAAAGTGAAACTTAAGAGAATTGTAATTGTTGTAGTGTATGCTCTTTGTGACTCGGAACCTTCTGATAAGAAGGAAGATTTCTGGAATGAGCTAAAAGCTGTTCTGAGCCAGTTTGGTGCTAAAGAAAAAGTTATAACAGCAGGGGATTTCAATGCTTGAGTAGGTGTGCAGAATGCCATTTCTGACAATGTTCTCTGTAACTTTAATTATCCTTGTGTGAATGATAATGGTGAAAGATTAATTGAACTCTGCATTCAGAATGCAGAGTTCAATTAATCTTTCACCATTATCATTAGAATGGTTTGTGTGTATCTAATACATTTTTCAACCACAAGTATATCCACACATATACTTGGGAAAATCGTACTCTTGGTCAAAAGAGTGTGATAGATTTTGTTGTCTATAATCAGCATTTGAAACACTTAGTTGTTGACACCCGTGTGATGAGAGGTGCGGATGTTGGTTCAGATCATTACTTGGTAGTGTCACGAGTGAAACTTAATGTTGGTTGGAGGAAAAGGAATAGGAAGAGACCCATGATAGAAAGAATAAAGGTTGATAGGCTCCTTGAAGTTAATGTTGGTTGGAGGAAAAGGAATAGGAAGAGACCCATGATAGAAAGAATAAAGGTTGATAGGCTCCTTGAAGATCATCAGCGGTATTTTGACTTACTCAGAGAACGACTGGAGGATCTGAAGTCTTGTGAGAGGGATGTAGAAAAGAAGTGGGAATGTTTTAAGAACTGTGTTGTCACTGCTGCTAAAGAGGTCTGTGGCACCATAATAGTGGGTAACAATAGAGGTGATGCTTGGTGGAATAGTGAGATTGAAGAGGCAGTAAAGAGAAAGAAGGAAGCCTATTTGGGGATGTTGCAAGGTAGAGTCTCTGTGGATGAATATCGCTGTAAGAAGCGTGAAGCTGCTAAGCTGGTTCGCCACATTAAGGCAAAAGATAGGAAGGAGAAAGTGGAAAGGCATGAACTGGCATTTTGGAAAGATAGGAAGTCCTTCTGGAAGTACATGAGACTCAGGAAAAATAGGGGAAACAAAGTTGTAAGTTGTGTGAAGAATGAGATTGGGGAAATGATATGGAAGCCCAATGAGTTAAGTGACAGATGGGGTGAATACTTCTGTGAGTTATTAGATCAGGAAAGCAAAGATGATTCTGAGACAGACACAGATGATGTCACAATGATCGATGAAAGCACAGGAGGGATCTCAAGAGAAGAAGTGTGTAAAGCTCTAAAATCTCTTCAGAATGGTAAGGCTCCGGGAGTTGATGGCATAACTGCAGAGATGTTGAAATATGGTGGTGACTCTATAATTGACTGGATAACTGAAATTTGCCAGTTGTGCTGGGAGTTAGGAATAGTCCCTCGGGATTGGAAGGATGCTATCATTGTTCCCTTGTATAAGGGAAAAGGTTATCAGACTGAATGCAAGAACTATCGTGGTATTAGCCTACTGAGTGTGCCAGGGAAAGTGTTTGGTAAGGTTGTTATTGAAAAAGTACGGGGTCTTACATCATTGAAAGTGTGGGATGTTCAGAGTGGTTTTATGCCTGGTGAAGGTTGCACTAACCAGATTTTTGCATTACGAACGATGATTGAAAAGCATCTGGCTGTTGGGAAGAAAGTTTTTACTGCCTTCATAGATTTAGAGAAAGCTTACGGCCGAGTGAATAGGACACTTTTGTGGAAGGTATTGAATGAATATGGTGTTACTGGGAATCTACTTAATAGTGTAAAAGCCATGTATGCTGGTAGTAGAGCTTGTGTATGAGTGAATGGTGTTTTATCAAAATGGTTTTCCATTGGTGCAGGAGTCAGACAAGGTTGTGTAATGTCACCATGGCTGTTTAATATATTTATGGATGCATGCATGCGTGATGACAAAATAGATAATAGTGATTTATGTCTTGGTGATATCCATGTGTGCAGATTGCTGTATGCTGATGACACTGTCCTGTTGACAGAGAGCAAAAGTGAGTTGCAGAGTTTGTTGACTCGGATGCACGAAGTTTGCATGAAATTCAAACTGAGTATAAATAAGGGAAAAACCAAAGTTATAGTGTTTGAGAGAGGAATGGGTAGCACTGAATGTAATGTAAGTATAAATGGCACTGTGATTGGCCAGGTGAGTGAGTTTGTGTATTTAGGAAGCATGTTTGACAGATAGAACAAGTTGGATGGTGAAATCAGTAGGAGAGTGAATTCTTCTTTGAAAGTCATAGCTGCTCTGGGAGGTTTTCACAGGAATGATGGGTTCTCTAGAGAGTCCCGCATGGCTGTGTATGAAACTGAAATTGTTCCTACTCTGATGTATGGCAGTGAAACCTGGGTACTGCAGAAGAAACATAGGAGTTGTTTGTGTGCTGGAGAAATGCATTACTTACGTGGGGTTTGTGGCAAGACACGATATGATTGTGTGAGAAATGAAGATGTATTGCAGTTGTGTGATGTGAAGCAAAATGTTGTTAGTAAGGTGGAGACCAATATGCTGCGGTGGTTTGGCCATGTTGAAAGAATGAGTGATGAAATGCTTACTAAGAAAATCTTTTCAGCCCAAGTGGCAGGAAGGAAAGGCAGAGGATGCCATGGGTGGATCAGATTCAGGAGTGTCTGCATGAGAAAAAGATTATGAGTATGAAGTATAAAAGATCTTTTGTATGGCGTGTAATGGATATCAGTGAAGCACGAGTTGTATGTCAAGATCGATGTAAATGGAGAAGTTTGATACGACAACAATAAGTAAAAATATCTGGAAGTTTGTATTTCTTTTTGGCGCTAACCTCTGAATATCAGAGAACAGCTTAGTGATATGTATGTATGTATGTATGTATGTATGTATGTATGTATGTATGTATGTATGACAATCATCTTGTGCTAAATTGTTTCAAAATTGTGTGAGGTTTTTGCTCACAAATGACTTGGCACAGTTTCCGATGTTTCTTTCTCTTGGGACTTTTATCTAAGAAATAGTACACATCAACAAGTAGTGTTTCAATATTAACCAATTTCAACTGTAGTTAAGCTTTTTGTGCTGCCAAATGAATGAGGTGACAAACACAGCCCTGAAGCAACACATTCGGTTGTTTATTCTTAATGAAAGCAGATACCTCTTTGACATGGCCTATCATTGTAGTGGCATTATCACAGAGAAAGGCAATGCAGTTTTCCCATTTATTGTTCCTAGTCTTGCATTCTTTGTCAATAACAGATAATATTCCTTCACTTGTATTGTCATCTAATGCAAGAAGTGAAAGCAGCAAAGTTACTATTTCCTCTTTATCTTTGTGGAAATATGACACAACTAATGGATACAGTTTTGTGTCATTTTTATCATTACTTCCATCTGTTGAAAGGGAAAATACTGAAACACTCAAATCACTAACTATGCTATCAACAGCTAATCCTGATATGAATTTCAGAATTGAATTTGTTTTTGTTCTCCCACATCCATATTTCTTTGCAATATTGGAGTTTGGAAACATCTGCTGAAACAATGGTATAGCGTGGTCTGCTGCTGAAAGAGGTGAATTGTGTTCCACTAAAAACCTTGTGAATAACATTTCAGCCTTGGTAACACTGGAATCAACATCATGCAGCACAAAAAATGAAGTCAGCAGTTTTGCTTGTTTTTTAAGCTCACTATATGATTTGTGTTTTTGCACAGTAGCCTACATGCTGTCAACAATCATCACGCCCACCATGCGCAATTGAAAAATTGCAGTTGTGAACAGGAAACTGTCGACACATCCAAGCATGGAAATTCCACTTTATACTCACTGCGAAAACTTTGAGCAACAGCAGGTCGTTTCCTTATTTCTCCTTGGAAATCACAATCTGAGTGCTGTTTCAACATAATGTGGAGTAGACACCGCCAAAAAGGCAAACTTCGCACAGCAAAGATTAAAGCAGCAAGGATTTCCCCATAGATGAAACTAAAAGACAAAGATTTTTCTGCAGAATATAACACCTACCCCGTGCAAATGGAACAGAAAATATGTTCCCACGTCCCACCCCAGCTGTAACAAACAGTACCCTATGCCAAAACTAGTCTCATTGTACTATGTGACCCTTGTCTCTCGGGCCGCTGCCACACTGCTTCAGCTGAGCTTAGGGCATGAAAATATATCGAAAAACCAGAGCGCCTCCCCCATCCTCCCGCCAAGTTCATATCTCTTGCACTCATCTCGGCAGTGTGCAGCTGACTTGCATCAAACTGATGACAGATAATGTAAGCAATGCTACACGGCTACTGAACCACCCAGCATAATCTTGGCCCAGCACCAGGCTTTCTTCACACTTAACTTCCAAGGCAAACATGCAAAACACATTCCTTCTCCTGGGAAGAAAAAAAAAAAAAAGAAACAAGGAGCTGTGTTACGAACTTTGTTCAGAGGCTTTTGCATTGATCAATTACAAAACCAGTAAAAAATTCTTAATAACAGCAAAAATCTGAATATCCGCAATTTTTGGTTAGTCATCCGTAATTCCGGGGAGAAATCCGTAATGATTACGGAGAATCCATAATGGTTGGCATCTATGGGCATGTAGTAAAAAATAATAGATGCCCAACTGGAATTTTTATATGCCCAGGGCATGTCGGGCAATAGATTTTTCGAACCCTTGTGTACATGACAGAGCTTGCTATAATGTACCCAAATTATCATTTTCAAAATAGCTAATCAGAGAAAATATTTGTTACAAAAATTTTTAATGGTGACATTTTGGAAAATATTAAGGAAGTAAAAATAAATCACACCACCAAAAATATTTATGAACCAATACTAAATCAATAACACAGTTTTGATAAAAATGCCAAAAAAAAAGTTAGACCAAAGGTTTTTTTGTTTATCTTTCAAGCCTGCAACTTAAACACAAACTCAGCTCTCCTGACATGTTATGTAAATCCTTTTTCAATTAACTTCCGCACAACTATTTAGGCTTTTTTCTTTTTTGATTGGAGGTTTAACGACCACCGTGAGCAACTCATTGGGCTATAAGCAGTCGCCTTTCCCTAATTTTGGGGCAACTGGTTCCAGGGAAGGGAGAGAGCCAGTGCTGCCATAAAACAACCACAACCACAACCACATCCATGTCTCACCGGGATTCGAACCCGGACACCTTTCAGACGTATGATCAGAAACTATCGCTTAGACCACTGTGCCACTGGGGCAGCCTATTTAGACTTATACTGCTTAAATTAAATGCAACTTTACATTATTTAAAGCATGAGTTCAAAGTCCTACATAAGTCTGTATTCTTGAAATGTGTTCTATACATTGGAATATTACTCTGAAAGCTGTATATCACTTATAACAAAATTAAACTAAAGCTCCACTGTAAAAACACTGCTTAAAAATGCAGTATTACAGCCACACAACATACAGCTATTGAGTTTAAGAACAACCAAAGACAAAAAAGTTCAAAGCTTGTAGCACAACTAATTGAAAATTCAAAGTTTGCACAAGGATCATACATTTGATCAATTATTTCCCTCTTTTCTTTTCTTAGAATAACTCCTATCACACAATGTTTGTAACCATAGGCAGGTTAACATTTGAACGTCATTCAGCAGATAGAGCCAATCAAAAGCTGCTTTAACTACAGCACAATAAAGAGAAAACAGAATTTATCTAACGGTGAGTGAATTCTAAATATTTGCCAAAAGGTCTTGCCAATTACGCTTAGTGGAAACTGTAGCACAGATTGGTAACAATTGTTTTTGACTCAATGATACAAAGTCAAAAGCACTAAAAACTTTTTTAGATAAATTTAATGTGCTTAAAGGATTTAATAATATTTATAAGCAATTATGAGAATAAATATACACTTACCTTACTTTCTTTATAGGAAGACCACAATCTGCAGCAAGTCTGAAATGAGACCATGCTCTGCAATACAGGGTCTCATTTTTATCAAATATGTTGATGACATTTTCATTAGCATGATGTCTTTTCAGATTAACCTGATGTCTTTCTATGCAGGTGAGGCTTGATTTTCATAGCAATATTGTATAAGTGTGGTTTGTCTTTGTTTTTGTTTCCAATATTTTAGGTGCTCTGCCATTCTGGATTTTAATCTCCTCTTGGTGCTACCAATATAGGCACTTGTGTCATAATCAGCAATTTATACATGCCTGATCTATCCAATATGGAAGTTGTGCTTAGTTTTTTTACTAAATTATCAGCAGTGTCCTGTATGTGATCTGTAAATGTTTTTTATTTATATATTTTTGTTTACATTCTCTTTTTTAATATGCTAGATGTTGGTGGATAGAAAGGGATTTTCCCACAGTATTTTAGTTGTTCTTTGTTATTATTGTATGTAGGTGATTTATTTATATTTTGCTGGATCTCTTGAGTTAAAAGAGTTGACCAACTGTATGCTGCATCCATTTTTAGTTCCCAAAGTTTTAATCAATTTCATTTCTTTATTATATTTCATTATATTAAATGAATGTGTAAATGCTCTAAGAATATAGGATTTAAATGCTGCTATTTTCTTTTTGGGGATGGTGGTTTGAATTGGCTGGTATTATTTGGTATATATGTTGGCTTTCTGTACACTTCATAACTAATATAATTTTTATTTTCATTATTTGCAAATAATATATCAGGAAAAGATAATTGGTTGGGGTTTTTTTTCAGTTCCTGTGCTAGTACAATAGACATCAGTATATCTTGGTGAAAATTTTATCAAGTCATCAATGGAATATTTCCATATCATTAAAATGTCATCAACATATCTGGATATAGATTTCTGGGCATTTATATTGAGTATTCAATAACAGTTGTTTTTTCAATTTTCTGTAGAACAGCCTCTGCTAATAGTGCAGATATGGGAGATCCCATTGGGGCTCCTTTAACTTTTATCAAATATAAAGAAGTTGTTGTTCTTCAAAAAGTTCAATGCATCAATAACTCCTTTTATTTCATTCTGTGGTGCATTATGCTCCTCTAATGTTTTATTAATCAATTATATTGCTGCATCTACAAGTTTATTTGGATACAAAGAAACTATGTCTAAATTTGCCATAAGGACATTATTAGTTTCATTGCATTGTTTGATGATTTTTATACTATATACATGGTTATTATAATATGGTTTTAAGAATGCATAAAGTATTTCTTCCAAGTTGATTGTCGGTGCCTTTTGTTTGGCAAGTATTAGGTATACAGATTTGTCCTGTTTATGTAGTTTGATTTTACCAAATACATGCGAAATTATAGCCCCTACTGGTGGGTATGTTTTTTTCTTTATGTGGTCAGGTAATGAATAATGGTTCTTAATGTATGCCAATTTTTGAACTATACATTCTGTTGAGTCATCTTTTTGGATTATAACTTCTAGCTCATTAATGGCTTTATGCATTTTTTCATTACATTCTTCACTTTTCATTATAATCAGTTGCTTAGATTTATCAGCCATGGTAAAAGTGAGTTAATAATCTTTCTTGAGGTTGAACAATGCTTCACATTCATATTTAATAATACTGTTGTTATTTCTTTATTATTTTTGATGATTTGATTAATAGCTCATATGACTCTGAATTGGGCTGGTTCCTGTCTGGATTTTGGTAGATTTGTTATGATGTCTTCAATTGGTGGTATGAGTTTATTTAATAATGGGATTTTATATTCAAATGCATATTTTGTACCTTGTTCAAATGCCTTAATCTGTAATGCATTGAGCTCTACATTTGCTTTATTGATGTAGTTAGGGTTAGTCTGAAGTAGTGCTCTAGCCTTGTTGTCTGAGTTTTGCTTTTTGGCTTTAAGTTGCTCTAATTTTTTATAGTGCCATATTTTATCTCTACAATTGTCTTTTTCAAACGTAACAACATTTTTGTGATTTCATTTTCAATATTATCATCTGGTAGTAGTTCTGTAATCTTGTTGTAGGCTGTATATGATTTCAACACATCTCAGGTTATTTCACAAAATATATATTAATTTCACTGTTGTCCACATACCATCTCCTCAGAAAATTTGAAAACTGCATCTCCATCCCCTGGATTGGGAATTGAACCTGCACCTCCCAATTTCTGTTTAAGCATGATGCTATTGTTTGGTCCAGGATGTTGAAATTTTCAAGTTTCTTGAGGAGATGGCTACATGAACAACACAGGAACTTCTTGCCAAAATTACATGAGTGCACTTCTATAGCAAAATTATATGAATGTATGCTTGTCATGAACTTAGAAAATATTTATTTTTTAAATACTGTGATAATTTCAAATCCGCTTTCTACTGGTGTTTATAAACTTATTACAATTTTCTTAAATACATTAAATGATATTCATTCCCAGCAGAGTTCTAGTATTTAGGCATCTGCTTTAAAAATGTAGTCAGTGGAACACCTCTCTTCCAAGTAAAAGTCTTGAAATTGAGACTTTTTTACATGCACCACTGATATAAGGCCCTTTTTTGTTATCACACTGAGCTCTGTTTCAAATTTCACTGGGCTCTTATGTTAGTTTTTACTCTACATATACCTACTTTGTGATTATTTCGTTTTTGCTTGAATTTCATCTGTTACAGTAATGCAACACATCTCTAGAGAAAAATTGTTTTCCTGCAAAGATGCTGTCAAGAATGTTTCTTTCTTTCTTTTAACATCAAAAACACAACTGAATGTTACAGCTTTGCAAAGTTTATAGAAAAATCACTATAATGCTTTAAAAAAGTAAGAAAACTAACTTACCCTGCTGCCACCAAGGAATATTGACAGGAATGAAAAGCACACAAGGACCAACAGGGCCACAAAAAGCATTCCACCAAACATGGTAAAATCATACTAGGAGAAGAAATGCACACATTACATAATTAAAGACTATGGCAGTATGAAGAATACAATTTAAGATATTATTAATTGAAGAAATACAATTTAAGATTATTTTTATTATTATAAATAATATATTATTTTTATTTAAACAGATAACATACTATTTTCATTGACAACCTTGTTTCCGAATCATGCCCTTTCAAACAATGGCTGGATCATGAGCTAAAAGACACTTGGCTTTATGTGATATGCACATGAACTAGCAGAAATAGTCAGGTAGTAACAGGTTTCACTAGCTTGCCTACTGAAAACTGTCACTTTGCGCTACTGCCCACTGCAAGGAATCAAAAACACAGGAACAACCTCGCTAGCCTGTCCTATAGAAAATAAGTCAGTGACTGTACACTAGACTACTGTAGATGTTTTTGTCAGGGAACAGAATCAAAGTCAATTGATGTATATGAACATTTGCATTTAGTGAAGCATAACACTTCCTATAAGGCTGCAAAGTTGCAAAACATGAAATTTTCAAAATGTGTCCACAATTTTCGCCACCACTGTAATTTTGGACCCCAGAGTATAACTCATATGCCACCCAGTAACATGTGAGAGGATTCTGAATGCACACGGGAATGGTATATATAATCTCATGTGAACTGAAAATTTTAAGTGGTGAAGAGTGCCAATCTTATGCAAATGCTAAAAAGTTCTAATGAATACTAAAAAAAAAAAAAAAAAAAGCACAATGAAAACAATTATGCCAAAAGTTGTATGTGTGTTCCTGACAGAAAAAAAAAAGGAACAGCCACATACAACATATGGACATAAACTGAGCATGATGGGTTCCATTTCAACTCAGGCAGGGTCGTACCATCATGGTCTCAGATTTCTCTAAAAAAATTAAGGGGTGTTCCTTGACTAAAATAAGGAAACCCATATTTTTTTTTTCGGCAAGAAAAAATTTTCCCTTCGAGATAGAGGGTTTCAAATCTTGCACCGTCAAACAAGCTCTCTAGAAAACGGTTATTTTTCCTAACTTCAGCTAGTCATTGCAGCAGAGTTAAAAAAGATATCGTGTTCTTGTATTTTTTTTTACATTGTGTGTATAACATATAATAATATATAGTGCTAATATTTGCTACACATCGTATGATTAAAATTTAAAAAAATCGTAAACTTTGTGATTTTTAAAAAAATTGAATTTTTTAAGTTTTTTTTTTACAGGTTTGGATGGAGTTTTTTCTATATTCGTTTTTTTCGTTAAAGACATACAAATGTGCACTTTATTTGTAATTTTTTGTGTGTCTGTGAAACTGCTAGTTTCCGCGTTTCGGCAGCGTTAAAAACAGCCGATTTTGAAAAATCTCTAACTTTGCCAACGATTTTCTCAAAAAGGCCATTTTTTAAAATTCTGAAAATTAAATTCCTGTTTTATTATCAACAGGAGAATATCTGTGTAAATTTTCATGGACCTAAAAACGCTCGTTTCCGAGTTAGACGCATTTGAATTCGGTTTGAAAGCCTACGATTTCCCGTGTTCTAAAGGCGCCATTTAGAAAATCTCAGGCGCGAAATACGTACGTTATCTCTTACCCGAATCAAAGCGTTAGATATTCTTTGCCTGAATGATGGAATGAGAGCATTGGGTCAGTTCCCAGAGTGATGACATGCCTATAAAACTGTCGGGGGGGGGGGGGGACCAATACATAAAAAGAAAATTCTTGTTGCTCCACTAACAAAGTTGAGTTGCGAAAGACAGCAGCAGCAGTTGTTTGTTTGTTTACGTATATACTTAAACATCGCATAAGAAAAGACTATGAAAGAGTAGAAAACTGTTGTGAAACAATTTTAAGAAAAAGAGTGCAGGCACGTGTACTGTAAGTTAATTTTCGATGGCTAAACACCCTCTAGTTTTTCTGGGAGTTGCTAATTGTAGGATACTGTCAGAAGAGCAGTTGCTGTTTTGTTATAGTTGCTAAAATTAACTTCTCAGTTTTTCGTAATAGTAAAATATTCGCTCAGGAGAGTTCTGTCCTCTGCGAACGGGGGAGAAGGTGCAATGCTCTTGACCTCGCTGCTGGGTTGATAGCGCTGGTCGCTACGGAAACGCTGCTTACCTCCTCTCCAAAACGTAATGGCAATTGTCTAATCTACTAAATAAATAACAATTAACACATACGCGTGCATGCTAAATACGCGTGCATAAAATGTAAGTGCGCATAAAATGTAATGCATAAATGTGAGTTGAGTATATTTCCTGTTCAATCAGCTGATTTTACAAGTAAAATTCATATACAATTTATGCGCTTATAATGGTGTAAAGGTTTTTATCTATTTAAAACATATTCAAAGATTTCAATTTTTTTAAGAGGGGGGGGGGAGATTGTGTTCGTAGTGATCTCCACCTGGGACACGATAAACCATGCACTGCCCATGTCTTCTGTTCCCTTAGAAGATAATCCTGGATCGATGGGAGACCAGCGGAGTTTTGACACCCCCCCTCCCTCTCACGTGGTGGTGAGGTGTCTCAAAGCTAGGTAGCTTTCAAAATGTTTCAACTTAGTTGTAGTAGCTGGTAATAAGAGAGGGATTCCATTTCAACTCTGGCAGGGTCGTACCATCACGGTCTCAGATTTCTCTAGAAAAATTAAGGTGTTCCTTGATTAAAATAAGGGGACCCATATCTTTTCTTTCGGCAAGAAAAAATTTTCCCTTCGAGACAGAGGGTTTCAAATCTTCCACCGTCATACAAGCTCTCTAAAAAACCGGTTATTTTTCCTAACTTCAGTGAGTCATTGAAGCAGAATTAAAAAAGATCTTTTGTTCTGGTATTTTTATTACATTGTGTGTATAACGTATAATAATATTTGATGCTAATATTTTTTACACATCGTATGATTAAAATTAAAAAAAAAATTGTAAACTTTGATTTTTAAAAAGAATTGAAATTTTTAAGATTTTTTTTAACTGGTTCAAATGGAGTTTTTGTTTTATATACTCGTTTTTTTGTTAAAGACATACAAATGTGCACTTTATTTTTATGTGTCTGTGAAACTGCTAGTTTTCTGCAGCGTTAAAAACAGCCGATTTTGAAAAATCTCCAACTTTGCCAACGATTTTCTCAAAAAAGCCCTTTTTTAAAATTCTGAAAATTAAATCCCTGTTTCATTATCAACAGGAGAATATCTGTGTAAATTTTCACGGACCTAAAAACGTCCGTTTCCGAGTTAGACACGTTTGTATTTTATTTGAAAACCTAGATTTCTCCGTGTTCTAAAGGCGCAATTTTGGAAAAATCTCAGGCGCAAAGTACGTATTCTCTTACCCGAATGAGAGCGTTGGATACGCCCACCTGACCCTACCCTGGGCGATAACATGCCTAAAAAATGGTCTTGGGAAAAAAAAATAACAAATCTATATATATAGATTTGAATGTAAGTCTGCTAAACAAATTTACAGTTTTCAATTTAGAACCACCAATCTTGGTATACTATCTCATGGTACCTAACTTAAACCGTAGACGGTTTTTGGAAGGGGTCGGAGCCCGGGGTCAAGGGGCTCCACACAAAATTTCCGTAAAATATACTTGTAAACTATGGTGCCCTAACTGAGACCGTAGATGGTTTTTGGAAGGGGGAAGGGGTAGAGCCCTGGGTGGGTGGGATCCCGTGGTCAAGGGCCCTACGCAAAATTTCCGTAAAATCTAGTTTTCAATTTAGAACCATCAAATTTGGTACACTTTTTCTTGGCACCCTAACTTTGTAAAATATTTTACGAAAATTTTGTAGGGCTGGGGGCTTGACCCGGGTTCCGACCCCTTCCCAAAACCGTCTAGTCAAAGTTAGGGTGCCAAGAAAAAGTATACCAAAATTTGATGGTTCTAAATTGAAAACTAGATTTTACGGAAATTTTGCGTGGGGCCCTTTGACCCGGGCTCCCCCTTCCAAAAACCGTCTACGGTCTAAGTTAGGGTACCATGAGATAGTATACCAAGTTTGATGGTTCTAAATTGACATACATTCAATTCTCTATATATATAGATTTTTTTTTTTTTTTCCAAGACCGTTTTTTAGGCATGTTATCGCTCAGGGTAGGGTGAGGTGGACGGATCCAACACTCTCATTCGAGTAAGAGAATGCGTACTTTGCGCCTTAGATTTTTCCAAAATGGCGTCTTTAGAACACGATCGTAGGTTTTCAAACCAAATTCAAACGCGTCTAACTCGGAAACGGGCGTTTTTAGGTCCGTGAAAATTTACACAGATATTCTCCTGTTGATAATAAAACAGGGATTTAATTTTCAGAAATTAAAAAAAAAAAAGCTTTTTTGAGAAAATCGTTGGCAAAGTTGAAGATTTTTCAAAATCGGCTGTTTTTAACGCTGCGGAAACTAGCAGTTTCACAGACACATAAAAAATTGCAAATAAAGTGCACGTTTGTATGTCTTTAACAAAAAAGCGAGTATAGAAAAAAGAACTCCATTTGAACCAGTTAAAAAAATCTTAAAAATTTCAATTTCTTTTTAAATCGAAGTTTACGAAATTTTAAAATTTTAATCATACGATGTGTAAAAAATATTAGCATCACATATTATTATACGTTATACACACAATGTAATAAAAAATACCAGAACAAAATATCTTTAATTCTGCTGCAATGACTTGCTGAAGTTAGGAAAAATAACCGTTTTTTAGAGAGCTTGTTTAACGGTGGAAGATTTGAAAACCTCTGTCTCAAAGGGGAAATTTTTTCTTGTCCAAAGAAAAGATACGGGTCTCCTTATTTTAATCAAGGAACACCCCTTAATTTTTTTAGAGAAATCTGAGACCGTGATGGTACGACCCTGCCAGAGTTGAAATGGAATCCCTCTCTTATTACCAGCCACTAAAACTAAGTTGAAACATTTTGAAAGCTACCTAGCTTTGACACTTCACCACCACGTGAGAGGGGGTGTCAAAACTCCGCTGGTCTCCCGTCGATCCAGGATTATCTTCTAAGGGAACAGAAGCCATGGGCAGTGCATAGTTTATCGTGGCCCAGGTGGAAATCACTAAGAACACAATCACACACACACACACACCCCTTTTAAAAAAATGAAATCTATGAATATGTTTTAAATAGATAAAAATCTTTACATTATTATAAGTGCGTAAGTTGTATATGTATTCTACTTGTAAAATCAGTTGATTGAACAGAAAATATACTCAACTTACATTTTATGAATAAGCTTGCACGCGTATGTGTTTTTTATTTAGTAGATTAGACAATTGCCATTACCGTTTTGGAGCGGAGGTAAGCAGAGTTTCCGTAGCGACCAGCGCTATCAACCCAGCAGCGAGGTCAAGAGCATTGCACCTTTCTCCCCGTTCGCAGAGGACAAAACTCTCCTGAGCGAATATTTTACTATTACGAAAAACTGAGGTTAACTTTAGCAACAATAACAAAATAGCAACTGCTCTTCTAACAGTAGCCTACAATTAGCAACTCCCAGAAAAACTAGAGGTTGTTTAGCCATCGAAAAATAACTTATGGTACACGTGCCTGCACTCGTTTTCTTAAAATTATTTCACAACAGTTTTCTACTCTTTCATAGTCTTTTCTTATGCGATGTTTAAGTATATACGTAAACAAACAAACAACTGCTGCTGCTGTCTTTCGCAACTCAACTTTGTTAGTGGAGCAGCAAGAATTTTCTTTATGTATTGGTTATTCCCCCACCCTCGCCCGACAGTTTTATAGGCATGTCATTACTCGGGGAAGGGTGAGGTGGATGTATCCAACCAGGGCCAGCTGACCCAATGCTCTCATTCCATCATTCGGGCAAAGAATATCTAACGCTTTGATTCGGGTAAGAGATAACGTACGTACTTTGCGCCTGAGATTTTTCCAAAATGGCGCCTTTGAACACCGGAAATCGTAGGCTTTCAAAAACCGAATTCAAACGCGTCTAACTCGGAAACGGGCGTTTTTAGGTCAGTGAAAATTTACACAGATATTCTCCTGTTGATAATGAAACAGGGATTTAATTTTCAGAATTTTAAAAAATGGCCTTTTGAGAAAATCGTTGGCAAAGTTAGAGATTTTTCAAAATCGGCTTTTTTTAACGCTGCCGAAACGCGGAAACTAGCAGTTTCACAGACACACAAAAAATTACAAATAAAGTGCACATTTGTATGTCTTTAACGAAAAAACGAATATAGAAAAAACTTCATCCAAACCTGTTTAAAAAAAACTTTAAAAATTCAATTTTTTTTTAAAAATCACAAAGTTTACGATTTTTTTAAATTTTAATCATACGATGTGTAGCAAATATTAGCACCATATATTATTATATGTTATACACACAATGTAAAAAAAAATACAAGAACACGATATCTTTTTTAACTCTGCTGCAATGACTTGCTGAAGTTAGGAAAAATAACCGTTTCTAGAGAGCTTGTTTGACGGTGCATAAGATTTGAAACCTTCTATCTCGAAGGGAAAATTTTTTCTTGCCGAAAGAAAAATATGGGTCTCCTTATTTTAGTCAAGGAACACCCTTAATTTTTTTAGAGAAATCTGAGACCATGATGGTACGACCCTGCCTGAGTTGAAATGGAACCCATCGCATGGACATACTTTAAGATCTTGTGTAACTATGCACTACAACAAGCAAAAAACTTCATACGAAGATCACAATGTTGTAAACAAACTTTGGACGTATAAGAGGAGACCAGAAACTTCAAGTCTGCTGAGATTTTCATACAGAAATAATTCCAGTGTTTTTATTTCTACGGAAATACTCCACAATTTAATATTACAGCTAAGTTCCACATGTTGCTAAGGATACTAAGAAAATGCTATTTTCTGAAAAAATTATAAGTGTTCATTCTATTTTAGTAACAAAGTATAATAGTCTAGATAAATTTTTACACCAACAGATTTTAATTCCTGTGAAGGCAGAAATTTAAAAGATGTTTGTTATCACGTGGCACACAGTAGCAGATGTGTTAACAATTAACTGAGCTGTTTGAAGTTTTAATTGTGATGTTAAGATTACCAACTCCAACATACATCAAGGCAATTGTGGAAAAAAAAAAAAAAATAAATAAAAAAATGAGAGTATAATACAGGGTGAGCCATATAAAAGAGGACCCATAGCCAGATGTTGTTAGGCGGGTTAAAGTTGTTTGGCGGGTTTCCAGTTAAGACCACTTTGTTCCACTTCTAACTGGTTTCTGCATGTACAGCTGCAGAAACCGGTTAGAAGTGGAATTCTCTGGAGTGGTTAGTCACAGCCAGAGCAGTATAGGTACACAGGCATAAGTGTAAGTGAAGAGAGAACAAAGGCAACAGAAATGGTTTTAAGTATAGAACAGCGGATTTTTATTGTGGAACAGTATTTCATAAATAACTCATACAAGGTTTTAAATGAGTTAAAATTTCTGAAAGAAAAATTTCCACATTGTGCAGCACCGGCAAAATCAGTGGTACAGAAGTTAGTGCATAAATTTTGTGAAACCAGCACGGTGTGCAACAGGAAAAGAAACAAGCCCAAAACAATTCGTACTGAAGACAATATCAAGGATGCGTGCACAGTGATTTTACGAAGCCCTCGGAAGTCGATTCGGAATATCTGCCACGTCATGCTGACGTATACTTAAGGTGGATTTGCATTTTTGGCCATACAAAGTTATGGCGCTCCAAGAACTTAAGACTCCTGATTATGCAAAACGGATGCAATATCGTAAGTGGTTTCAGGAGACCACTGTCAGCGGTGAAATGGACCCAACACTTCATTACACGATAGATGAAGCATGGTTTCATCTGTACGCAACTAATCGGCACACCCTTGATGAATTAAAAGTTAATATTACGGATTCCATAGCCCAGATTACTGCCGATGAGTTAAATAAATTAAGAAGGTAGTGTAGAACATGCTAAGTTACGTATAAAAGTTTAATGCAAATATATTTCAGCCATTACTATGGCCTTCATCAGTGCTACTGTGAAGGCCATAGTAATGGCTGAAATATATTTGCATTAAACTTTTATATGTAACTTAGCGTGTTCTACACTACCTTCTTAATTTGTTTGTTAGTTACGTGCATTGTCTACTACTCATTTATGCCGATGAGTTGTGGCGTGTTACGAACAACATGTTCCATCGTGTGCAGCTGTGTCTTGATGTCGGAGGACAGCACTTTTAGCAATTGTTGTAAATGCAGGTAAATTACTCCTGTTTTCTGTCATTTCAACTATTCTTTACCATGTATAGTAACATTGCCTGACTGTTGTCATTCATTACACTCGGGCCTCTTTTATATGGCACACCCTCCCTATTACACACATTTCCAAGAAAGTCTAAAACACAAACATTTAATTTTGCATCACAAAGCATGAATTTGACAAACTGTACAGAACATATTCATTTCATAAAATAAAATGAAAAAAAAAACAAAAAAAACATGTAAAAAAAAAAAATTATACAATTCACAGGGTTCCCACTCATTTTCTCCTAAAAAATATAAACACTTTTTAAGGACTTTTAAGCACCCCAAATTTTTTTTAAGGACCTTACAAATTGCACACACAAAAATAACATTTGTATATACAAATATACTTTTACACAACTATACAAACTAAAGTCTGTTGATGAAGCCTGCAACATTGCTGCATATAAGACAAGTTTGCAGATGTAATAAATTAGAATTTATGCAATTTAAAAGACAGTTCTGCTGGTCAAATCAGTTTTCATATGAGAGAATAATCACATATGCAACAAAAAGAATGTAAATCATAAAACTGTAGTTCAAGTTACAAGATCTAGATTTCGATATTGCACATAAATTATTTCATGGCTTGAATTGTAAAACCAAAATCAAAATTACAAAGTCAAAGTCAAGTTCGCCATGAGTCACTGACAAGAGCTCCTCCTTGACCCGTGCTTTCACACGGGTTTTCTGCCGATGTCACATGGAAACATCAACAACATAGCCAACCAGCAGCAGAAGTTGTATGAACTACATCGTAACCTGCATTTCATGCAGGCAGTTAGGGGGGGGGAATAAGTACTTTTTAAGTACTTTGGGTAATCTCTGGCAAAAATTAAAGACTTTTAAGCACCCAAAAAATTAAGCACTTTTTAAGGACTTTTAAGGATTAATAAGGGCTGTGGGAACCCTGAAATTATAGCAATTAAAGGTGAAACATCTTACCTTTGTTTGGAAAGCAAATATTGTTAGTCCAAGACAAATGACCTGAAAGGAATAAAATAAAAATGTAAATCACAAAATATTTTAATAATGAATATAAAGGCACATAAGTCTTTAAAATTAAATTTTAAATCTAAAATTATTCTTAAAATATATGGTGGCCATATATGGGTGACCAGTGAGCCCTGATTTTTTTTTTTTTTTTTTTTTTTAATTTTATAGTTTTTATACATGTGGAAAGGAATCTATACTTAAAAAATTAAAGATTTTGTTTTACTCGAAATGGGTTACATCCCATGGAAGCTGGGTGAAAGTAAAAGTTTTGCAAGCTTGCTAGAGAAACTGTGGAATTTCTAAGGTTGTTCAAACATACTGAAATGGAAAATATGCCACAAATAAGTAAGGAAGAAGAAAACATGCAGTTCATTAGGAAAACTTATTAAAAAAATAAGAACTGCATCCCAAGAACAACAAAATAAAAACATAAGCATGGTGAAGGAGACCAACATTTACTGAAATTAACTTTTCATTACAATGGGTAATAATAAAAAATATTTTCCTTATGGTTTATCATGAATTATAAGCTATAAGTCAAATGCATTTTTCATGATGTATCACCTAGCACATATGCTTGTCTAGAGGTTTAAAAGTTGGGAATTTTACATTTCACAGGATTTCAGAATGTTAAAACAATATTTTCAAGGGAATATTTTAATTAATGAAAGCTACTAGATGACTAAATTACATACAAAGGAACATTACATAATTATCAGTTTTCCTGTACAGAGTTGTGCACACAGAGATATGAATAAAAAATACACAGAAATTGCTACTAAATTTTCTACTTTTTCACTAAATTTTTTTACAGTTTTAGTGTTATGAGCCCTATATGGTTCTGATACAAGTTCTTACTCTATACAGAAACAAAGTGCACACACATTTTATCAAAAAAGTGACTTTCACCCAACTGCCCACAGGACTAATAACATACCCAGTGTGACCAAATCTGTAAAATATTAATCATTGATGTGGGATAGAATGACCCAAACATAAATAAAATGATAGCAATGCACAAACGAGTCAATTTTACAAAACAAATATTATAGCAAAATCTTTCAACTGTACTGATTTAACTGAGATCTAGCTCATCCCTGGCCATGGTGACAGCTGACTGAATATGAGAATTCATGCTAAGTTCTAATAACCTTATTTAAGAGCAAAAAAAAAAAAAAAAACAATATTCAGGGAAGGATTCAAACATTTGCACCTGTTTTTTTTTTTTTTTTTTTTTTTTGTCTGGTGTGAATAAAATACTAGATGCCAAAACTATTTGAAAGAAACTGGAGAGAATCTCAGCCTCTCATTTTGATGCCAGTAGCATTTCCCTGATGATAGGAATGTTACTGTTTGTATACATGCAGAGCGTGCATGAAAACTCCAAAACATCTCAGCACTTTTTTTTCTGCCTGTATGACTGAGATAAAAAAGATCAAAAGGACAGTAAAATAAAGGATAACGATGGTCTCACTCTCTGTGACAGATGTTGAAAGATAGGAATAGCCATCCATTTCTAGTCTTTTTCTCATCTAAATTAAGTTACAATTTCAAAAAACTGAAAGAATCAGAACTGAAAACAAGTTCTGCAAAGCTAGTAGTGGCATAACTATATGGCTAAAATGTGTTACCTAGTTAACTGCCATACCATTTGAAATGCTAAAAACTGGACAAATATTTTGAAAATATCAATGCATTTTCATAAAATTCTATTCTTCATGTTTTATGTTAGGTACCAAACAGCCTGAGAAGTCCAGGTTACAATGGCTGTGATAACTAGAGACCAGATTATATGCACTAAAAACAGGAAAATATGCACTTAAAAATCTTAAATATGCATTCATATTTTTTGTTTATTTCTCTTCAAATAAATGCCATGTACTCAGAAATGACTTTTCAAATATGAATTGATGAACCACAAATAAAATAATTGGTACTCTTAAATATTACATAAATATTTATCAGTATGCACTTAAATATTTGGGTGTACAGGGGGGAAAATTGCGTTTTTGCAGTTCCACAACATAAATATGAATATTTTTAGCAGACAACTGAAAGTGTATACTGTGAGTAATCAAATGAGGCATGGAGCACATGTCACAACCTATGCATTGAACTTGTACTGCAGTCAATTGCAATGGCTACAAAGTTTGAAATATTGGTTCTACTGCAACATTACTTGAAACAGGGGTTAAAAGCTGCTGAGGTAGTCTGAAAAATTAAAGAGGGTGAAGGCCTGGCTGTTACTCGGACCGTGCAAACGTGATTCAAGAAATTTGCAGCTGGTGACTTCAGCTTGAAAAGAAAGGAAGGTTCAGGTAGGCACTCTTGCTGTTTGATTCAGATGGCCTGTAAGTGACTGTGAAAGACAATCCACAAACAAGCACTAGCAAATTGTCAGAAAAACTGAAAGTTTCTGAATCTACCATCGCCGAGTACCAGCACAAGATCGAAAAGGTTTACAAACAACGCTGTGAGGTGCCTCACAGCGTTGTTTGTAAACCTTTTTGATCCCAGCTCAATGGCATGCCAAGGTATGCAAGGAACTGCTCAGAAATCCATGCAATGCTTGATTTATCAAACAAATAGTTATTGGGGATGAAGAGTGAATATATCTGCATAATCCAGATTCTTCACAATCAGGGCATCTACCAAAATGTGGGAAATGCAATTTCATGACCAATTAACACTTTTCATGACCATTTTTAGAACTCTCTCTCCCTCTCTCTCTTTTGATATATATATATAGCCCTATTCAAAGCAGCGGTATATATGTACACACACACATATGCAGTAAGTATAATTAAAGAGGGGGGGCTGCTACTCTACCTTCTTTTCTATATAAAAAGTGCCTCCTGCTAGTAACAAAAAACTGACATCATATCATCATCATATATATATATACTTTTATATAGAAAAAAGGTAGAATTTTCACTAACCAAATTATATTATAACTCATCATACTTTGACAGTGCCTAAAATAAGTTGAAATACTCACCATTGTAGTACATGATTTCATAACACACCTTTCTTTAACATTTATACCTGGAAAATGTTAGGATTTCATAAGCAGCATATTTTTAAATTGCTAAATTGATTTCGAAATTTTGTGCATATATTTCCATGCTAAAAGGTTGTTTTGCTTTAACAGTTTTCTTTGTGGAGGAGTGCACAAGTCTTTTTTTTTTTTTTTTTTTTTTTCCAATACTTGAATCATTAGATGGAAACCACATTTATGTCTTATGTGGTTGGTGTGCACGGAGAATTACTTAAGACTGTCACCAGAAAATGAACAATTAAAAATAAAAATAAATTCATGACCCCAAAGCAAAATTCGTGACTTTTTAGTGACTTTCACGACCCTTTTCTGAATTCGTGACTTTCATGACCAGTAGGCACCCTGACAATGGTAGTTGAATAGAGGTGAACAAGCTTTACCTACCCCCAAGCACAAACATTTTGAGAAAAAGTTCATGCTGTGTGTCTAGTGGAATTGTGAAGCTGTAATCCACTTTGAGCTCACTGCAAATGCTGAAATGTCTATCAATACTGAACCACATTCTTAACAATTGGACAGAATGTGTGACAAACATCAGTGAAAGTATCCTGCTTTAGTCAACCAAAAGCAAGCACTGCTGCAAAACCTCCTACCGCTAACTGGACCCAAGTCAAACTTCAAGAGCTGCATTGAATCAAGCGGCTGCTTCATCCAGCATACAGCCCTGACCTTGCCCCTTCAGACCACTACTTGTCTCAGGTGATGGAACATTTTCTTTGTGGCAAGCAGTTGACTATTTTGGATGATGTCAAACATGAGTGCCAAGAGTTCTTTGCCTCTAAACGGAAAGCTTGGTACTGAGCAGGAATTGAACAATTGGCAAACAGATGAATTCAAACTACTGAACACGATGGCATGCACTTTGAAATTTAGCTTGGATTCTTCCGAGGTTCTGGCTGGCACAGATGAATTCAAACTACTGAACACAATGGCTAGGGATACATAAATTTCGAACAAAAAAAATTACATAAAAAATTTCGCATTTATTCGCACAAACTGAAGACCCAAAAAAATTGTTTTTCAAAGTTTACTTACTGGTAGGCAAAGTACCAAAATACTTAGTTAAAAGCTAACATTGTAGTAGTCACTATATTCTCTTCCTTTAGCCTTTGCCTTCTGTCAGTAATAACGATGTTGTACATACTGAAATATCTCTCAGCATCCACGCTGAGAGATATTTCTTGCTTTAAATAGGTGCTTTTGCATCGTTTAGGTAGCAGCATTTTGTTGCTTTTAAAATCTGTATGCCATCAACAGGAGTCTCTTGGTTGACCACTGTAAGTAGCTGTCTGTGAAAATGATTGTATCCATCGATAAGCTCATCAAGTGGTATGTCTTTATAAATGGTATTTTTAGAGAAACTTTCCAATAATAACACACCTCTCTTGTTCATCGGATGTTTCATCGTCGGCCACTACAACTACTGGTTTATTTTTCAGCTGCTCTTTTATTGCCTCTTTTTCCGAAATTCTGCAAAGTGGTACGTATTTACGTCTCAAAGTATCTCCAGAAGGAAGGTTACCTGAACCAGGCACATATTTTGCGAAATAATCGCTAACAGCTGGGTGATCTAGTTTATGCATGGGAATATGGCTTTTAAACACATTCTTACCATGTCTTCTGCAAAATTATCTCTTTCCTTTTTTGGCACGTTTTTGCACTTCAAAACCACTGACGTTTGTAGTCTGGCTGAACTATGTTTTTCTTCTTTAAGTGAGTAGCAGAAGTCGTATGTTTCATTAAAGTATTGCATTTCTGCCCTTCTAGTCGAACATTATAAAATTTGCACATCACAATATTTGTATCGCTTTAAATACAATCCCTCGTGGTCAAACTCGTTCACTCTATCAACTAATTCCTTCTCAGGGCCGCCCATATTGATATACAACTATCAAATGGATCGTGAGCATTGTAGTTTGTAGTATACTAGCGAAATGCAAAAACAAACGTGTGCTCATTCGTATTCTTTCAAGACCAGCCAGCCAGTGCGACTGAGCAGTGCTGGCTGACTTGTCGAGAGGGAAAGAGGCGTGGCCTGGGGTTTCCCGGATAACGCATGCTGAGTAGGACATGCACGGCATAAATGCTGCGCGAAATTACATCCTATTTTCACTTTTAAAAATGTTAATTATCAAGATGTCACGGAAAAGTAGTTAAAATCAAATTTTCGTATTTATTCACTTATGTTGACAAATTTCGCATTTATTCGTATCTATTTTGTATATACGAAAATTACATATCCTTAACGATGGCATACACTTTGAAATTTAACTTGGATTCTTCCGAGGTTCTGGGTAAGTGAAACTGTTGTATCAAGACCACTGTTTCTTTAGGACACCCCTATATAATAACTGATATAATTAATAAACAGAAAGCCACCTACACCTTTTGGCACATTCATACACCATAATCTTTGCTGCAATACAGCACACTACACTTTTCTAAATATTCGACTGTTATGTTTAGTTTGTTGTCATCCAAAATTCTTTTTACTGCAACATGATGTTCTCTCTACATCCACAGGCATTATTGAACAGCTTTTATAGTGTTTTGTTTTCATTGCAGGTACTTGTGATGACAATTTGCAACAGTCATCAATGATAAAATCATTAAGTTCTTCAATACTTGAAACCCAGAGTTTTTATCCAAAACAGTCTTCAATTTCCCTTTATTTCACCCCCAAATTCACCAGTATGATGAAAATGGCATTTTCAACTCTATTTCTTCTATTGCATCATTTAATAAAATGCTATGAAATTACAGTTTTGAAATGCTTAATGGTAGCCACAAAAAGTGTCTTGAACATTGATAGATTTTTTGAAGCCAACTATTCTTAGCAGAAAAAATTGCATGGGCATCTGCACTGTCAAACAAGTTTACAAAATTACTTAGTAATCCCAAATTTTGTGCATAAAACAAAGCTACAGTTGTGAACATTCTCTGAATTTGTTGTGTAACTCAATGCAACCCATATGCTAAGCAACTCCACAAATTAAGCGAGCAATATAATTACCTCGTTGCATATACAAATGCAGTTGTATCTGACATTCTGTCAAATTTCATTGAGAATTTCACTGCAAATATTATCAATGTGGTTGATCCTGACAGTTGATTTATCAGGCACAATTTGATTTACAGTATTTCTCCATAAAATTTAAAAAGTTTTCTTTGTTTAATTTATTGAATGAAATACTGCAACATAAGTACCACAGCATTGCAAAAATCTATTACAAAATCATTTAACAGTTCTTGTTTTGGGGTATGATTCTTATTTTCCATCAGTTTTTTCACAGGGTAAACAGCAGTTTTCACACCTGGATCGATTTGATACTGTTTCCTTGCAAGCAGCGAATTATTTTCACAAATCACACAATAAACAATTTTTTAATAGTAGTCCAATCCCCTCTGTAGTAGGAAACCCATACTTTGATTAAAAATTCCTAACTTGACTTAATTTACACAGATCTAAAGTAGTACACATACCCAGATATCTGTAATGTTTATTTGACCTACCTAAAAAACACAGGATATGAAGAGATAATCACGCTTGAAAACTAGTTCATAAGAACTAAATGTCATACACTGTTTTTGTGAGCTCTGCCATATGAATTTTGTTTTAGCTTTTAGGGGCATTGAAAGAAAATTTCAGTCATGAGAGTCAAGCAATCAAAGAATCCAACTCTTGCACTGAAGACAGGTACACATTTCTGATGCTTCATTTCTTGTTGCAATGTTTGGGATAAGGTAGTTAATTACTGTTTTGTTCACTTTGTTTCAGTAGACTGTCAATCCTTTGAACTACATCTGAGTTTAGAAGTTCTTTGAGTTTAGGTTATTGCTGGCTTTTCCAGGTCTTGGGAGATGAAAGCCTTTCTGTTTTAAAAGCAAATCTGTTAAGTAAGCATATGTTAAAAGATAAAACATAGTATTAAAATGGCGCCAGCCGGGCTTGATAACGAAATATATCCAGGAAAGTTTTTCCGACGAATGGCAACAAGGAGTATCGGACTCCATTAGCGCGAAGTTAGCCATGAACATCGGTGGTAAAGTCGCCACGCTCCTGAAGATGCCCAGAGTATGGGCGAAAATTTCGAGTAGAAAGAACGGTAAAAATTGATGTTTGGAATCCTAAAGCAAAGATCCAATGAGTATACCCAGCGAAAAGTGTGAGAAGTAAAGCCAGTCATCGCATACAACGGACTTTAGGACAATAACCTCAACAAAGACCGGAAAACACGTGCGTGAAATGTCCCCGTCGCTAGAAAGGAATGCCAAGGTAAGCATTATCCGCTAGTTTTCTGTACAAGTTACTTTGAAATATCGCACGTAAAAGAGAATAGTACAATAATTAGAGCTATATAATAGTCAGAATTAGAACTACTAAGTGGAATTGAAAGTATTAAAAGTGTTGCTTGAAATATGCATTTTTACAAGTAATTTGCACATTTTATGCATTTACATGCACTAATGTCAGAAATGACTAAAATATGACATTGCATATAATCCAAACTATATTGATAAGAGACAGGTTGCAATCACATCAAAGAATTTATAAAATATTCTTTTTACCTTACTTTCAAAGGCTTGATTTTTCAAGGACTTTCCTGTTTATTTCATTCTGTAATTATTTCTATTCAGGAGATGCAAAGTCATAATTAAGAGACATTTTCGTTCTTCCTTTTTGAACAGTTCTTAAAAACTGAGGATGAGAGATTTTTTGCCACATCATTTACTGACAAAAAGATAATAGTTGCAACATTTCCCTTACAACCTGAAAAACTTCACCAGTTCACCATGCATGTTCTGGTTTAGAAACCTTTCAATTGAAACATCACCATATGCATTTGTGATACATCATATCAGACTTCATTAGCAGAACTTCCTGCAAAACTTAGGCGAAATCACCTTGAATGGAAATAATTACAAAATGAAATAAACATGGAAAAACTTGGAAAATCAGGCCTTTGAAACTAAGGTAAAAAGAATATTTTATACATCTTATATTGGACTGTAACATGTCTTTTATATATAACATGATCGCAGATGCTGCAACTTGGACTTGTCAGGCTGTTCTATATCTAACAAAATATATGAAGAACAGAGTAGTTTTATGAAAATAACATTGATATTTTCAATTATGAATATTTTTCAGATTCATAAAAATGTAATGTAACTAAAAACTGGTCTTATCATATTAATGAAAAGTGAGGTTCAGAGTAACAGAGCTTTGTTTGAAACAAAAATTTACTCCCCAGGACAAAAGATCAATTTCTCACAGTGCCAGAACTGGATGATATTTTTTTTTTTACTTTCCCTACATAAGTTTGCTATTACTTACACACTGATCCACCTATGTATGGCTTAACTGCACCAGTCATACAGCTGAAAATGAACTGCTACATCTGCCATACCAGGGTGAAATCATGTATGAATTAAACTTCTTAAGAACATAGCCTTAATTTATAACAAGAGTGTAAGCTATTTTCCACTTTTACAGTTGTATATACCTTTAGCATACATACATATCACTAAGCTGTTCTCTGAGATTCAGAGGTTAGCTCCACAAAGAAATACAAACTACCAGATATTTTTTACTTACTGTTGCTGTATCAAACTTCTCCATTTACAGCGATCTTGACATACAACTCGGGCTTCACTCACATCCATCACACGCCGTACACAAGATCTTCTATACTTTCTATACTTCATACTCATAATCTTTTTGTCATGCAGACACTCCTGAATCTGATCCTCCCATGACTTCCTTGGCCTTCCTCTGCCTTTCCTTCCTGCCACTTGGGCTAAAAAGATTTTCTCAGTAAGCATCTCATCACTCATTCTTTCAACATGGCCAAACCACCGAAGCATATTAGTCTCCACCTTGCTAACAACATTTAGCTTCACATTACACAGCTGCAACACATCTTCATTCCTCATACAATCAGAATGTGTCTTGCCACAAAACCCCCATAAGTAACGCATTTCTCCAGCACACAAACAACTCCTATGTTTCTTCTGCAGTACCCAGGTTCCATTGCCATACATCAGAGTAGGAACAATTACACTTTCATACACAGCCATGCAGGACTCTCTTGAGAACCCATCATTCCTGTGAAAACCTCCCAAAGCAGCCATGACTTTCAATGAAGAATTCACTCGCCCACTAATTTCACCATCCAATTTGTTCTCTGTCAAACATGCTTCCTAAATACACAAACTCATTCACCTGGTCAATTACTGTGCCATTCAGACTTGTACTACCAGTTCCTCTCTCAAAAACCATAACTTAGGTTTTTCAATTATTTATACTCAGTTTGAATTTCATGCAAACTTCGTACTTCCAGGACATCATACTCTGCAACTCACTTTTGCTCTCTGACAACAGGACAGTGTCATCAGCATACAGCAATCTGCACACACACATGGGTATCACCAAGAAATAAACCAGTATTATCTATTTTTGCATCATGCATGCACACATCCATAAATATATTAAGGTGGTTCCACCTAAAACCTCTGCCTTATGTTTCCAAGAGTAAAACTTCTTTACATATTTTCTTCGCAATTAATGTGTTCCTAAGGATGAAAATCTGCACATCGAAAAACTTAACTTTAAGTTATAGCATGGGATACTTAATACTTGCTAAAACATAACCATAATTATATTGAAAATCTATCATATTTCTTTGAGTAATGTTCAGAGAATAGATGGTGCAACCTGTACATTGAAGAAGTCAGTAGACAAACAACTGTTGGATTGCTTAACTATGGTTATGTTTTAGCAAGTATTAAGTATCACATGCTTTAACTTAAAATTAGTTTCAATTTACTTCCGATATTGGAGGTTATATTATTTAACGTGCATTAATGCATTTGCATTTTTGAACTTCACTTTTAGTTGGTAAAGTTCGATGAACACTTACCGCACGTGGGGCTTGGCTTTCAATTCATATTTCCGTTATGTGGATGCGGCACGGGGGTTTTCATTTGGCCACGGGTCCGCTTCTTTTTTTTTCCGTTGGAATTTATTTTGTCTCATCACCAAATGAGTTTTTTTTCCTTTGCTGCATCCTCATTTACTTCAATATTTATTCATACCCGAGTACTTTCAGTAAAACTCCTTTACCGTCTTCGAGGGGACGTTTTGCTCCGACTAGCACGGACCGTGTCAGCTGGGCATTTCGATGGTTCTCGCGGGCTGCTTCTGTCATCGGCTATCGCTTCTTCTTGGGCGTTGTGGCGCCATCTCTTGTTGGTCAGTGATCTCCCTTTTCGAACTTTTTCATTTTTTTGCTCAATTTTAATTAAATTTTTCCAGCTGTTTCTCAAATTATTAGGGTCATTATGGTTGCAAACTTTTGTCCTATTTTTTTCAATCATTACCGACTCTGCTATTCTGAGGTGTTTTTCGGATTTACAGCTTTTAATGATTTTTATATTTTCGAATTTAGGATATTTTTGGTTATCCAGACAGTATTGGATAAGTGCTGTTTTCTTCTTTTTTCTGCCAGTTTTTAGAAGAAAAACAGCACTTATCCAATACTGTCTGGATAACCAAAAATATCCTAAATTCGAAAATATACAAATCATTAAAAGCTGTAAATCCGAAAAACACCTCAGAATAGCAGAGTCGGTAATGATTGAAAAAAATAGGGCAAAAGTTTGCAACCATAATGACCCTAATAATTTGAGAAACAGCTGGAAAAATTTAATTAAAATTGAGCAAAAAAATGAAAAAGTTCGAAAAGTGAGATCAGTGACCAACAAGAGATGGCGCCACAACGCCCAAGAAGAAGCGATAGCCGATGACAGAAGCAGCCCGCGAGAACCACCGAAATGCCCAGCTGACACGGTCCGTGCTAGTCGGAGCAAAACGTCCCCTCGAAGACGACAAAGGAGTTTTACTGAAAGTACGGGTATGAATAAATATTGAAGTAAATGAGGATGCAGCAAAGGAAAAAAACTCATTTGGTGATGAGACAAAATAAATTCCAACGGAAAAAAAAAAGAAGCGGACCCGTGGCCAAATGAAAAACCCCCGTGCCGCATCCACATAACGGAAATATGAATTGAAAGCCAAGCCCCAAGTGCGGTAAGTGTTCATCGAACTTTACCAACTAAAAGTGAAGTTCAAAAATTAAAATTAGTTTTATTGATGTGCAAATTTTCATCCTAGGGATTACATTAATTGCGAAGAAAATATGTAAAGAAGTTTGCCATTGGAAACATAAGGCAGAGATTTTAGGTGGAACCACCTTAAACAGCCATGGTGACATTACACAACCTTGTCTGACTTCTGCACCAATAGAAAACCATTTGGATAAAACACCATTCACTTGTACACAAGCTCTACTGCCAGCATACATGGCTTTTACACTGTTAAGTAGATTCCTAGTAACACCATATTCATTCAATACCTTCCACAAAAGTGTCCTATTTACTCAGTTGTAAGCTTCCTCTAAATCTATGAAGGCAGCAAAAACTTTCTTACCAACAGCCAGATACTTTTCAATCATCATACGTAATGCAAAATTTTGGTTACTACAGCCTTTACCAGGCATAAAACCACTCTGAACATCCCACACTTTCTCTGATGTAAGACCGTACTTTTTCAATAACAACCTTACCAAACACTTTCCCTGGCACACTCAGTAGGCTAATGCCACAATAGTTCTTGTAGTCAGTCTGATCACCTTTTCCCTTATACAAGGGAACAATGATAGCATCCTTCCAATCCCGAGGGACCATTCCTAACTCCCAGCACAACTGGCAAATTTCAGTTAACCAGTCAATTATAGAGTCACCACCATATTTCAACATCTCGGCAGTTATGCCATCAACTCTTTGAGCCTTACCATTCTGAAGAGATTTTAGAACTTTACACAACTCTTCTCATGAGATCCCTCCTGTGCTTCCATCCTTCACTGTGACATCAGACATCATCTGCTTCTGCTTCATATTTGTTTTCCTGATCTAATAACTTACAGAAGTATTCTCCCCATCTTTCACTTAACTCATTGGGCTCCCATATCATTTCCCTGATCCTATTCTTCAAACAACTTATAACTTTGTTTCCCCTATTTTTCCTGAGTCTCATGTACATCCAGAAAGTCTTCCTATTTTTCCTAAAAGCCAATTCATGCCTTTCCACCTTCTCCTTCCTATCTTTTGTCTTACTCTGGTGAACCAGCTTAGCGACTTTACACTTTTTACAGCGATATTCATCCACAGAAATTACCTTGCAACATCCCCAAATAGGCTTCCTTCTTTCTCTTCACTGCCTCTTCAATCTCACTATTCCACAAAGCATCACCCCTATTGTTACCCACTACTGCGGTGCCACAGACGTCTTTAGCAGCAGTTACAACACAGTTCTTAAAACATTCCCACTTCTTTTCTACATCCCTCTCGCAAGACTTCAGCTCCTTCAGTCATTCTCTAAGTACGTCAGAATAACGCTGATGATCTTCAGGGAGCCTTCCAACCTTTATTCTTTCCATCCTGGTCTTCATCCTATTCCTTTTCCTCCAACCAACATTCAGTTTCACTCGTGACACTACCAAGTAATGATAAGAACCAGCATCCGCACCTCTCATCACACGAGTGTCAACAACTAAGTGTTTCAGATGCTGATCACCGACGTATGTTGATAATTAAACCAATTTCTTTAATGTTTTTTGGACTTCTGTTGCATTGTCCTTAAGTTTCTGTGTTTGCATATTACATCTATTTCCAAGCTTCAGCTTTGAGACATCATTGTATCAGTATACAATACTGCACTCTACGATTTATAAAAGGTTTATGCATTAATAATTTTTCATTATCAAACCTTCATTGGGTGTTGTTCGGTATTTTGTTCTGACTCTGTCAATATCCTTGGTCTTTCTTTACACTATGCTTCATGCATAGCGTAAAGAAAGACAATCTTTCTTGCTTGCCCTTGTTATTTTCTACTTAAAACCAAATGGATTTATAAATAAATGATGCATCAGGTTGTAAAGAAAGTACAGTAGAACCTCCATAATCCGAACCCCAATAATCCGAACGCACCAAATGTTTACATTATCGTGTGCACGTACTTACAACATTTAGACAGACGTTACATTGCAGCAAGTAAGAAGAATCACCACTCCCACACTATACATTATGCAGCGGGAACAAGTGAAATAACCAGCTCCGCTGCTACTTTCACAAAGAGAGGGGGAGGGAAACTCGCTGTCTGACTCACAAGCCCCGCCTTATGGTATTTCTCTCTCCAGCGCTCAGTCGGGCTTTGTCTGCTATAAAACACACTTAGAACAGTCAACACTGCTCCGTTGACTGTTCTAAGCATGTTTCTGCATGGCATTCTGCTTCTGTGTGTGTTTGTGGGTTTTTGGTGTTTTTGGACTGTACTTTAACAGTGTGTGAGTAAACTATGGCTGCATCAACATCTCTTAAAAGGAAACATATAACTTAAATATACAGACTAAAATAGAGATTTTAAGGAGCACTGTATGTACTGAAATGATTTTTTTCTTGGGTAATTAAATTAAACAACTCTTCATTTTATTGTTATGTACTTTGTAGTGTTATTTTTTAAACCCTTTAACTACTGTTATTAACATTTTTATAATTTTTTGACCCTATAGAAATAGATGTTCGATAATCTGAACAAATCGATACTCCAAACCAGCCCCAGTCCCAATTAGTTCGGATTACGGGGGTTCTACTGTACGCAGAAAATAGAGAAGTGTGTTTTTCAAGCTTTAACAATCATACAAAACACTTAACCTAATCATCCAGATAGTCCCCATTGGAACTGATGATCTTTTCCCGCTGATGCACGAGTTGAAATATCCCATTGCAATAGAAGTATGGCAAGTGGGAGCTGAAGGAATCATCCATGCAGCGTTTCACATCATCGTCATTAGCAAAGTTTTGTTCAGCGAGAAAATTCAACAAAGACTGGAAGAGATCAAAGTCGGATGGAGCAAGGTCCAGGAAATGAGTGGGGTGCAACAATATTTTCCATTCCAGCTTGTGCAATTTTTGCTGGGTCCACAAAGCGACACATGGACGAGCATTATCCTCATGAAAAACAACAACATGCAGATTAATCAATGTTGGGCACTTTTCTTGCAGTGCAGAGATCGTCCAACTGTTGGATGTAAGCATCCGCTGTGATGGTATTGTCCCGCGGTAAGAGCTCATAGTGAATCCCACCATGACAATCCCACCAGCAACTCAGCAGCACCTTCCATCTATGAAGGGGTTGCTTAACAACCTTCTGTGGAGGTTGTCCCTGCTTGGTCCATGCTCTTTGCCACGTAACATTTACATAGTAACCCACTTTTCATCACTCACAACCAACCGATGCAACACACACACTGTAAAGAAAACAAAGTATGTGCCTACACAGATTGGAAGTTGTTCAATGTCGACTTCAAACCCCAAAAAGAATGTAGTCCTTTTTTTTCCTGTAATGAACAAAAAAAATTGTTGATTGCAGGAAACAATTCTAATACTACTATAGGACTTTACACAAATATCTGAAAAATTAAGGACTTTCCAAGCTCTGGAAAGGGAACTAAAATTTCAGGTTGTTTCTGGGACTCCATGGGCCATGATAATTCTGCATGTGGTCAGAGACACTGAGATATCCAAAACATATTGAAAAGCCAGGGAAGAAATGAAACGATATTGAAAACATTCAAGAAACACTCTCCAAAATGTTTAATGAATGTTAGAATCTAGAAAACATAAAAATAAACTTTTATCTTCCACAGTCAAATGGTCAAAATGACAAGGCAGTTTTGGGGTTACCTTTCAAAACATCATTCTTATGTTCCAAAATTCTGTTGTTAATGCTTCTGTATGTACTTTCAATGTAAAAACTATTGCCTGTGGAAAAAGAGAGAGGAATGAGGCAAACACCTGGAAGACCAAAATTTCCAACTTTGTTCCTATTGCTTTGTAATAGCTTCACGACATTGGGAGGGGGTTAATGGCAAGATGGCAACCAAATCTTCTGAAAAGATTTTGTAGCTTATAAGCAGAGGAAAGATGGTATGGAACAGATCCAAAGAATTTTAGTTTGTCCTTTCAAGGATGGAGGCAAGTAACTTTCCATTTTTTTTCTTTATGAGGTTGTTGACTGTGAGAGGGGAGGGGAACCATGTGAAGTTGCTATTGCAGAGATTTTTGAAAACTCTTCTTGAAAAGAAGATTGGTTGTTACATATGAGATGAGCCTTATGGAAGAAAGACTAATGCTGAAAACTTGTACAGATGCAAGGAGATGACTGGAAGGGAATGATGTTTGTGGCAGCAAAGGCTTTATGATAAACAGAATATGAGATCAGAATTTTTGCAAAGGGAACATAACAAAGTGTGATCTTTTTTTACCTTCAATTAGTCAAAATATTGGGTTTTAAGTTATTTTAATACAGTTTTTCATTGATTTTTTATTTCGTACATTCAAATTGTTTTGCTAGATTACCTTAACCACATCAGTTCTTTTTCAAGTTCATTTTTATCTGATGAATGTTAAACAGCAGACTAAATAACACAGAATTATCATGTGTCAAAGAGAACCTTTTCTTGAATTAAGGAAGAACACATATTCATATAATAGTGGCTGATAAATCAAATAATAATGCTGAATATTGGTGATTAACAAAATGAAAAGCCATAGAAGATGTGGACACAGAAGTGTTCCACTACAAAAAATATTATAAGCAAAATTTGACCTTTTCAAAATTCATATCAGACTACCCAAAATCAATCCATTTACAGTATATCCATTTGGTTTTAAGCAGAACAAAACAAAACAAGGAAAATTGACTGTGTTGAATTCATGAAATATAGTAGCAGAATAAAGATTATGCATATTGTTGACAGATTCAGAACAGGACACCCAAACACTCAATGAAGGTTAGTTAATAAGAAATGAATAAATGCATAAACTTTAATAATTTGTAGAATGCAATTGTTTCTACAATGATGTCTCAAAAGTTGAAGCACAGAAATAGATATAACATGCAAACACAGAAAACAAAATAGAAAGCATGAAAACACAACTGACCATGTAACAGAAGTACATAAAGGGATAAACCACAAATATTGGAAGCTAAGTTAATAGCAGTAGAATACCCAATCCTTTGACCTTTTCTTGGCAGCCACATTGAGTCAGCAGCAAAATTTCTGTTGTGAATATTATTTATTACTTAGCAACATATATCGTTTGTCATCATATATATACTGCAGTGCCTGAGGGAGCACTTTAACATTTTATACCCAATTTCTGAAGTTCAAAATGCCATTAAGCAGCAAAATTTTGTTCAATGTTTCTCATTGAAAAAAAAAAACTATGGCTACGACTTATGTTCAGATAGTTCATCTGACGAACTAATCAAACCATTAATACGTGGCTTTATGTTATTCTAATGTGTAAAACAGTACTGCGTCCGTCACGATTGTATTGATGACAGACACCATAGAACTATGGCTACCATATTACAAGCAATTTTATAATGAAAGTAACTACAAAAAAAGCAAAGTAATTCTTATCAATTACAAATATTTAGGGATATTACAAATAACAAAATGACTTGAATACACCATTGACAGCAAAATAATTAAGAAACAAAGCTAATTACTTACTGTGCAAATTCCAACAGCCCACATCACAGCATCAGCATCATAGTGACTGAAAAATGGGAAAAATGAATATGAATTCTATAAGTAAAGCTCATTTTGAAAACTGGCTTCTTAGTTTATTAAATTGAACACTTAATTAAACTTCTAATATGAGCTTTTTCTACGATTTTTTTTATTTGCAAATTTTCAGAGAATATTCTTCTCCATCAGGCAGTCACTTGTCACTTTTTTTCACCATCACTATAGAGTGGTTACAGTTTACCTTTACAATTATTTTTCACCAAACTTTGCCAGATGTTATGCAGTAACAAACCTCTTCAATCATTGATGATGCAATTCTGATTCTTCCCAATTTCTATTCTTTCTTTTAACTTTCATTTTAAAAGTTGCTTTGAAAACTGATTATTTTAAGGGAATTTCAAGTTCATGTTGTGACCAGTTTCTTCAACATGCCCATCTTAACCAGTTTTGTTGGAGCAATTTTTTATAGCTGCTTTATGCTCTGCTATTTGAGTTTCCAGCCTGTGTATCTATGAAGTTGAATGTTGTTGTGGACTATCTCCTATGGAAGATAGTCCACAACAACATTTTACTTCATAGATAACTCTTTGCATTTTATAAATATCTCCTCCTCTTTGACCTGTTTTAGGAAAATTTTTAAAAATTTTGTTATCTAAACTTAAAACTAGTCTTATATTATATTTCTTGCTCTTTCTCTTTAACGATTCGAATAAACATTTGTGATAAGTAATTTTTATAGTGAATTTTACTTGTTACTGATAAGTGTTCTTCTTAAATGAATTTATTTAAAAGTTTTTCAGTTTCATTTTTAGGATAGTAATTTTCTGTAAGAATGTTGAAGTTCTTTGTGGGGTTTTTCATCTCTGCTGTGGATACTATTTTATTTTATTTTTTTTTAAACTGACTAGCCACATTTTTCTTAATAGAATACGGATAAAATTTACTTCTTAGATATTACAGTTTATTGTGAAGATGGAAAATTCCTTACAAAATTGTATAAAAGAAGCCTTTGAATACAAATAAATTCTTAGATTTTAATTCCTACCATCCATATTTCCATTAAGAAAACTGTAGCTGGTCAATTTTTAGATAAAACAAATAAATTACTATTCACAACAGAGATGAAAAAACCAACAATGAACTTAAAGACATCCTTACAGAAAATTACTATCCTAAAAATGAAACTGAAAAACTTATAAATAATTCAGTTAAGAAGGACACTTATCATCAGCAACAAGTTAAATTCACTAGAAAAATTACGTATCACAAAGGTTTATTTGAATCATTAAAGAGAATTAGCAAGAAGTATAACACACAACTAGCTCCAAGGTTAGAGAACAAAGTAATTTTTTTTTCCCTAAAATAGTTCAGAGAAGAAGATATTTTAAAAATAGAAGGAATAATCTATGAAGTAAAATGTTGGCATGGACAATCTTACATAAGAGAGACAGGTCACAGGCGAGAAACTCAAATAGCAGAACATAAAGCAGCTATAAAAAATTGCTCCAACAAAATAGGTTTGGACAAGAATGTTAGAGAAACTGGTCACAACATGAACTGAAATGTCCTTAAAGTAATCAGTTTTCAAAGCAACTTTCTAAAAAGAAAATCAAAAGAAGGAATAGAAATTGAGAAGAATCAGAATTCCATCATCAATGACTGCAAAGGTTTGTCACTGCCTAAAATTTGGCAAGATTTGGGGGAAAATAATAGTAAAGGTAAACAATAACTGTGATAGTGACTATGAAGAAAGAGTGACAAGTGACTGCCTGATGAAGGAGAAAAGTTTTTTTCTCAAAATTTGCAAATTAAAATAAAAAAAAATCCTAGAAAAAAAAACATGTTAGTTAAGTTTCAACTTACTTCCGATATTGGAGGTTAGTTAAGTATAGTATAAGGATGTTAGTTAAGTATAGTATAAGTACAGTCATGTTAGTTTAGTACCAAGTTTAATTAAGTATTTAAATGAATATGAATGGTTGTGGCCTAAATTATGGTAAAGCTTCATCACACAACAAAATAGTATCATATAATTGTGCCAAGATCAATTTTGCTTGTTACAGCATTTTATTCATTACGTTTATGAGCACAAAACATGAAACATATGTAATTGTTTACTTCAAAATGAAACTTTACGTTATTTTATTAGGATATCATCTTTTTAATTAATGAATCTAAGACCAAATATATGGCTGTAGGAAAAGCCTTTTGTGCCAGTCTTCCTTCTACTATAAAGTTGGGTGGTCACACATTCGACAGAGTTGACAGCTTTAAATGCCTGGGCTCTACGGTGACTTGCATCAATGATGTCTCCACGGAAATAAAAATCCATCTCATGGCTGCAAACAGAGCATTCTATGCCCTGAGAAAACTGTTGAAATCTCAATTCTTATCTCGAGCAACAAAGTTAACCAAGTTTCTGAAGCATATGTAAGACCTGTGCTTACATATGCCACAGAAATTTGGGGACTAACAGTAAAAATAAAAGAATACATTTGAGGGGAAAATTCTCAGAAAAATAATTGGCCCAATATGTGATGGCGGACCCTGGCAGAAATGGTATAATAAAGAATTATACATAATTTATAAAGCCCTATTGTTACTAACATGATTAGGTCATCAAGACTGAGGTGGGCTGGCCATGTAGTGTGAATGGTGGAAAATGAAGCTCCTAAGAAAGTATTGTTCGAACATCCTGGAGGGCACAGAGGATGAGGATGGCCAAAGACCATGTGGATGGATGGAGTGGTGGGGGACACAAAAAGCCTGGGCTGCCAGAACTGGAAAATAATGGCCCAAAATATAGAACAATGGCAAAAACTTGTTGATGAGACCAAGATTCACACTGAACTGTAGAGCCAAGAAAGAAGAAGGACAATCTTTTTATATCATTTCACAGTGACAAAATTTAAGGAATATATTTTATAGGTTTATGAACAAGCAAAAATTAAAAAGTTAACCAACAAAAACATAATTCAATGACCTATTACCAGCTTTCCCTTCTTTTTTGTTACAATTGAAGCATTAAAAACACTGCCTGAATTGTCACCACTTTTCAAAAATTCACATTCTGAACTTTTGTTTTACTGAGACTTTTCCCCAGTTAAGAGAAAATCAACCTTAAAAACTGCAGGTGATCATAAATTAAACTTTTTGAGGAGATATTTTTTAACACATTTGTAATGAACACACAGGTCCTATACTTTATTTGATTTCCTAGTTGAAGGTATCTGTAATTCTTGCACCCACTTCCTTTCATTAAAAACTCAAGCATAATTTCGCACATCCCTAAGTAACAAGTAACATAAATCCATACAAGTTTCAAAGAAATAAGCAGATACAAGGGTTTAAAATTTGAAAGCCAAACAAAATCCTCACTGATTTTTGTGGCCAGTGATACAAGGCTGTATATACCCTGGTCACTGGTATGGAATCTGGATATTATGCTTCATCCACAGTTCAGCATAAAAATTCATAGCTGTTGCTAATACAGGTTTCCACTTGCTATGAAATGGCAAACAACTAAACAAGCTTGCAGCAGAATAACAATCAAGCTTGCAGTACAACTATACTTGGGGCAAAGCTAACCTGGTTACAGTTAGAGTTGTGAAACTGATTTACTGACAAGATATCTCTTTTGTATCAGTATTTCTCCACACACTAATGAGGTGCTATGTGTTGCAAACCCTTCTTCCTAAACATGACTTAAGACAAGACAAAGGGAAACTTCCCACATTCTATCAATGTCCCCCTCAACCTTGCTGACCACCAGACAAACAATTTCTAAATGAGTATTTTAAAACTGTAATCACGAAGAAAGGAGCAAGCTTAATGACCACCAAACCATTATCTCCCCACTTCACTTCCCCTCCTGCTTGCACTAAATATCCTCCGTGTATACTGTATAGTCTCTCTAGCAAAACACAAGTGACAATGACATCACCAAAATGTGAGTAGTTTTATATTTTAAAAAGAAACTTGACTAAAACTGGGATTTTCCTTTTTTATCTGGGATTTTTTTTTAATGTCATACGTACATGTATGGCATTTAGAACATCTATATATCCATGTGCTTTTTTAAGTTTCACTTCAAGCTTGAGCAAGAGTTTTTAAACTGGCACTATATTATGCAGTGGAAGTATACACTCCGTAACTTTAACTCCATATGTCAGGTTAGTCTTGCCTTGAGGATAACTAAACAAGACTTACTATAGACTTAAAATAGAACTTACTAAACAAGCTTGAAAATCAACTAAACAAGGATGAAATAGTAGGGATTTTTAGTACCACAGTATTAAGCCTTGATGGGCATAAGTAATTTCAACCAAGCATCAATTGAAAATTCCTTGTTTCTGAATTTCACTTTGCTCTTACTAAAGCTGAGAACTTGTGAATACTAATAGATAATCAGTACTACCATTTACATGGTGAAAAATACTCTTCTTATATATTTATAAATAAATAATTTATTAATGACAACATCTGCAAGTCCACAAATCAATCAGAAAATCAATAACTTATTAATTTTATAAATGAAATAAAAATGTATGGATGGCAACATGTATAGTTTACAAATCAATGAAAAAGCCCAGTGCTTTTTCCCAACAGCATGATTAACTATTTTTTGGTGTGCTGGTAATGGAATAGCATCACATTTATTTAAATTGAAAGTAATTTTTCAATATGTATAAATCACAGATTTTTTTTCCTAAGTGAAAATCTCTACAATAGAATTATCATTATGGTTAATATTGGACTAACAACCATAAGCATCACGTGGCACACTGATCTTATTCTAACATATCGTTCGAATAATTCAACAATAGAATTTATAGCTTTAGCAGTCCCCAACTGTCAAGACTTCTACTATGAAATGTATATATCATATGTAAATTTTCAGTTAACCACAGCAATTAGTCTCAGCACAACACTTGACAAAAACATTTTGAAGATTTTTTTCCAGAACTCTCTGCATTAAGAAATTTCTTTATAAATCTTATCAGCATGCTTTCAGAACTTTATCATCCATAGTGGTTATTTTCTAGATCTTACCAGGGGCGTACACACGGGGTAGTTCCGGGGTCCGTCAGGTCCGGACCCCCCCCGAATTTTAAAATACTTTATTCCGACTACGGCGAAATAAAAAAAAAATATTTCTGCACATGTTTATAGAAACAAGCTGGCTGTGGCGTGATTGTATCAATCACAGAAATCAGAGTGCTCTTTTGCCTTAGGAATGCTGCATCTGTTTTGGATGGCTGACAATAGCAAGCATTGAAGCAGGGAATTAGTGAAACCCCAGAGTGTTTGAGGAACCAGGAATCCATCACTCTCCCAGTCTCTCGTGTTCCCAAAACCTTTTCCAGGAAATTTTTCCATGGCTCGGGCCTCAGTCACATATGGGGTGCTAATGGGCATTCCTCCTCTGAGGGGAGGGGGTACACAAGATAAAGGCCTGGGTGTAAACACACTATTTTCTGTTAAGAAGGTCTGCGTCTGTGCTTGATATTTGTATATGTTGATTTCCATCCGTTTAGGACATGAGAGACTAACTTCCTGAATTTGTCATTTTTCGAGGGAGCAGCAGCTTGCTTATCAAGATCGTCAGTGCAGTGCAAGTTCTGCTCTTAGTTTAATTTACAAAATGCCTTCAACATGAGAAAAATGTGTGACATAGAAAAGTGTATGTATTAGATTTTTAAAACAGCCTATTTGCAGCAGGATTTTTAAGAAAACTAAATTATGGATAAAAAAAGAAAGCAAACATCGTTACTTTCTTTCGTTAAAAAAGTGAGAATTGATGAAAGAAGAGAGAGGAATGATGCCGACATTAATGAGTGTGCTGAACCTGAATGTAACAAGGCATCGCCAATAAATCAGTGCAAAGAAATTGCTGAATGTTCATCAGGAACAAGATGTGAAGTGCTTGCAAATAACTCTCCCAAGGGTAATTCTTCTGATATTGCTCATTTCGTCAGTTCAAAGAGCAGACTTTCCACTCAAGAACTCCTTGATGTGTTAAATAACCTATGGTATCCAGAATCGAATCATAAGTTCCCAGTAACTGAAATTAAAAGTAAAAACCTAAAGTTTCAAAAGCACTGGTTTGAAAAATGGAACTGGTTATGTTATTCAGAAATAATGGATGGAGCATACTGTAAATACTGCACTTTATTTTCTCCCTCTGATGTTGGCATGAACAATAATCAACCCACTGGCAAACTTCTTTCTCAAGCTTGCAGAACCTGGAATCATGCCACTGAACAATTTGAGAAGCACACAAAATTAAAATATCATCAAAAAAGTTTGAAAGTATGTTACAATTTGAAGAAAATTGAAGAGAAAGTTGTACTACCTATAGCTCATATTTTAGACAAAAATAAAGTTGAAGAAATTTTGCGAAACAAAAAGATGCTGATTTCTATAATAAAAACAGTCATGTTTTGGGGCAAGCAAGGTATTCCTTTACGAGGGCATTTAGACTATGGCCCCTTAAATATCGACGAAAAGCCACAGCAAAATGAAGGGAATTCCAAGGCTTTGCTTAGAATACATGTTGAAGCAGGGGATGAAATATTGAAAAAACATTTAAAACACTGTGGTAGAAATTTACATGTGAGTTGGAGAACGCAAAATGAAATAATATCTGCTATAAATGAAATAATTTTAAAGGACATTGTAAGCAGCATTAATGAAAGTAAATGCTTTAGCATACTTGCTGATGAGACAACTGACGTTTCGGGAGTGGAACAGTTTTCGTTGGTTGCCCGTTTTATAAAAGATGATTGCATGATTCATGAACAATTTTTGCAGTTCATACCAGTTGTCAACGCAACAGGGAAAAGCCTGGCTACCCATTTAATTGATTACTTAAAATCATTCAACATCAATTTGAAATATCTTCGAGGACAGGGATATGATGGAGCTAGTGCAATGAGTGGCGAATTTCAGGGAGTACAAGCTCACATTAAAAAAGAATATCCCTTAGCTTTATATGTACACTGTAGTTCACATAGCCTGAAAATCTTGCTATTTCCGATGCTTGCAACATACCTGAAATCAGAAATTGTATTGGAATAGTGGGGAAAACGTACGATTTTTTTCATACACCAAAGAGGCAACATGTTTTGATTGAGAACATACATAAATATTGTTCAAATTCAAGGAAGTAAAAATTAGTTCAGGTGTGTTCCACAAGGTGGATTGAAAGACATGATTCAGTAAATGTTATGCTTGAATTATTTGACGCTATACACGCATCACTAGTTGAAATTTCAGGGTGGTGCGATAAGGATACACTGCTGTGCAAGCTTCTCTATTAAACCTAGCAATTTCAAAGGCAGATTTTATAATCTCTCTTTTGATAAGCAAGTTGTTCGCTGTAAATAAAACACTATGTGCATATTTACAAACTATTAACATAGATCTAAAGAAAGCAATTAATTACGCTGATTCAGTTATTGAAGTTTTGGAAGAAATTAATGCTAATTCTTTGACGATTTTTAATGAGATTTTTCAAAGAGCAATTCACTTGGTTTCGCTTACTGCAGGAGAAGAAGAACAAATAAAAATACCGAGATGTACAGCTGAAAAGCGGTCATTTTATCACAATAATGTTCCTGCAGCATCTCCAAAGGAATATTCCAGGCAAGCTTTGTTTCTACCATTTATCGGTAGTATGGTGACACAGGTGAAACAAAGGCTCCAGAAACATAACATCTTAGCAGAATTCTCACCCATAATGTCTGAAATTTACGATGAGGACATAGAAAATAGTTTTCTTAAACTGGTGGAATTCTATTCTGTAGAAGGCACTGAGCAATTTTTTCAAGATAGTAAAGATACTATGCTTGGTGAACTTAAATTGTGGAAACATTCTATAAAAAATAAGGAATTCACTTCTGCGTTTGAAGTGTTCATTTCTTGTGATGAGGATTTTTACCCCCGAATTAAGCGCCTTCTAAAAATTTTGTGTACACTTCCCATCACCACTTGTACAAATGAAAGATCGTTTTCGACTTTAAGAAGACTCAAAAGCTACCTCACGAACAGTATGAAAAATGATTGGTTAAATGGACTTGCATTATTGAATATGGGCAATGTAAATGTCTCCGTAGAAATGGTAATGGACAAATTAAGCAAAAAACCAAGGCGGCTAGATTTTGCAATCTAATGGGTATTCATATAACAATATAGATGCAGTTTTTACAGCACGAAATCATACTTTCAAAAGCTATAGCGGAAATACGTTTTTAATAATTAAGGAAAAAATAATAGAATGGAATTATAGAAAACATATTACATAATTTTTGTTACTTACTCAAAGATGAACAGCTAATACGAATTTTTAAATGAATTGTGAATGATTGTTTTTACTCAGAAGTATGCTTCATTGTAAACTCATGGATTATTCAGTTTTAGATTTATTCAATTCCCTCTCTAAAAAGGTAGTTCGACAACTGCAATACTTTTCAAAGTTCGATGAGGAATACTTAGGTGAGTTAAATATTATTGTTTACTTAACTTTTTCGTTTTCCATTGAAAATGTGTCTGCTCTTTAACAGTGTAATGAACAGTGCTGTCAGGGCAAGCATATAATTTATATATATTATTTAAAGTGAGCTTAGATGAAAATGTTTCTGCATTACAGTAAGAGAAGCAATTTGAACTTTATTTTTCTGTACGTCTTAAGGTCTTACATAAATACTAATGGATATATTAATGCACATTTAATTTAGCACACTTATTCAAAAGAGTAAGGTATTTTTAACCTGTGAACACATCAGTGCTGATTTATGCTAACAAAAAGAATCCACACACACACACACACACACATATATAATCCATATGTGTGTGCCCAATTTCTAGTTTCATTTGTCCCGTGCATTTTTTTTGTCTGACCCCCCCCCCCCCTTGAGGAAATTCTGTGTGCGCCCCTGGATCTTACTGATACCAAATTAAAAAAATCTGTAATCCAGTGATGCTCCATCCTTCCAGCAATACATATGTGGGGCTATTGTATATAACTTTGGAATAAGCTATGGTATTTTGATGAATTAAAATGCACAATATGTCTTGGAATATGCATGCACATATATTACAAAGCTACTCTCTGAGATTCAGAAGTTAGTTCCTCAAAGCAACATAAAGATCATTTGCCAAATCAAAGTTACTGATGATGTTAAGACTTTATGTACTGTTGATGCATCAAACTTCACCATTCAAGTAATCTTAACAACTTCAGCTTCACTGATATCCATCACATGTGCTTACACATGACATCTTGTGTTTCACACTTATTACCTTTTTTTCTCGCAGGCATTACTAAATTTGTTGCTGCCATGATTTCCTCAGCATTCCTCTGGCTTTCTTTTTTGCTACCTGAGCTAAATAAATTCTCTTAACAACTTATCACAATACTTTCAAAAAGACCAAACAACCTCTAAATATTTGTGTCCACCATACTTGACAACATTTAGCTACACATTACATATGTTCATTTAGTACATGATCAGAACAATTCTGTCTTGTTACAAACAGTTTGTAAGATATGCATCTCCCCAGCATACAAATGACCCTTTTGTCTCTCCTTCAGTACCCAGGTTTCAGTACCTTAACAGTACCATATATAAGGGGATAAGAACAAACATACTATCATATGCAGTGATAATTAATTAATGAAATAAATCTTTCATTTCAGTCCTGTGAAATCCTTCCAAAGCAGCTATGACTTTCAAAGCTGAATTCAATCGCCAACTAATTTTCCCATCTAATCTATTTTCCCTCTTAAACATGCTTCTTCAGTATTCAAACTCATTTACCTGGTCTAATTCTGTACCATTAAGACTGATCTTGCATTCAATAATAAGAGTTGTTTTTTTTCCAAAACTACAACTTTGATTTTTTCCCCTGACTTATACTAAGTTTGATTAGGATACCAGATCCTATCTCCTACTCTGCTTCCTCACTACTTCTCACTACTTGAGTGAAACCTCAAGCAGTGAGGAACTGTGAAGTTTTACTTCACATGCTTTTTCTACATCTTAAGTAACATCACATGGTTTTTCCACATCTTATATGTAATGGCTCCTTGGCAGGAAGCCTGTTTTTCCCTGCCCACCTTACCATTCCTACATTTTGCTTTTCTCTAGTGAACCAGCTCTGCTGCCACATGCTGTTTAGAGGTATTCATCTTCAGTGACTATCTTTAATCTCACTGTTACACCAAGTATCACCTTTAAGAGCTACCAACTGTTGTAGTACCTATACTTCTTCAGTGACAGCAACACCCCAGTTGTAGTACCTATACTTCTTCAGTGAATGCACCCCTTCTTTTTTTACATTAGTCTCATATGCATTCAACTGAATCAGTCATTCACTGAATTCTCAAAGTAATGCTGATGTTCACCTGGAAGTCTTTATATGCTTCCATTCCTTTTTCTCCAACCTATATTCAGTTTTTTTTTTTTTTTTGATTGGAGGTTTAACGACCACCGTGAGCAACTCAACGAGCTATAAGTAGTTGCCCGTCCCTAATTTAGGGTCACTGGTTCCAGGGAAGGGAGAGAACCAGTGCCGTAAGACAAACACAACATCCTTGCCTCACCGGGATTTGAACCCGGACCCCTTTCGGACGAATGATCAGAGGCCATCGCTTAGACCACTGCGCCACCGGGGCGGCTCATTCAGTTTCACTTGCAATACTAAAAGGTAATATGATCGGGCCCAATAACAGCATCTTTCACCAGTGTCAACAAGTAAATGTTTTAGGCACTAATCATATACTACAAAATCTATTGCACTTTTATACCCCAAAGTATGATTTTCTCATGTATACAAGTTCATGTACTTCTGGTTTCAAAAATTATTAGAAATGCATAACCCATTCTCAATACATATCACTAAGCTGAACTCACAGGTTAGCTCCTCAAAGAAAACCAAATAAAGGTTTTTAAAAGTTGGCATTAGATTTAACTTACTGTTGAGATATCAAACATCTTCATTTACTACAACCTAGGCACACAATTGGAGCTTCACTGATATCCATCTTGCCTCATAAACTTTTGTACTTCATACTCAATCTTTATCTCATGCAGACATCCTGAATCTTGTGCTCCCATGATTTCCTTGGTCTTCCTCTACTAATCTTTCCTGCCACTTATGCTAAATAAATTCTCTTTCAACATGGCCAAACCACCTCAGAACATATCTCCTCCTCACTAACAACATTTTGCTTCACATTACACATTTGCAACACATTCTCATTCCTCACAACGTGATCAGAACATGTCTTGCCATAAACCCCCTGTAAGTAAATATTTCCTTAGTATGCAAAGTATAAAGGTTTCACAGCCACACATCAAAGTAGACACAATTATGTTTTCATGCACAGCCATTTGAGACCTTTTCAAGAACCCATCAGCCTTGTGAAATCTTTCTAAAGCAGCTATGACTTTCAAAGCTGAATTCACTTAACTTTTATTTGTTTTTCTCTTATCCATTTCTCAATGAAAGCTTTTATTAATCCATCACAATTACCATTCACATGAGGATCATTAAACTTACTCAGAACATAGATATCATACTCTGAACACCTACTCCAGCGTCAGCATGAATAACTTTCTCTTTAGCACCAAATTAGGTAAAACAATCCAGCTAATTGCAGATGATTCTTTTAATCACAATTACAAGGAATATACATTATTACAATTATTTTTCTCTGATGCTTTATTCTGAAATGCAACCACAAAATTTTCTCACTTACCCAACTATGGTGAGTCATGTTTATTTTTTCACTTAAAATCACACCTACAACAGCTTGTTTTCTTACATTTACCAATGCTCCAGACCACACACTAACCAGCCCACTCTCTTCTTCTATCTTGAATCCTTTCTTTTCAGATTCCCTTAGACATAATACATCTAATCCACACTTCCTAATTTCTTCAACCACCTCATTCACCTTTCCATTTATTTCCCTAATATTTCCATTCACCAATTTTACACTCACTCTGATGAGATCTCTTTCTCATGTGCTGCTTATTATAACAAGTATGTTTCCACGGTTAACCAGCTTTCTCAAACTAGTTAACTTTTTTATGGGATTTATCTCGGTAAAGTCTCAAATTTTTGCAAATTTTCAGAGAGCTCTCCTTCATCAGGCAATCATTCGTTCAATCTCTGTCACTGTCTTCGGTTACGGTTAACCTTGACGATTATGGTGATTCTGTAATATATCTTGTCAGATATTAGGCAGCAAAAATCCCTTAGTCATTAATAATGAAGTTCTGGTATTTTCTAATTCCAAGTCCCTCTTTCAATTTACGCTTCATGAAGTTGGATTGATGTCCAATGACAGTTAAAGAGTCCCATTCCATGCGGGGTCCTGTTTCTCTAACATGCCTATTTAATCCTGTCTTGTTTGAACAATTTTTTATTGCTGCCTTGTGCTCTGCGATGCGAGTTTCCATCCTACGACCGTTTCACCTATGTAGTATTTTCTACAGCTGCAAAGTTACTTTATAAATTACTCCTTCCATTTTTAATAAGTTTTCTTCGTTTTTAATCAAGCTAGGGCAAAAAAAATGTAAGTTTGTTGTCTAAACTGGAAGCTAATCTAATATCATATTTACTGTTTATTCTCTTTAAAGTTTCAAACAGACCATGAGAATAGAATTTCAGTGCGGTGTATGCCCTGAGGGAACCCCATCATATCAAAGATGTGGTTGAAACAAGGTAATCGCTCAATGAATGAGGCTACGGTAAAAGGTATGTTCTCCCAATTCGTTTTTGATATATTATTTTTTACTTTATCTCAATTCGTTTAAATTTGTTCCTATTCGTATAATTTTTTCTTTTCTTCCAATTCGTATCAATTCGGTTGTATGTTCACCCAATTCGTTTTTTGCTGCATCATATTTCATTTTTGTAGGAACTACAGTATTTTTAAGGATTTTAAAGTAAAGTTTTTATATATTGAGATTTTAAAGTTATCAATGAGTTTCCTCCTTATGCCATACATGGAGACCTGGAGACAACATGCAGAAAGTTTTATCACAAACAGAGAACCTTTTTTTTACAAAGGACTCATGTTTTTCATCAAAAATATAATTTTTCTTGTGAACTTACAACTCCTAATAGCTTGCATTTGTTTTGTTTATCTTGTGTGAGTAATTTATCTATTTCCTTTTTTGGACATTTATTTTCTATTAGCATTACTTTCAGCTCCTCTATGTGGTTTTTTATTCATATCTTCTGAGAAGACTAAATTATTTATTTTTCCTAAAAATTGGTTTGCCACATTTTTCTTCATTGAGTATGGATGAGAGGAGTTAAAATCCAGTATTTTATTTGTATCCTAAGGTTTTTTGTACATTTTTATGAGGAACTTATCTTCCTGGACATACATAGTCAAATCCAAGAAGTTTAATTTTCCTTCAGTTTGAACCTCTAAAGTGAACTTAAAGGAATCATCTAATTCATTAAAGCACCATAGAAATTTTTTTGGAAGATCTTTATCCTTGATATCTATAATGAATAAGATATCATCCATATATCTGTGATAAAGGCAAAAGCATGAGGGTTGAATCAGTACCCTTTCTTCAAGGTTTCCTACATAGTAATTTGCCAAAAGTTGGGAGAGTGGGGAGCCCATTGCTAGGCCTGACTTTTGGAGGAAAAATCTTTTCTCAAATTGAAAAAAGTTGTTTTGTAAAGAGAAAATTGGCATTTCAAAAATTCCCACTAAGAAATTCTTTGTTTGATTATGAAAAACAATTTTGTCTGCCAGGTCATCTGCTAAAAATTCTATAAGCTGATCTAAATTTATGCTAGTGTACATAGAAACTATGTCTAGGCTACCAATAATAGGAGAATCTAGGGTTGAAAGCTGCTCTAATTTACACTTTAGGGCTGAGGAGTTTTTTACAATGGAATTAGGTTCTTCTAATAAATCTTGAAGGTGTGACTTAAGAAAATAGTTCAGATTTGAAAGTATTGAGCATTTTGAATCTATAATTGGCCTAATTGGGTGGGTAATCTTGTGTAATTTTATTCTATAGAGCTGAGGTAACCTGAATTACAATTTTGAGAACTTTTGAAAGTTACCTGGGAGTTGGCCTTTTTTGTTCTGAAATAAGTTTTATAACTTTTTAAATTAATTCAGGTAACGAGGTTTCTTTGTATCTCCTCGTAAATAAGCTTTTTAACTCTTCTTCTATTTTCTTCCGATAATCAACTAATCAACAAAATTGTAATTAACTTACTTTGGTCAGTTTTCAAAGCCATTAAATTTTCTTCCTTTTTGAACTAGTTTAAAGCTCTTAATTGGCTGCTTTCAAAGTTCTTCTGGGGATTTTTTACTTGTTTAGGGAATTTTGTTAGGCTGTTGTGGTAAACATTCCTGAGGACACACACACACACACACACACACACACACACACACACACACACACACGTCACTAAGCTATTCTCTGATATTCAGAGGTTAGCTCCACAAATAAATACAAACTACCAGATAATTTCTACTTACTGTTGCCGTATCAGATTTCTCCATTTACAGTGACCTTGACATACAACTCGGGCTTCACTCATATCCATCACACGCCACACACAAGATCTTCTATACTTCACACTCATAATCTTTTCCTCATGCAGACACTCCTGAATCTGATCCTCCCATGACTTCCTTGGCCTTCCTCTACCTTTCCTTCCTGCCACTTGGGCTAAAAAAATTTTCTTAGTCAGCATCTCATCACTCATTCTTTCAAAATGGCCAAACCAACAAAGCATATTAGTCTCCACCTTGCTAACAACATATAGCTTCACATTACATAACAACAACACATCTTCATTCCTCACACAATCAGAATGTGTCTTGCCACAAAAACCCCATAAGTAACACATTTCTCCAGCACACAAATGACTTCTATGTTTCTTTTGTAGTATCCAGGTTTCACTGCCACACATCAGAGTAGGAACAATTACGCTTTCATATACAGCCATGTGGGACTCTCTTCAGAACACATCATTCTTGTGAAAACCTCCCAGAGCAGCTACAACTTTCAATGAAGAATTCACTCGCCTACTAATTTCACCATCCAATTTGTTCTCTCTGTCAAACATGCTTCCTAAATACACAAACTCACTCACCTGGTCATTCACAGTGCCATTTATACTTACATTACATTCAGTGTTACCAGTTCTTCTCTCAAAGACCATAACTTTGGTTTTTCCCTTATTTTCCCCAGTTTGAATTTCATGCAAACTCCGTACATCTGAGACAACATACTCTGCAACTCACTTTTGCTCTCTGCCAACAGGACAGTGTCATCAGCATACAGCAATCTGCACACACGGATATCACCAAGACATAAACCAGTATTATCTATTTTGGCATCACGCATGCATGTATTCATAAATATATCAAACAGCCATGGTGACTTTACACAACCTTGTCTGACTCCTGCACCAATAGAAAACCATTTGGATAAAACACCATTCACTTTTACACAAGCTCTACTACCAGCATACATGGCTTTTACACTATTAAGTAGATTCCCAGTAACACCATATTCATTCAATACCTTCCACAAAACTGTCCTATTTACTCGTCCTTAAGCTTTTTCTAAATCTATGAAGGCAGTAAAAACTTTCTTACCAACAGCCTGATACTTTTCAATCATTATGTGTAATGCAAAAATTTGGTTAGTGCAGATTTTACCAGGCATAAAACCACTCTGAACATCCCACACTTTCTCTGATGTAAGACTCCATACTTTTTCAATAACAACCTTACCAAACACTTTCCCTGGCACACTCGGTAGGCTAATACTAAATTAGTTCTTGCAGTCAGTCTGATCACATTTTCCCTTACACAAGGGAACAATGATAGCATCCTTCCAATCCTGAGGGACCCTTCCTAACTCCCAGCACAACTGGCAAATTTCAGTTAACCAGTCAATTACAGGGTCACCACCATATTTCAACATCTCAGCAGTTATGCCATCAACTCTTTGAGCCTCACCATTCTGAAGAGATTTTAAGAGTTTTACACACTCTTCTCTTGAGCTCCTTCCTGTGCTTGCATCCTTCACTGTGCCATCATCTGCTTCTGCCTCTGAATCACCTTTCCTTTCTTGATCTAATCACAGAAGTATTCACCCAATCTTTCACTTAACTCATTGGGCTCCCATATAATTTCCCCAATCCTATTTTTTACACAGCTTACAACTTTGTTTCCCCTATTTTTTTTTTTTTTTTTTGATTCCCATGTACTTCCAAGAAAGTCTTCCTATCATTCCAAGAAACCAATTCATGCCTTTCCACCTTGTCCTTCCTGTCTTTCGCCTTAGTCTGGCGAACCAGCTTAGCGGCATCATGCTTCTTGCAGCAATATTCATCCACAGAAACTCTACCTTGCAGCATCCCCAAATAGGATTCCTTCTTTCTCTTTACCACCTCTTCAATCTCACTATTCCACCAAGCATCACCTCTATTGTAACCCACTATTGTGGTGCCACAGACCTCTTTAGCAGCAGTGATAACACAGTTCTTAAAATATTCCCACTTCTTTTCTAAATCCCTCTCACAAGACTTCAGCTCCTTCAGTCATTCTCTGAGTGAGTCAGAATAATGCTGATGATATTCAGGGAGCCTTTCAACCTTTGTTCTTTCCATCCTGGGCCCCTTCCTATTAATTTTCCTCCAACCAACATCCACTTTCACTTATGACACTACCAAGTAATGATCAGAACCAACATCCAACACCTCTCATCGCATGAGTGTCAACAACTAAGTGTTTCAGATGCTGATCATAAACAACAAAATCTATCGCACTCTTTTGACCAAGAGTACGATTTTCCCAAGTATATGTGTGGATATACTTGTGGTTGAAAAACGTATTAGATACACTCAAACCATTCTCAATGCAGAGTTCAATTAATCTTTCACCATTATCATTCACACAAGGATCATTAAACTTACCCAGAACATTGTCAGAAATTGCATTCTGCACAACTACTCTAGCATTGAAGTCCCCTGCTATTATAACTTTCTCTTTAGCACCAAACTGGCTCAAAACAGCTTTTAGCTCATTCCAGAAATCTTCCTTCCTATCAGAAGGTTCCGAATCACAAGGAGCATACAACAATTACAATTCTCTGAAATTTCACTTTCAAGCGAATCCAGATAATTCTCTCACGCAACTATAGTGAATCAAGTTGTTCATCTTTTCACTTAAAATCATACCTACACCAGCCTGTCCTCTCTCATTATCCAATACTCGAGACCACACACTCACCGTTCCGTTCCGTTCCCTTCTTCTATCCCAATTTCCTTCTTTTTGGTTTCACTTACACACAGCACATCCAGTCTAGACTTATTCATCTCTTCAATCAAGTCATTCATCTTGCCATCTATACCTCTAGTATTCCATACACCAATTTTACACTCACTCAGCCGAGATCTCTTTCTCATACGCTGTTTAGAAAGTCCATGTCGATTCCGTAGAGGATCGTCCTTCTCAAGTGTGATAGATCCACCATATCCCACACTTGAGTCATTTTTAATATTTATTTGTGTGTTTTTAATCAGGTAGTGAGGAGATCTGCCTTAATTTGGTCTTTTTCCAGAGTGCTGCATATATTCTAATTCAATAACTATTTTTTCTGGATTTAATTTTTCCTTTGTCAGTTTATAATTTAAACCTTTATTTAAAATACTTAATAAATCTTTGCTCACATCTGCAAAGAATTGTCTTTTAAATGTCTGAGTACTTTATCTACTCGGACCTTATTAGTGCTGACTTCCTTTAGAAATTGTCCTTTTTTTCTCAAGAATGGTTAATTTTTATTTTTATTTTTGTCCCTTATTCCAATATTCAACTACTCCTCTAACTCTAGCTTACCTGCTTCACTTAAGATACTAGCTAAAATTTGAAAGAGGGACTTGAAATTGTAAAATACCAGAACTTCATCATTAATGACTGTAAGGGATTTTCGCTGCCTGGCAAATCTGGCAAGGTATCTTGCAGAATCACCATAACCATCAAGATTAACCGTAACTGAAGACAGTGACGGAGATTGGAACGAATGACTGCCTGATGAAGGAGAGGAGTTCTCTCCGAAAATTTGCAGAAATTTGAGACTTTACCTAGCTAAATCCCATAAAAAAGCTAACTAGTTTGAATGTAGTAATCTAGGAAGCCACATAACAAAGATGAGTTTGATTTACAGCTTTCTCAAGTATGGAAAGCTCTTTGATCCCATACTTGAGTTCATTTCAGTCTTTAAAGCAGACCTTACACATTCAATAATACTGTCATTACTTGAAAGTAATGAAAATATTATTGAACACATAAGGGCACTAGAGATGGGATGGCGGCAAGTAATGATGCAGTAATGACACGGATCTGGATATTTTTATATTGGAGCATCAGCATTGGCAGTTGGAGGGAATATTGCCATTAATACTGATCGTGTGAGGGCACACACGTCATTACTCAGTTTAAATGGCGAATATTCAAGCCTTTTCGGACAAGCGATTGTGTTACTGAGATATTTTTCTCCTTGTCTTTAATATAATCTAATTATTTATCATTTGTCTGGAACTAACCATTCATCACTTGCATGCTCTTTGGCATCTTATTAAAGGACCTCCTTTTAGAAGTTCAGTGGGATGCTGCAGGGCTTTTTATAAAAAAAATTTTTGGCTCAATCTGCGAGAAGCATTTTATATAAGTGGTATTCCTGAAGTAACTATCCTGTTAGGTTAATTAATAACTTTATTAAATCAGATATTTTTCTACACAAAGTTTCTGTTCAAAATAATCTCCTTCACAGACAAGTGCTGTTTTTGAATCCAAAGACTGAAATCCTGCTTGGAAATATTCAAGAAAGTATTATCTGGCCAATCTCTAAAGCTTTGATTTATTTTATGAGTTATGAAGTGGTGAGTTTCGAGTTTTTACGTGGTGTAAAAGAAATGAAATCCTGTATTATCAGTCATGTGAACACAAGCACTGACTTTCTCAATTTCCAGTTGTGTAATGTGAAGCAAAATGTTCTTAGCAAGGTGGAGACTAATATGTTACGGTGGTTTGGCCATGTTGAAAGAATGAGTGATGAGATGATTACTAAGAAAATCTTTTTAGCCCAAGTGACAGGAAGGAAAAGCAGAGGAAGGCCAAGAAAGTCATGGGAGGATCATATTCAGGAGTTTTTGAGTGAGAAAAAGATTATGAGTATGAAGTATAGAGGATCTTGTGTACGGCATCTGATGGATGTGAGTGAAGCCCGAGTTGTAATGTCAAGATCGCTGCAAATGGAGAAGTTTGATATGAAAACAGTAAGTAAAAATTATCTGGTAGTTTGCATTTCTTTGTGGAGCTAACCTCTCAATCTCAGGAAACAGCTTAGTGACTTTGTAAAGAAAGCCAAGAACTCGTGGTTCAGGAAAATGGCAAGAGATGATGGCATCACCATCAAAGTAAAGACCCTAAAGTGGCAATGAGCTGGGCAAATTGCTAGAACTTCCCACCACTGGATAACTGAAATAAAAGACTGGGCGCCAAGGAACAGGAAAATACCCAGAAGAGGGCCTTGTGGGAGATGGGAGGATGAAATTCGAAAGCATGCAGGAGTGGCACATGGAAGAGAATTCCTCAAAACAGAGTTGTAGAAGAGAATTGGGTAGGTCTTCATCCAGGTCTACCCAAGTCTCTATGAACACTTTTTTTTTTTTTTTTTTTTTAGCCATTCCTTTATCCACTTAACATGACGTTTCATTCTTAAAGCTAAAATTATAGCCAAACACTCTTTTCTTTGCACATCCATTCTCAGATGCAGACAAAATCAGTGTACTCTTCATAGCTACTCAACTGGTACTGAAGCAAAGTAACGCATAATAATGAACATGTAAGGGGAAATGATGGAGTAATGATGATTCCATAATGAATGACAGTATTATTGAACATGTAAGGTCTGCCAAGTCTTCAAAATCATCAAAACACATAAGTCAGTGGATCAGCCATTTTGATGTATTTCTTAGGTGGAATCACCAGTTGGAACAGGTAACAATTCCAACTGGTGATTCCATCTAAGGCACCTACACAACAAAACCCAGTGAAATCTTTGCATCAAGGCCACACAAATCCAGGTGGTACCTCAAACGATATTCACACCAAAGCTTAATCTTCCAAGCCCATACTGAAGTTGTGCGTGATATTGTTGCCCAGCCGAGCACCGCTTGGAGGCAAACCCATTCCCCATTAAGACTGCTTTCTTTGGAATATCTCCTTTCAAATGATACATTTGGGAGTCCAGAAAAAAATTGTTTCTGATGTAGAAATCAACTTATATATACTCAGAACAGTATAATAATTAATGCTTATATTACACAGTATGTGTTCAAGGATATGCCCACACCTTTCTGCAAGTGTTCACTTCTGGCAATGTACCATGACTTTAGTTTAGAGGGGAAGAACTCTTACATACATATAACTAAGCTGTTCACTGATATTCAGAAGTTAGCTCCACAAAGAAATACAAACTACCAGATAATTTTTACTTACTGTTGCCATATCAAACTTCTCCATTTACATCGATCATGACACACAACTCAGGCTTCACTGATATTCATCACACAACATATACAAGATCTTTTATACTTCATACTTATAATCTTTTTCTCATGCAGACACACCTGAATCTGATCCTCACATGACTTCCTAGGCTTTCCTCTCTGCCTTACCTTCCTGCCACTTGGGACAATAAGATTTTCTTCACAAGCATCTCATCCCTCATTCTTTCAACATGGCCAAACCACAGTAGCATATTAGTCTCCACCTTGCTAACAACATTTTGCTTCACATCACACAACTGCAACACATCTTCATTCCTCACACAATCACAACAAGTCTTGCCACAAACCCCTGTTAAGTAATGCATTTCTCCAGCACACAAACGACTCCTATGTTTCTTCTGTAGTACCCAGGTTTCACTGCCATACATCAGAGTACGAACAATTACACTTTCATACACAGCCATGCAGGACTCTCTTGAGAACCCATCATTCCTGTGAAAACCTCCTAAAGCAGCTATAACTTTCAATGAAGAATTCACTCGCCTACTAATTCCACCATCCGATTTGTTCTCTCTGTCAAACATGCTTCCTAAATACACAAACTCATTGACCTGGTCAATCACTGTGCCATTCAGACTTATATTACATTCAGTACTACCAGTTCCTCTCTCAAAAACCATAACTTTGGTTTTTCCCTTATTTATACTCAGTTTGAATTTTATGCAAACTTCATATATCCGAGACAACATACTCTGCAACTCACTTTTGCTCTCTGCCAACAGGACAATGTCATCAGCATACAGCAATCTGCACACATGTATATCATCAAGACATAAACAAGTATCTATTTTGGCATCACACATGCACACATCCATAAATATATTAAACAGCCAGGGTGACATTACACAACCTTGTCTGACTCCTGCACCAATATAGAACCATTTTGACAAAACACCATTCACTTGTACACAAGCTCTACTGCCAGCATACATGGTTTTTACACTATTAAGTAGATTCCCAGTAACACCATATTCATTCAAAACCTTCCACAAAAGTGTCCTATTTACTCGGTCATAGGCTGTCTCTAAATCGATGAAGGCAGCAAAAACTTTCTTACCTACAGCCAGATACTTTTCAATCAACATGCGTAATGCAAAAATCTGGTTAGTGCAGCCTTTACCAGGCATAAAACGACTCTGAACATCCCGCCCTCCTCTTAAGAGCCTGTACTTTTTCATTTCAATAATGGCCTTACCAAACAATTTCCCTGGCACACTCAGTAGGTTAATACCACGATAGTTCTTGCAGTCAGTCTGATCACCTTTTCTCTTATACAAGGGAACAATGACAGCATCCTTCCAATCCCGAGGGACCATTCTAACTCTCAGCACAACTGGCAAATTTCAGTTAACCAGTCAATTACAGAGTCACCACCATATTTCAACATCGCAGCAGTTATGCCATCAACTTCCGAAGCCTTACCATTCTGAGGAGATTTTAGAGCTTTACACACCTCTTCTCTTGAGATCCCTCTTGTGCTTCCATCCTTCACTGTGACATCATCTGCTTCTGCAATCACCTTTGCTTTCTTGAGCTACTAACTCACAGAAGTATTCACCATTTCACTTAACTCATTGGGCTCTCATATCATTTCCACGATCCTATTCTTCACACAACATACAACTTTGTTTCTCCTATTTTTCCTGAGTCTCATGTACTTCCAGAAAGTTTTTCAATCTTTCCAAAAAGTAAATTCATGTCTTTCCAACTTCTCCTTCCTATCTTTTGCCTTACTCTGGAAAACCAGCTTAGCTGCTTCATGCTTCTTACAGCAATATTCATCCACAGAAACCCTATCTTTCAACATCCCCAAATAGGCTTCCTTCTTTCTCTTTACTGCCTCTTCAATCTCACAATTCCACCAAGCATCACCTCTATTGTAACCCACTATTGTGGTGCCACAGACCTCTTCAGCAGCAGTGACAACACAGTTCTTAAAACATTTGCACTTCTTTTCTACATCCCTCTCACGAGACTTCAGCTCCTTCAGTCATTCTCTGAGTAAGTCAGAATAACACAGATGATCTTCAGGGAGCCTTTCAACCTTTATTCTTTAAATCCTAGGTCTCTTCCTACTCCTTTTCCTCCAACCAACATTCAGTTTCACTCGAGACACTACCAAGTAATGATCAGAGCCAACATCTGCACCTCTCATCGCATGAGTGTCAACAATTAAGTGTTTCAGATGCTGATCATAGACAACACAATCTATCACACTCTTTTGACCAAGAGTATGGTTTTCCCAAGTATATGTGTGAATATACTTGTGGTTGAATAACGTATTAGATACACACAAACCATTCTCAATGCAGAGTTCAATTAATCTTTCACCATTATCATTCACACAAGGATCATTAAACTTACCCAGAACATTGTCAGAAATTGCATTCTACACAACTACCTTAGCACTGAAATCCCCTGCTATTATAACTTTCTCTTTAGCACCAAACTGGCTAAAAACAGGTTTTAGGTCATTCCAAAAATCTTCCTTCCAATCAGAAGGTTCCGAGTCACAAGGAGCATACACTACAACAATTACATTTTCTGAAGTTTTACTTGCAAATGAATCCAAAGAATTATCTCACTTATGCAGCTATATTGAATCAAGTTGTTCTTCATCTTTTCACTTAAAATCACACCTAAACCAGCCGGTCCTCACACATTATCCAATACTACAGACCACACACTCACCATTCCATTCACTTCTTCTAATCTCATTTTCCCTTCTTTTTGGTTTCACTTACACACAGCACATCCAATTTATACTTATTCATCTCTTCAATCACCTCATTCATTTTGCCATTTATATCTCTAGTATTCCATACACCAACCCTACACTCACTCAGCTGAGATCTTTCTTATTCTCCTTTTTCCATGTCCAAATTGTTTCTGTAGTGGACCATCCTTCTTAAGTGTGGTAGGTACACCATATCCCACACTAGAGTTCGGGGCATTATTTCTTTGTGTCTTTTTAATCAGGTAAGTACACCAGTGTGGGGGATTAGCCCACAGCTGACAGTTCCAGTTGGTCATTTAACCTAAGGATTCTGGAACAAAACCCAGAGAGTTGGGGTCTTTCTGCCAATGTCACACAGAACTAGCTGGCACCTCTCCAAGAATTACAGAGGCCCTTGTTGCTGTCTTGTGTGCCATTGTTGCTCACGGAGCACCCCGAGGAGGCAAACCAATCTCTCTCTAAGATTGCTCGTGGGAAGAACTCTTGACACCGATGTTTGAATTCACCTGAAACAGTGAAGTGCCTACCATGAAGAAAATGTGCTGTCACCCAAAAACAGGTTCCAAGTTCGTGAAGCATTTACCTTAGTCCAAATGGCAGTATGAGGTTGTCCTCTCAAAGGAGTGCCCCACTTTAGGTAAACTAAATCAGGGGAATGCTGCTTCATTTTATGATACATCTGATACACTTGCCTAAAATGAAGTTCTGCATTGATAGCCCAAAGTGGCTCACACCTTTGTGATTGTACCAGGCACACATGTTTTCTCCTGAAATGTTCATGTTTGGAGACAGGTACAACTGGTTCACCTCATTCTAACCACTGGTTGGATGTGTCTAGATGATGCAGACAGATCCATTTCTTATCCCATAGAACTACCTGCTCAACTGAGTCAGTTCGTGGTGAACTTTATGCCATCGTTTGCAGGCCTTTCCGAACTTGTACAGGTGGTCAGTGATGGTGGATTTGGAAACCAGTTCAGCAGACAATTTGTGCATGTTGGTTGTTGGATTTGAATCAACAGTGGTGAGCCAGACATTCGAATCAACTGAGGAGGGCCTTTCCAAACATTTATCTCCAATCATAGTGAGAAGAAACGGCAATGAAACACATAACACACAAAAAATTAGAAGAATTTTTAATATCATCATATCATGCATAAGTTACGTTAAAAATTATACGTGGTGGGACATAACGGTAGTGACTTCTACCTTCATCAGCCATGGAATGAAACACGTGGTGTAAGCATCAGTTGTTACCAGATTTCAAATACCTTTCCAAATGATAGGGATGTGAAAATATGTGAAAAGGTGCAATCTTTGGACTGCTTCAGCTGCTTTAAATCCTCATTTCTAGTAACAGCGCAACAGAAACACTATTTTAAACTTCATAGTCATTTTTTAAAATGTGATAAATGTTTAGTGTAGGCATTTAAACACTTGTACCACCCATGAACCAGTTCACCATACAAAAAGCTTCTATACCATTTGTAAAATCAACAACTTATCCCACTAAAACTATGGCAAATCAGTGACACAAAATAACACAATACAAAGAAGCATTTTTTTTTTTTTTTTTTTTGCAGGACACCCCATTTTTATTTTGCTACACAGCTTACATTAACATTTTTCTAAACAGTGTAAGATTTTCTAATATATTTAGCAAACATGACTTTATATATCTGATATCATACCTAATGTTTTGTGGATGCTTGCATCATTGCATGAGGCATACCGATTCCATTTTTAAAACAAGGTGAAAATCCCAGAGAGAACCTCTCTTAGCTGTATAAAAGGAGGAGATAGATAGTTGAACTTAATTTCTGTACCACAACAGCTGTGGCATGTGATGTGTGATCTTGCATTGTCATGAGACACTATGGTACACACACACATTTTCTGTGCAGTGAACAATACTGATTCCATCACTGATATGAAAAAATTACCATCTTTGGCATGATTTAATGATAAAAGATTAAAAATATATACAATTAAAACAATAAGTACACGAGCACTTTCGAGGCAGCGGCTGCCTCATCCTCAGATGTATTGAACAAAAACACATTCAATCTATATATAGCATAGATTATGGCATTGTTGGAAGCATTGAGAGGCATAAGAGCCAATAACATTTCACATATGTCAAATAGTTGCGTACACAGCATTCTTAATGGTAAATGAGGAAAAACATATTGCAGTGACTGAAAAATGAGGCTGGGTTGGGGGTGGGATGAGCATAGCATTCTAAACAAAGGTTACAATTTAAAGTTAACAGATTTAATTACTGATTTCCATGCATTGTGCAATTCATAGGGGGCTATGTTCATTAAAACATTGTACACTGGAAGCTTCTATATACACACTTTTGCTTATTAATAGGACCCTTAGGTTGCTAGGAGTATCGATTATTCTTGCATTACTCCAATCTGGATTAAGATTGTCTTGGAGTGCATATTTGGCCACGGATGTGTATTGCGTACCTGCTTTAATGTTGTATTTATGTTCTTTAATCCTTAATCCAAGATTACGTTTTGTGGAACCCAAATAATTTGAGGCAATTTGTCCTGTGGTTGCCCAAAAAGGCGGGACGTTGTAGATACCCCATTGATCCCTACTACAGCATTGTTTACGATCTTTACGAACTACTGAAAAAAGGTTTCGTAATTGTAAGCCAAACTTTACATCATGTTGTTTACAAAGGTGTGATAAAGTTCTTGTTAAAAGTGGATTATACTGCATGGAGCCCACATATTTAGGGTTACGATTAGTCTCTTGACAAAGTAGTATTCAGGGCATATTTGACTTTACTAAATACCCGACTAGTCAAGTATCTAGGATATCCGTGTTGCTCAGCTAAATTAAAAATGTATTTAACTTCTTGTTGCAGGAATTCGGGGGTTGATGAATATGTGTGCGCTCTTCTGAACAGAAAGAACAAAGCTGACAACTTGTGTTGTTTTAGATGTGATGAGAAAAATGGAATAATAACTGGGGGTTTTCTATATACACTAGTAGTGATACAGTTACAATTATAATTCTTATTAATAAGAATATCCAGAAATGGTAAACAATTATCATTTTCCAACTATCGTGAGCCTAATAGTTGGGAACTGGGATGATAGTTCGTTGATGAACAAGTGTAAATCATCCCGGCTGTGAGGCCATGTAACCAGGATGTCGTCAACGTACCTCAAGTAAAGCAATGCACGGTGGGGAAAGGAACTAATGACCTGATTTTCAATATGCTGTAGAAGAAATTCAGCTAAGACAGCTGACAGGAGGGAACCCATTGGGGAGCTGTTGATAAATGTTGATAAATGCTGTCTTGAAATTTGAAATATGAACGTTTCTTAACAAGGCAAAGTGCATTCATAATAGCATGAATTTAAGAAATTTGAATATGGGAATCAGCAAGTTTTGCCTCAATAATCTGATGTGTGGCCTCGACCGGTACATTACGGTACAACGAGACCACGTCAAGGGATGCCAAAATGAAGGGCTGTGATTGTGGCTGAAGCAACCGCAGTCTTTCAATAGCCTGTGTGGAGCTTTTAATAGAATAAAGCGAATCCACAGTGTATGTGGCCAGATATTGGGCCAAGGCTTTTTCTAGGGGTCTGATGGGGCTAACATAGCCAGATACCAGAGGACGAAGTGGGAAATTCTCTTTATGCAGTTTTACCCGTCCGAAAATATCAGGCACACGATATCCAGGGGAGGGATGAAAAAGCATGTAAAAAACCTTCAGGAAAAGAATAAGCTGTTTTTACTCTGCTAAGAGCAGCTACAGTTGCTTGACTAGGATCACTTTGAACTATTTTATGTGGAATAGTATCAATCACTTCAAGTATTTTTTAACGTAATCATTTTTTAACATAATCACTGTTATCATCATCATCATCATCATTGTCAACCATTATCAATCCACTGCTGGACGAAGGTCTCCCCAAGTTTCCTCCACAACGGTCTGTCTTGTGCCAGTCTCCTCCATGTCACCCCTGCATACTTTCGAATTTCATCCACCCATCTCCCATGTGGTCTTCTTCTGGGTCTTTTCCTGTCCCTTGGAATCCAATCTAAAATTTCTTGCTGTCCATCGATGATCTGTCCTTCTGGCAGTATGTCCAGCCCATTGCCATTTCAGGGATTTAACTCTGATCATGATGTCTTCCACTCTTGTCATTTTTCGGATCCACGAGTTCCTCTTCTTATCTCTCCTGGTTACACCAAGTATGCACCTCTCCATGCTACTTTGAGTTGTCTGCAGCCTTTGTATGTCTCTTTTAGTTAAGGTCCACGTCTCTGCACCATACGTAAGCACTGGAAGGATGCATTGATCAAACACTTTTCTTTTAAGACATAATGGCATATTGCTCTTGAAAATTATGCTGTTTCTTCCAAAAGCTCTCCAGGCAAGTTTTGTACGCCGATTAATTTCTTCATCAATGTGACCCTCACTTGATATCTGCTGTCCAAGATAAACGTACGTGTCTGTTATCTCCAGCTTTTCTCCATCAATCGATAAATCTTCATTTCTTGTAAAAGCATTGAACATCACTTTTGTCTTCTGAAAGTTCATTTTTAATCCCACTTCTTTACTCTTGTCAGCAAGTTCCTGATTCATACTCTGCAGCTCTGATGGGGTAGTTGCAAAAATGACTACATCATCAGCAAAACGAAGGTGGGTTAGATAATCTCCATTAATCTTTATCCCCTTGTTTTCCCAGCTCAGCGACTGAAAAACACCCTCCAATGTGGCATTAAAGAGCTTTGGAGATATGGTGTCACCTTGTCTCACTCCCTTTCCAATTTTTACGTGTGTTGTATTTTCAAACAGCCTAATCTTTGCACTTGCATTTTCATAGATGTTATTAATAATATTAATGTATGCATCTTCAATACCGCAGGTTTTCAGAGCCATTGTAACTGCTGATGGTTTCACCGAATCAAAGGCTTTTTCATAATCGATAAAAGCCATGTACAATGGAAGTTCATATTCCCTCGCTCTTTCAATTAGTTCTCTCAGCACGTGGATATGATCTATTGTGCTGTAGCCACTCCTGAATCCAGCTTGTTCTCTCGGTTGAGCCATGTCCAGTGTTACCTTCAAGCGGTGTGAAAGAACTTTAGTGAAGATTTTATAAACTACTGATAGGAGGCTGATAGGTCTGTAGTAACAGTGATTATGTTAAAAAATGATTATTCCATTTTACTCATCACATCTAAAACAACACAAGCTATCAGCTTTGTTCTTTTTGTTCAGAAGAGCACACTCATATTCATCAACCCCGAACTCCTGCAACAAGAAGTTAAATACATTTTTAATTTAGCTGAGCAACATGGATATCCTAGATATGTGACTAGTCGGGTATTTAGTAAAGTCAAATATGCCCTGAATACTACTTTGTCAAGAGACTCTAATCGTAACCCTAAATATGTGGGCTCCATGCAGTATAATCCACTTTTAACAAGAACTTTATCACACCTTTGTAAACAACATGATGTAAAGTTTGGCTTACAATTACGAAACCTTTTTTCAGTAGTTCGTAAAGATCGTAAACAATGCTGTAGTAGGGATCAATGGGGTATCTACAATGTCTCGCCTTTTGGGCAACCACAGGACAAATTGCCTCAAATTATTTGGGTTCCACAAAACGTAATCTTGGATTAAGGATTAAAGAACATAAATACAACATTAAAGCAGGTATGCAATACACATCCCTGGCCAAATATGCACTCCAAGACAATCTTAATCCAGATTGGAGTAATGCAAGAATAATCGATACTCCTAGCAACCTAAGGGTCCTATTAATAAGCGAAAGTGTGTATATAGAAGCTTCTAGTGTACAATGTTTTAATGAACATAGCCCCTATGAATTGCACAATGCATGGTAATCACTAATTAAATCTGTTAACTTTAAATTGTAACCTTTGTTTAGAATGCTATGCTCACCCCACCCACAACCCAGCCTCATTCTTCAGTCACTGCAATATGTTTTTCCTCATTTACCATTAAGAATGCTGTGTACGCAACTATTTGACGTATGCGAAATGTTATTGGCTCTTATGCCTCTCAATGCTTCCAACAATGCCATAATCTATGCTATATATAGATTGAATGTGTTTTTGTTCAATACATCTGAGGATGAGGTAGCCGCTGCCTCGAAAGTGCTCCTGTACATATGGTTTTAATTGTATATATTTTTAATCTTTTATCATTAAATCGTGCCAAAGACAGTAATTTTTTTGTATCAGTGATACATTCTTGCAAGAGTCTTCAACCTTCATTGACCGATTTGATCCCTCAAGTTTTTAGTAATACAGTACAGCACTTCAAATGTCTGGTCATACTAGGTTTCAGAAATTTTGAAAGGACTACATCTAAAAAAGTGGCATTAATGATTTTTTCTAACTGAAAGTCACACTTTTCAGCTGTTGTGACTTCATGGACCAATATTTAATCAACTGACCATGAGTGAGGGCAATTGTGGTGAACTCATATTTCATCACCCATGATGTTGTTCTGAAGAAATTTATCATATTCATAATGGTGAAAGAATTGTAAAGTCAACACTGATTTTTCCAACTCTTATTTCAGGGGCATGCTTTCAGGGAGGTAACACATAATCCCATCTGTATTGAAGTGATCACTGATAATAAGGTTCATTCAGTCTGGACAAATTAGTACTTCATTTACAAATTCCTCCAAGTGATACAGTGGCTGATTTTGATTAAAATAATATTTTGTGCAAATCACAAGTGATCATTACAGGTCTTCCAGTACTTCACCCACAGAGGTACATTACTAACATCACACAATTTCTGATGTTATATTTGCATGCATCAATAAACTTCTACTAAAGCATCTGGTACACTCATTTACTGCTTGATACTTAAAACTCATTGGAAATGGCCATTAAGATGCTTCTAATTTAAATCACAGAAAAACACAGCAGACAGACAAGACAACTTGTTTCCAACTAAGGTGAAGGGTTGATCTTGAAAATAAATCTTGTCTTGTTATCTGAGCCTGCTCAATATATAAACATACAGATTCATTAGTTTCAGAGTACCAATAAGAAACTTAGTGGCTACTGAGCACTTATATGAATGAAGTTTCCAATCTCTTGTGGTTTCCAAGATCTATAGATATGTTTTGTTGGCATTTTTGGTTACTCCATTCACATATGACTCCACGCCTTTTTAACTCTTTAAAGACCATGATCTTAAAAATGTTTTGTCGCTTAGATTACCATAATGCCTGAAAATGTCTGCCGCTCCTTTCTGAATTTCATTCCCCCTCCCTTTTGCAATAACAAAAGCACGATTAGTGCTGCGTCACCACTTGAAACTTCTGATCTCTAGGCCTGACATACAATGTCCTTCGGACGTTTCCTTGGAGATTCTTCTACTGAGAGTCTCAGACAGATGTGCATTCTTCTACTGAGAGTCTCAAACAGATTGGAGGAGTAGTAACAGCTAGAAAACCTTGTTTACTTCCCCCTTTTCTTGTTCTTTCTTGTAAAAAATATGCTCTCAATCTGTTTATTTGGATTCAACAAAATGAAAGAATTTTTATGACAAAATTTCCTCCATAAACTCCACTTTTGGGACAATGCTAAAAATATCACTGACAAACAAAGCTCATGTCAACAAAGCAAGAGTTCTACTGAACGATGTCAGAAGGCTAAATGACATAGCCTCGGGACAAACCAACTCCTGGTTCACTTCTTTGTTTAGTGACAACATGACTAATCGCTAGAATGCTGTGCTAATCCTTAGAATGCTGTGGAAATTCAAAGAACATGGGGAAAAGGAAATCCTTCTCATGCTATCTGGGTGACTCTGGTGCTTGTGGCTGTTTGCACTTAAAGGTACATTAGGCGTTGTGGTGGCAAAAGAGTTAAGCCTTCTTTGGTGAATAACTGCATGCATTTTTCAGTCATGGTCCTTGTCTTTAATCAACATATGAAAACTAACACAGTGCTCTGTCTACATCCTTTTTTCTGATGAGAAATATTAATTTCCTCTTGAAATTTACCATGTTTCAAACAAATACAGTTCAGTGTACTTTTTTTTTATTGGTCTTACTGCCAATTAATATCTTTAGACCTTAACAGATGTACACAGGAAACCACTTTTTTTTCTTCCATCAATTCTTCCTAAATACTCTGTAAAACCTGTCAGACATACCAAAAAAAAAAAAAAAAAAAAAAGGCTATGAATAGAAACCCTTTTTAACATAAATGAATGACTGAAAATCTTCAGTAAATCAAGATAAAAACAACTGCTACATTTGAGTGTGACATTCAGCCATAAAAAGATTCTCCTGAAGTACATTTATGTAATGCTCATTTGGATATGAATTTTTTTTTTTTACATTTAAGCAATGCATAAAAATTACAATATAAAAACAAAATTACCTTGATGCTGCTCCCAGCAAGAATGATTCCAAAAAAGTCTAAAAGAAAATGTTACATATTATTAAATCTTTCATTTCAGAATACTTTTTCAGCACTACCAGATAGAATAACATATAATTCTGTCAATTTTATTTGATATCACATAAAGGATTACAATCAAATGTTGAAAAATTAAGAGTGCCCTGAATAGAATAAAAACAGAGAGTTCCTCAAACTATCAAAAAGCTCCTCAGAGTGCAATGTGGTGTGCATATCAATTTGAGAAACATGTAAAATTAACATATTCACAACAGAAAACAAAATTTTTAATCAGTTTTAATCAAACCATCATAACTATACCAAAGTTTATGTCATTATTAACAACATCATATGTGAACAAAGAGCTTTGCATCCTTCTTAAGAAACCAGAAGTATCATGCTATTTCGTTCAGTATGTATTGGAACACTGCATTTGTGTAGGCAAATAATCCAGATGTTCGTTCCACAAGTCGTGGATAAGTTTAATGGCTTGATCACTGCTCTATGCCAACAACAGATAACTAGCCATATAACCCTTCATTGCTCCTGCATGTTTCATAGCATTTGCAGGACTTTATACCATGTACTTGGACATTGGAGAGGGTGGAAAAATTGATATTTCCCCAGATTTTCAAGGGCAACTTTGCTTTCTGAAAACAATATTTAATCTTAAAAGCAACAGAATGAGATCTAACCAGTATTATGCTGTGAAATCTATGGGAAGAAGTAAGGAGTAGCTCATTATCACAGTGACCACAAAATCTACATACAATTGCTCAAGTCCAGGAAGTGATTCCCAAATTACAAAAAATAATACATTTCTGACATGAGCTGTTGATGCACTAAGTCATGAAACAGGGAGGCTGACTTCACCAAATTATTGGAGGCCAGGTATAAAGAGATCAGTCAAAAGGAAAAAAAAAAAACTGGTGGTGGTCAGGTGGGGGCAAAAAGATAGCCTCTAAGACTTAACATATATTTTAAAATGCAATTGTAGCTCATCAGCAAATGAACAAGGAAACAGAAATATTCTTAAAAATAAATTTCCACCTGTGATTTTATAAAAATATCCAGAGAGATTTCACTTCCAAACATTTGTAAAAAATATGAGCAATTAGCATGGTTACTCAAACAAAGAACGAGAAGCACAAAAATAAATAGATAAATAAAGGCAACACATATACATACAAAAACAAACACTTATTAATTAATTAAAAAGGATGAAAAATATTGGGCTCACACTGCCCCCCACCCAGTCAAATTATTGGGTGGGCAAAATTCACTTTGCCCTCCCCCCTCCCTCTCACAGTTAGTGCCTATATGCTATGAAATGCTCTGGAAGCCCAAGACACTGAAGGTACACAGTAACAAATTAACTGATCAATTGGGCCATGAATTTGTAACCTTAAAAATATATGAAATGACCCACATAAATGGAAAACTGGTGCATCTGCACAAGTAAGCCTAGCCCTTATGCATGCAAAGGAAATCCATCATAGCAGAAGTTGTTTTATGTGAATAGAGTCTATCTGAATGAATCTTGTACTATTTATGAGTACCTTCATAAAGCCATTCACTTTAAAAATGAAACCATCACAAAGTTACATAATTTAATAACGAGACTACAACTCATGGTAAGGTAAGCAAGTAAGTCCCTTCACAATGCTAATTTCATGCAAAAATAGCTGTTAGGAATCTTATACACACAAATGCCCCCCCCCCCCCCAACTTTAGACATTTTTAATTCCTTGTGTTTTCCTTTTTTTCCTTTTATTTTTGTTTAATCTGGTACAATGGAGCTTGGGAGCTCATGTCCATAGTTGCTTATTTTATTGCAGGCAAATAATTTCATTGCAATTAAATACATTTTTTTCTTTTAATTATGAAAATCAAAAAGTGAAATTTCCAGATATTTTTAATAGATTTTCATTTATTTATTTATAACTAGATGAAAGCCAGTCAATAATGATGGGGAAAAATAAAGTTTATAATACAGATTATTATTGACATTTATTTATTGAGTTTTTGAGTTCCACGTCAATAGATGGCGATGTTGGCTCACAGCTTTCTGAAAATTTTCCAAGCAGTTGGTTATGGAATTTGATATGACGGGCTGTCTGTTTGTTATGTGTTTTGTAAAACCTTTAGTCCCTATTTCGTCAACACTTCCTTGTACACAACATTTTTCGTATACACTGACTGTGAACCCTGTATCAGTTTCCCTTTTCTTTTCCGTGAACTATTTTTATCTTGATGTTGCCACATACAGATGACTGTGGCTAAACACTGGTTCAGGTAGATATATTACGACTTTTCCTAACATCTGTCCCTGAGCCTTGTTGATGGTCATAGAAAAAGCAAGTTTAATTGGAAATTGCCATTGTCTTAAAACATATAGCACATCTGTGCTGGTTGGGACTAAATCGATGCGAGGAATGAAGACAATCTCCTTTTCCACAGTGCCTGTCAAGACTTGGGTGATGATTAGATTGAGCTTCAAGGATTTTACAGCTAATTGCATCCCATTAGAAAGACCATGTTCAGGTTCAAATTCCTGAGCAGCATAATGACACTTCCAACCTTCAAGTTCATTCTGTGCACTGGCATTCCAGATGGGGTTTGTTCATTCAAGAATTCCACTGGATAGTTTTCCCGGTCACTTTCATCACTGTCGTCAATGGAATCACTGCTTAGATAAGTGACAACGCTCTCGTCCAAAAGGTTCAGAACATGCTCATTTGTTTCGTCAATGTCTGCATTTTTTGGGCAAAGTATTGCCATTTTGGAGTATTTTTCTACATCAGTAGCACTAAGCCTTTCTCCAAAAATTTCGTGGTTAAGGGAACCTTCACAGATCCAATTCTGTGGAATTTCTATGATCTCCTCAGGCAGACCCCTTGTCTTTCGTAAGTTCCAATATATACAGTTGAGCAACTTTCTCTGGTCCCCCCATTTGCTGGGAGTAAAGCTCATGCTCGATGGTAAATTTGTCCGTTAATTCAGAAACAATAGGGACCGTATCCAGGAGGCGAAGCAATGTTAGCTCCCATGGACGCAAACGCCAAAGCGCTATTTATTAATCTTATGTTGTCTGTGAAATTTTTAGAATGTTGATGCTGCCCTTTCATTAACTGCTGAATAACAGGGGCTGATCTTATAGCATCTAATTTTACTTTGCATTTATGACAGCATTGTGTAAAAGATTTGTCAGATGGCTGTTCTGCAGCAAAATGCTTTGCATGATAAAATTCGCAAATACTGTCCGTGGAACCACAGTTATGAGCGTCTACATTTGGTTCTACAATGTTAACTGCATTAAGAACAGCTTGGTTTCTAGTTCGTGGATTTTGTCAGTAGATTGCATTGCCACATCTCTGGCGTAATATTTGCGTTTGTGACATGTTTGCAATCTGATGTTCGTGACCTTATGCAATTTGTTCTAACGTCATGTCTGCAATTCGGTGTTGTTCCCGACTTTGTTCAATTTGCTGAGGAGTCATATTTGCCACGCGATGACAATTCTGGTCGCATTCCCTTTGCACAACAGACATACTTTCCCGACGGGCCCTTTCTTGCTCTGCCTTTCATCTTTTTGCTGCTTCCTTCTGGAAAGCTACTTCCTCAGCAGATTTTTTTCCATTTTGGAGGCATATTTGCAGTGTTGTTGTTAAAACTCACGCAAAAAAAAGTCGATGTTTTGAGACAAATGAACCACAATATAAATTAAATGACTTCGAATCGAACACACACACACACACACACACACAAAAAAAAACTTCGAATGAAAGAAAAAAGATGTTAAACAAAACACTAAACGGGAACGGTTACGGATAACACAGTGTGAACACCGGAATATAAATGTTAGTCTTTTTCTGTTAAACAGCGTAATAAAGCATATCAAGGGTATGTGAAGTAGAACCAAAATACCTGAAGTAAAGTTTTCTTATACCTAAAGAGTTGACCCTGTGATGTAACGCATCTCTGACGTCATGTGAGAATGATTTGAATTAGATGACATTACACCAACAGTTGTGTTCTTTGTTGCTATGACAACACAACAAAGTGATATACTTGTGTGTGGACTGCGCATGTAGGTGATGACATCACCTACACGAAAACACAAAAAGCTAAGCGTGACGTCACAAACATCTGTTTCTTGGTTGTTGCTATGACAACTTAAAAAGTGGCACGGAGGAGGAGGAGGACTGTAGCAAATTATATATTAGGATGTGGAACTTAAGGGAGTTCACGGACATTGACTATTTTTCTTAGTCTTTAAAAAAAATATATTCTATCTCTTTGAAGCTGAACTGCTTTATCTCAATAAGTTTTACTACTTTTGTTCAATTCTGGAGAGCAGAAATGAAATTTTTGTGTATTGTTAACACCTCTATCCCATTTCTAAGGCCTGTTAGCAATGCACTTACAAGTTTCTTTTCTTGTCTTCAAAATAACTTTATTTCAATTAAGATTCATTTTTTCTCTCAATATGGAATCTTAAAGTGAAATTTTCATGTGTTTTTATTCCCACTTTCCTGTTGTTTTCTTTGAGTCAGATAACATGAATTTTTTTAAACAATAGCCATTGTCCCTTGTTAATTTTTTAACTTTATATTTCTACAGGATTTAATGATAGCTACAGGCTTTCCTTCTCAATTTTCACAAATTAAGCAAATTTGGTCTAATCATATTTAATTTTATAATTGAAACAGCATTACCACATAACTACACATCCTTCAGAATATAATGGACAAAAAGGTGTTTTTCAGAGAGATGAAGAAACAGAGACCTGTGTTTTGTTTCGTTTTTTATAACAGAGTCAAGAGAAATTTTTTACTACATGCAAAACATTGAGGCATTGCATTAAGTATGCTTTTTTATATTCAAGAGTAAATAATTTGAAGTTTTTCTTTTTCTTATGCCACAATTCTTAATTATTTATTTGCGTACTTATGTTCTGTGTTTATGTATAGATTGAGAAAGGTTGTTACACACTGTCACATGGCAGTTCCATGTTTTATGAGTGTGATTAAGGCATTTTAAAGAGGCTGGCCTTAGTTCTCTAAAAGAATAAAATTTGTATGATATGATTAATTATGATGTGTTTTATAGTACCTTGTATTGGTATAAAACTTGGACAATCACTTTAATTACATCATGCATATTTGTGTCACATGCAATAAAGTGCAATAATTTAGTTTTATGTAAATACCTGAAGGTTCCCAAGGATCTGATTTAATAAAATGCCCCTAATACCAAGTCAATATTTTCAAATTAAAAAATTTCGGTAATTAACAGCCAATAGATTTTTCCAAACAGGCCTCAAAGAAATTTTTTGTGGGGGAGGGGGCTGCCAGTTTTTCCTATAAACTACTGTCCCCAGACAACAAGAAAGGATGATGTAGCAGTTATCCCACAGGAAAAAGTAAATCTTCCCCAATCTTCTGGAAACTTCTATAACACCAGTGAAATAAGAGCACAGCACTACATATATTTTCTGCTGCACAGGAGTGGCATGCTTAGTTATAGGATCTTGCAAAAGCTCCAGAATTTTAAGTTGTCACTCACCTTTTTGCGAAATTGTGACAAAAACCACACTTGAACAGCCAAAAAGTGAATTCTTAAAGAGTGGCAGAAATTAATTAGAAAATCTAGTTAGCATTTAACAATGTGTTTTTCTTGAAACATAGATTTACCCCTGCTAACCACAGCCATAGCCAGTGTAGGGTTTTGAAGGTTCAAACCCTTCCCGAAATGTTTTAAATGTCTGACAATTAAAAAAATTATTTCATAAATTTTTGCTAGAAAATCAACAGAGCTCTTTATCTTACAGGCACTCGTGCAATCACCAAAACCACCGGCACCCCCGGATAATTATTTTCTTGGATAATGATTCTGTCACATCACAGATGAATTTGTGGAAAGGGAAATGAAACACCATACCGAGAAATGAAGGCCATTGAAGCATTGTCTCATTGTAACAAAAAAATTTTCCTGAATGTTTGTCTCTTGTTAAAGGTGCTCAGTACTCTTCCTGATTCAACGAGTGCTCTGGAATGAACTTTTTCATCCCTAAGGCATTTGAAAGCATACTTATGAAAATTCTACACGGCAAGAGATGTCAACTGGCTTGGCTTTCATGAACATCCATAGGGATATATACATCAGTCCTGAAGATACTGCCAATAGATTTGTTGAAGAAAAATAATGACGGCTTGTCATTTTGCTATAGGCAGACAGACATGTACAGGGTTCATACTCATTTTTGAAAGTCCATTTAAGGAGTTTGTAAGGAGTCCAAATAGTATTTTCCAGGAGTCAATTATTACATGCAGGAATGAGAGAAAACCAAACTTCGTTAAATGGATTTTTTCATACCTAGCTAAATGAAGTTACTATTGCCATACACCTACAGCTGATTTAAGTATTTTGCTTTTTACTTTGAAAATTCCAATGACATACTGGAATCTGGGAATAACTTTGAATAAATTATTTTATACCCAAAAGTTAACTAAAATTACTACCTGTGCAACATATGAAATTTTGTATAAGTATGGTATCTATTTTTATCCTTGAAATACAACATGATTCGAAAACATGATAATTGGGATATCATGACAAATAACAATTCAGTGCAATGCAGACAAAACAAATACACACAATGAAAGAAAAAAAAAAAAAAAACTGTATCAAACCTGGTTGAAATTATTTACTGAATTTTTTTCAAAATACTGGAAAATAAATTTACCATACTGATGCACACGGTTTATACTGCCTTCACTATACACAGTTATTGAGTTTCGATCAGGCCTTGAATTCATTTTTTTTTAGCAGCAGCAACACTTGCTAGGTCCTTATTTTTTACTATCACATTGCATTATCTACTAGCAAAAGTTTATTAACATTATACAAAAGAAACTTTAACATGTCCCCCCTCCATTGGTCAATCATGACAATTTTGTTTTAATAAGAGCAATGAGAGTAAACTTACCCCTACCAGTTGGTCCATTCTCTCAGAAAAAACACATTTCTTTGCACGTTAACTTCCATTTTAATATCTACGGTTGGTTTGGGCTGCTGGTGCGGCGGTTTTATGTTGTCTTCAACATGTTCTTTTATTTGACTGAATGAGCAATTTATTAATCCATACTGCTGAAATGATACTTGATCCAAGAAACCTCATTTTTTACTTTAAAACCCTATATTTACATTGACTTTGAATAACCATAACCAGTAATCTAATTGGCTTATAAAACCTATCATTCAGTGAACCAAATTGCTTGAACATTCAGAAACCATAAACAAACTTCTTATTTACAAACACCAAAACATCGAACAAACACATTTAAAAGCCTAAAATTCAATTATTCACAATAAACTTATCTCATTGCCCTCTATTTACAAACTCATCTCACTCTCTCATTCATGCACCACACCTCTGCCGTTACCAACGTAGATTGCTACGAGCAGCTTTCCACCCATCCAGGGTCATCCTCAGGAGGCCAGATGGTATCAGCCCTGCTATCACAGTGCGAGTGAGTGAGAGAAGCGATTTCTTGCGTCGGCCCCATGTCCCACGTCATATTGAACACTTGGCCACCGTGGCTCCATCTGTCAAGAACTGTAGTTAATATTTTATTTTCTTCTGCAGTATTTTTTTCTTTTTTGTTCTATTTTTATTAGTTCTTTCCATTTTTTGTTAAGTATATTTGGGTCATTATGATTACATACTCGATCCCTATTTTTTTCGATCAGTACTGATTCTGCAATACGCAAATGTCTTTCATTGTTACATGATTTAATTATTTTGATGTCTTCAAATTTAGGGTATCTTTGATTATCTAAGCAGTATTGTATCAGTGCTGTTTTTGCTTCTTTTCTTTGCCAATTTTTAGTGGAATATAACCAAAAGGTAGTACTAGCAATTGAAGAATTACAGTGTTCTGAGTTAAAAAAAGACCCAACAGACAGCCAAGTAAGATACTTGGCAAATATCAGGAACCATAGCACCCTTCCTAATGAGATTAAAAATGCAAAGCCACCAATAGGTACAAAAATACAGTATTGTATCAGTGCTGTTTTTGCTTCTTATTTTTTTTTTTTTTTGGCCAATTTTTTATGTGTTGTTGCAGGTGATGTTTTAATTGGTTTTTGGTACTCCCTGTGTACGATATTGGTGGGATGCCTGTTATTGGAATTTCATTTCATAAACACCAGCTTTTTCCAAGATACTGCTTTTTCCCTTATTATTAATTATCATATCTTTGACCGTCAGTACTTTGTTTCCCATCTGAATTCCATATTTGTGGCATAACTTATTTATCTCTGTTGATATTCTTGGAAGGTAAGGTAAATAAAGCACCAACATATTGTAATTCCTTTTTTCTTTTAGAGGTTGTGGTATCTTGAATCTTAACTTGTACTTCATATATCCATTTATTTATTTTTTGTGGTGGGTAATCAAAACATAATGAAACTTCTTTAATGTACCTGATCTCTTCATTCTGGAATTCTTCTTTAGAGGAGTGCGTAATTGCTCTTTTAATTAATGTTTTAATGCTATTGCATTTTTGTGTATAAGGGTGTGTTGATGAATATGGAATCAGAACAGGAACATATGTTAATTTTCTATGTACTTTATATTGCATATGGTCATTTTGTTTGATAACCTTAACATCCAGGTAAGGCAAGGAATTCTGTTCTTCATGTTCAATTGTTAATTGTATTGATGGATAAATACTGCTAAGTTGTTGTGTCAATGCCTCCAGCTCATCTGTATCCATTTTGGCCAAGATAAAGATATCATCTCCATATCTACAGTATAACAGAGGGGGATCTTGAATTTTGCTAATTATTTGTTCTGCTATGTTATTCATGATTACTTCAGCAAACAGATTTGATAGGGGTGAGCCCATTGGTCCACCGTAATTTTGTTTGTATATTTTATCATTATATTTGAAGATATTATTTTCATATATATACAATAAAGTTGCTTTTAACTCCTGTAGTTGTATGTCATTCATTGATTGGTCCTGTTTCAATTTTTCAATAATGATATCCATCACCTCAAGTACAGGTGTACTTGGAAACGACTTGACATCCATACTCGCCATTCTGTAACTTCTTATATCTTGGTTTACATTCTTCAAAATTTCTATATATTCGTACGTGTTCTTTATAGTGTATTTTGTTTTCATAAATTTTGGTGATAAGAACCTGTAAATATTCTTCTCAAGTTCAACCAGAGGTGAGTTCTTTTTGGACACAATGAGTCTCATGGGTTTACCTTCTTTATGTGTTTTAATTTTAGCAAACAATTGTGGTATTTTTGTACCTATTGGTGGTTTTGCATTTTTAATCTCATTAGGTAGGGTGCTATGGTTCCTGATATTTGCCAAGTATCTTACTTGGCTGTCTGTTGGGTCTTTTTTTAATTCAGAACACTGTAATTCTTCAATTGCTAGTACTACCTTTTGGTTATATTCCACTAAAAATTGGCAAAGAAAAGAAGCAAAAACAGCACTGATACAATACTGCTTAGATAATCAAAGATACCCTAAATTTGAAGACATCAAAATAATTAAATCATGTAACAATGAAAGACATTTGCGTATTGCAGAATCAGTACTGATCGAAAAAAATAGGGATCGAGTAAGTAATCATAATGACACAAATATACTTAACAAAAAATGGAAAGAACTAATAAAAATAGAACAAAAAAGAAAAAAATACTGCAGAAGAAAATAAAATATTAACTACAGTTCTTGACAGATGGAGCCACGGTGGCCAAGTGTTCAATATGACGTGGGACATGGGGCCGACGCAAGAAATCGCTTCTCTCACTCACTCGCACTGTGATAGCAGGGCTGATACCATCTGGCCTCCTGAGGATGACCCTGGATGGGTGGAAAGCTGCTCGGAGCAATCTACGTTGGGAACGGCAGAGGTGTGGTGCATGAATGAGAGAGTGAGATGAGTTTGTAAATAGAGGGCAATGAGATAAGTTTGTTGTGAATAATTGAATTTTAGGCTTTTAAATGTGTTTGTTTGATGTTTTGGTGTTTGTAAATAAGAAGTTTGTTTATGGTTTCTGAATGTTCAAGCAATTTGGTTCACTGAATGATAGGTTTTATAAGCCAATTAGATTACTGGTTATGGTTATTCAAAGTCAATGTAAATATAGGGTTTTAAAGTAAAAAATGAGGTTTCTTGGATCAAGTATCATTTCAGCAGTATGGATTAATAAATTGCTCATTCAGTCAAATAAAAGAACATGTTGAAGACAACATAAAACCGCCGCACCAGCAGCCCAAACCAACCGTAGATATTAAAATGGAAGTTAACGTGCAAAGAAATGTGTTTTTTCTGAGAGAATGGACCAACTGGTAGGGGTAAGTTTACTCTCATTGCTCTTATTAAAGTAATTGTAGGCACACAAATTTTTGAATAGTTATAGTGATACTGTCACTTGTCAAACAAGGAATGACAATTTTGGATTTTACCCCTATAACTGTCACATTGTAATGCTGAAAAGATTTCAGATATTTAGATAAAACTCACTTTTTCATGACCTAACAGATTAATTCTAACAATTTAATTAGAATGCAAATATTTAAAAGACATTTTTTTATTTAAGTTTATTCACAAAATTCAAGAACACTATTCAAAATCTTAAGTTATTTTCCGTATGGTTTACAATCTGGGTTTCGGGACTTTTCATCATGCCACTTTAAAGCTGCAGGCCAAGAGACAAACTTGTCTAAGGACAGACCTTCAATCTGAATACTCATGAGAGCATTGAGTGTTTGTAAGTTGAAACTGACCCTCCAATCACCCTGGATTCCCTTCATGAAACTGAACCTAACCTCCCATGCAGAACTAGATAAGGGAAATATACTAGATACTTCTACTAGTGCTAAAAGGTTTTTATAATGTTTGTAGGTTTCAAGAAACATTCGTTTCCAGAAAGCAGTTGTTCCTTTTTGTATGTGTCTAAAATATTCCACAAGCACAATGCAGTGGTGCTTACAACAGTTCACACTAAAGCATTCAAAATTTTTCCACTTATGACTTTTGTTAGAATCACTTTTCATCACTAGCAAAATGCATTTGCTTGCTAGCAATTTGCTACTAACTACCAGAGAGCCCTGGTTTCGATATTTTACAGTAATCTTGCTTTAATTAATCAACATTTTCATTTATCAGCACTTAAGTCTATTTAGGTTGAACGCAAATATGTATTTCTAATTCAAATGATCAATGACGTTACGACTAACCCCCTTCCCCCCCCCCCCACACACACAAAAAAAAACACTGTTTAGAATCTCACACTTCATTTTTTAATTCCAAAGTTTTACTGCTGATTTTATTTTCAATGTCATGCAGATCAACAGCCTTTTTTCTTGCCCTTTGATGATGAGCATTTGACTTTGCAATTAAGGTTAAGTCATTGTTTTTTTTTCTGCTTCGTCAGCATACAACAGTTCTGAAGACGACTCTAATGCAGAAATATCTCTTTCTATGCACATCTTTTTAGCTTTCAATTCTTCAATGGAATCCAACAAAGCTTTCCTTTTTTTCACTAACAGCTTCATTTTTACTAACATTTTTCTTCTTTTCCAAGTACCTGTCATATTTTTGATGGGCACCTGTGCTGAAGTCATCAATTCTTTTGTAATGATATCATTTGTCAGGCCACCCACTATTTTATTGTGGTCATCAATTGCTCACTTTGCAACGACGAGTGATCTGCCAAGTTTTCAACCATCGTTGAGATCCCCCCCCCCCAGTAAATAACGCATTTCTCCAGCACACAAACAACTCCTATGTTTCTTCTGTAGTACCTAGGTTTCACTGCCACACATCAGAGTAAGAAGAAATATACTTTCGTACACAGTCATGCGGGCTTCTCTTGAGAACCCTCCTGTGAAAACCACCTAAAGCAGCTATGACTTTCAATGAAGAATTCACTCACCTACTAATTTCACCACTTAATTTGTTCTCCATGTCAAACATGTTTCCTAAATATACAAACTCATTCACCTGGTCAATCACTGTGCCATTTAGACTTATATTGCATTCAGTGCTAACAGTTCCTTGCTCAAAAACCATAACTTTGATTTTTCCCTTATTTATCATCATCATCATCATTGTCAACCATTATCAATCCACTGCTGGACGAAGGTCTCCCCAAGTTTCCTCCACAACGGTCTGTCTTGTGCCAGTCTCCTCCATGTCACTCCCGCATATTTACGAATTTCATCCACCCATCTCCCATGTGGTCTTTTTCTGGGTCTTTTCCTGTCCCTTGAATCCAATCTAAAATTTTGGCTGTCCATCTATGGTCTGTCCTTCTGGCAGTATGTCCAGCCCATTGCCATTTCAGGGATTTAACTCTGATCACGATGTCTTCCACTCTCGTCATTTTTCGGATCCACGAGTTCCTCTTCTTATCTCTCCTGGTTATACCAAGCATGCACCTCTCCATGCTTCTTTGAGTTGTCTGCAGCCTTTGTATGTCTCCTTTTAGTTAAGGTCCACGTCTCTGCACCATACGTAAGCACTGGAAGGATGCATTGATCAAACACTTTTCTTTTAAGACATAATGGCATATTGCTCTTGAAAATTATGCTGTTTCTTCCAAAAGCTCTCCAGGCAAGTTTTGTATGCCGATTAATTTCTTCACCAATGTGACCCTCACTTGATATCTGCTGTCCAAGATAAACGTACGTGTCTGTTATCTCCAGCTTTTCTCCATCAATCGATAAATCTTCATTTCTTGTAAAAGCATTGAACATCACTTTTGTCTTCTGAAAGTTCATTTTTAATCCCACTTCTTTACTCTTGTCAGCAAGTTCCTGGATCATACTCTGCAGCTCTGATGGGGTAGTTGCAAAAATGACTACGTCATCAGCAAAACGAAGGTGGGTTAGATAATCTCCATTAATCTTTATCCCTTTGTTTTCCCAGTTCAGTGATTGAAAGACATTTTCCAATGTGGCATTAAAGAGCTTCGGAGATATGGTGTCACCTTGTCTCACTCCCTTTCCAATTTTTATGTGTGTTGTATTTTCAAACAGCCGAATCTTTACACTTGCATTTTCATAGATGTTATTAATAATATTAATGTATGCATCTTCAATACCGCAGGATTTCAGAGCCGTGGTAACTGCTGATGGTTTCACCGAATCAAAGGCTTTTTCATAATCGATAAAAGCCATGCACAATGGAAGTTCATATTCCCTCGCTCTTTCAATTAGTTCTCTCAGTACGTGGATATGATCTATTGTGCTGTAGCCACTCCTGAATCCAGCTTGTTCTCTCGGTTGAGCCATGTCCAGTGTTACCTTCAAGCGGTGTGAAAGAACTTTAGTGAAGATTTTATAAACCACTGATAGGAGGCTGATAGGTCTGTAGTTCATGAGATCCTCAATGTCACCTTTTTTATGTAGCAGGATCATTGTAGCATTGTTCCAATCCTCAGGAATCTTCCCTTCATTAAGGCATCGAGTGAAAATTTGGGCGAGTACTGTTTCAATTTCTCCACTTGCTTCTTGTATGATGTCTATAGTAATTCCATCTTCTCCTGGAGCTTTCCCCCGCTTCATGTTTTTGATTGCATGAGCAACTTCTGCTGGGAGGACTGGAAGAACTCTGGTACCTTTCATGATGTCTGGAGTACATGTATCATCCCTTTCATATAATTTGGAGTAGAAATCTTTCACTCTTGTCAAAATTTCGCCTCTATTTCTTGTTATAGAACCATCTTCTTTTCTCAGAGCCATAATCTGTTTTCTTCCCTTACTGAGATGTCCCTTTGCTATCTTAAGGCTTTGGTTGTTTTCAATTGCTTTCCTCACTAGCTCACAGTTGAATTTCCTTACGTCTTCAGTGATACTTTTTCGTGTTGTCTTGCATAGCTCTATATATTCCACTTTGGAAGTCACATCTTCTTTAGTTGTCCTCATCTCTCTTCTTTTTTGCATCAACATTTTGGTTTTTCCTGATAATTTGTTCACATGCAACTTGTTCTTAGACCCAGCTAATTTTGTTGCTGTTTCCATTAGAGCTTTGGTTACTTTTCTGTTAACTTCCGAAATATCCACTTCTTCCGATGTTAGGCCTTCTAAAGCAGAGAATCTGTTCTTCAGTTCCAACTTGAAAGTATTATGGTGTTTTTTAAGGTTGGTTATGTCAATACATTTTGTTTGTCTTATGAGCTTGCCACGTTCCAGTTTAGTGTTGAGGTGCATCTTACATCTCACCAATCTATGGTCACTACCTGTGTTGAACTTGTTCAGCACACTGCAGTCTCCTATGACGAATTTTTGTTACACATAATAAAATCAATTTCACTTGTCGTCCCAATTGGATGTCTCCATGTCCATTTCCTGTGTGGCTTTTTCTTGAAAAAGGAGTTCAAGATGAAAAATCCTTCTGCCTCTGCAAACTCAACGAGAGTATTTCCACGCTGGTTTCTGTTGCCGTGACCGAATTTACCTACTGAAGTTTCATTCTGTTGCCGTTGCCCTATTTTTGCATTGAAATCTCCCATAATTATCTTCAAGTGGTGCTTACCTTTATTATTTAGTTGACGAATTTCCTCATAAAATTCTTCAATTTCTTCTTCAGGATGACTTGTGATGGGTGCATAAGTTTGAATAATCTGAGCCTGGTATCTTTTTGAGAGTTGGATAACAAGTCGTGCAGCTCTGTCAGAGGAACTTTCAACTTCTACAACTTTATCCTTCAGTTTCTTGTTTATTATAAATCCAACACCACTAGTTCTGCCAGTATCTGTCCCACGATAGTAGAAGAGATGTCCACTTTTCAGTTCAATGAGATCTTCTCCTTTTCTCCTTACCTCACTTAGCCCCACGATGTCCCACTTGATCCTTTGTAGTTCCTCTTCCAATTCAAGAAGCCTTGAATCAGAAGATAGGAAGCGTCCATTGTACGTAGCCAAGGTCAGCATCAGATGGCAGCCTAGTCCGGTCCTCCGGGGATTCTTAGCACCCTCTGCCTTCATGTCGCACTGGCCGCTGCCTTGGCCAGGTACATTCCAGCTGCCGGAGACTGAGGGCCAAGATTTAAGTTGTGGAATCATTTTGGAGGGGTTTGGCCATAACTCACCACGCTGGCCAAGCGGGTTGGTGAGTGTGGGATAGCATTTCCTCTGATCCCGATGGTATAGTTATACCGCTATTGGCGGTCGTCAGAGCCCCTTTAGTGGGAACAGGATGCACCACGAGAAGGCGGGGTTGACATTTGTCAAGGAGAGGCTGTGATGTTACGCATCACCTGACCTTACATCCCCCCTTATTTATACTTAGTTTGAATTACATGAAAACTTTGTACATCTGGGACAACATACCCTGTAATTCACCTTTGCTCTCTGCCAACAGGACTGTGTCATCAGCATACAGCAATCTGCGCACACACGGATATTATCCAGGCATAAAGCAGTATTGTCCATTTTGGCATAACGCATATTATTCTTTATGGTTCCAAATATTTAATCAAATGCTAACAATGTTAAGTCTCCCTTTAGATCATCATCATCATCATTGTCAACCATTATCAATCCACTGCTGGACGAAGGTCTCCCAAAGTTTCCTCCACAACGGTCTGTCTTGCGCCAGTCTCCTCCATGTCACTCTCGCATACTTTCGAATTTCATCCACCCATCTTCCATGTGGTCTTCTTCTGGGTCTTTTCCTGTCCCTTGGAATCCAATCTAAAATTCGGCTGTCCATCGATGGTCTGTCCTTCTGGCATGTTCAGCCCATTGCCATTTCAGGGATTTTACTCTGATCATGATGTCTTCCACTCTTGTCATTTTTTAGATCCACGAATTCCTCTTCTTATCTCTTCTGGTTACACCAAGCAGGCACCTCTCCATGCTTCTTTGAGTTGTCTGCAGCCTTTGTATGTCTCTTTTAGTTAAGGTCCACGTCTCTGCACCATACGTAAGCACTGGAAGGATGCATTGATCAAACACTTTTCTTTTAAGACATAATGGCATATTGCTCTTGAAAATTATGCTGTTTCTTCCAAAAGCTCTCCAGGCAAGTTTTGTACGCCGATTAATTTCTTCATCAATGTGACCCTCATTTGATATCTGCCCTCCAAGATAAACGTACGTGTCTGTTATCTCCAGCTTTTCTCCATCAATCGATAAATCTTCATTTCTTATAAAAGCATTGAACAACACTTTTGTCTTCTGAAAGTTCCTTTTTAATCCCACTTCTTTACTCTTGTCAGCAAGTTCCTGGATCATACTCTGCAGCTCTGATGGGGTAGTTGCAAAAATGACTACGTCATCAGCAAAACGAAGGTGGGTTAGATAATCCCCATTAATCTTTATCCCTTTGTTTTCCCAGTTTAGTGATTGAAAGACATTTTCCAATGTGGCATTAAAGAGTTTTGGAGATATGGTGTCGCCTTGTCTCACTCCCTTTCCAATTTTTATGTGTGTTGTATTTTCAAACAGCCGAATCTTTGCACTTGCATTTTCATAGATGTTATTAATAATATTAATGTATGCATCTTCAATACCGCAGGATTTCAGAGCCATTGTAACTGCTGATGGTTTCACCGAATCAAAGGCTTTTTCTTAATCAATAAAAGCCACGCACAATGGAAGTTCATATTCCCTCGCTCTTTCAATTAGTTCTCTCAGTACGTGGATACGATCTATTGTGCTGTAGCCACTCCTGAATCCAGCTTGTTCTCTCGGTTGAGCCATGTCCAGTGTCACCTTTAAGCGGTGTGAAAGAACTTGAGTGAAGATTTTATAAACCACTGATAGGAGGCTGATAGGTCTGTAGTTCCTGAGATTTTCAATGTCACCTTTTTTATGTAGCAAGATCATTGTAGCGTTGTTCCAATCCTCAGGAATCTTCCCTTCATTAAGGAATCGAGTGAAAATTTGGGCGAGTACTTTTTCGATTTCTCCACTTGCTTCTTGTATGATGTCTACAGTAATTCCATCTTCTCCTGGAGCTTTTCCCTGCTTCATGTTCTTGATTGCATGTGCAACTTCTGTTCTGTAATTCTGTACAGTTCCAAATATTTAGAGTGAATAATATGTGTCAGTCACATGAATACTTTTAACTTATCTACAGCTCTTATTAAAATAAGATTATCGGGTGGGAGTGGCAGATATCTTATGTTTTGATTTTTGTTTCTTTCTGGGCATAACAACAACTGCGATCATCTAAGGCCATAGTCGCCGAACCCTAATTTGGAGCCATTGGTTCCTCGAATGGGCAGGACCATGAGGCAGGCTCACTTCCCATCCCTCACCTGGAGATTAAACCCATCTCAGGTGATTAGCCAAAAGCCAGTGCTTCTGAGTGGAGCGTCCTTTTGTGTTACTCATAAGGAATAACAGAATGGGTTCAGGGTTTACTTTTGTTGGAACTGGTGGCTAGTTCAGCTGAAATGCCCTTCTCAAACATAAAACACTTGTCACCTTTTTTTTTTTTTTTACAACCACTATAAGGAACTCTAAGGGATATAAAAAGCTGTTCATCCCTAATTTAGGGTCACTGGCTCCATGGAAGGGGGGGGCAAAGCAGTGCTCTAAGGCATTCACAGTAGAGATGAGCTCGGGCCCAGGCTCATCTACGGAAACTGGGCTCAGGTGGCCTCAGGATTCATTAAGAGCCGAAAAACTTGGGCCTGGGCTTGGCCTTACAGATGTTGAATTTCATTACTGAATTCTTTATATATATCCAATTTCATTGTTTATGTTAACTTCACAAAAAACTGTAATTAAAAAATAATTCCCTTGATATTATTGTTATAAACTGGTTACCAAAAATTAAAGAATTTCTAGTGTTAAATGCACAGATGGTGCCACTTTTATCTAGAACTGTAACTTGATTTCTTCAGCAATAATTTTTTCAGGGTTCCCACTCAAAAGTAGAAAAAAATTCCCTGACTTTTCCAGGTTTTCCAGGTGGTTCTGAGAGTTTTTCCAGAGCGGCAAATCAAATAACATTGCGACAAATTGTTGCATTTCTTTACATTCTTGCGTTCCTTACGAAAGCATACATTTGTTAATTCTTTAAATAACTGTTCTTTATACAATTACCTGCTTTTTATGAATAACAATTAAATGCATGAGGCATATTATTTTTGGTATTATAATTCCATGATCTTTTCTGAACCTAAGTGGTATACTGCCCATGTACAATTTGTTAATACATTCCCGTAGAAACAGTTCATATGTAAGAAAAAAATCTGTATGTTGAATAGTTTGTTTTCCTTTCTTCTATAGCACAGTGTAGATAAGCTTAATGACCGAATGGGCTCCTGCTCAGAGAAATGTCGAAAGAGAATCAACCAACAAAGGGCTTTGATCCATTGTTTAAGTGGTTCTCTTGTGATGTGTTTCTCCAAGTAAGAGTGTATAAGGCCAATGTGCCTAATTGTTCCATGTTACAAAATATGAAGCAAACTATCTGCTGAAATCGAATAAAACGTAATGTCTACAGGCATTTTTTTAAATTCAGTTTTGATAATTTTTAGAGAACTAAGGAATAATGTAATGTATTGAAAGCAAGATTTATCAAATTCTAGACAGGTTGTAATTGCAAATAATTGCTTACCTGAAATTAATACTGATAATGGTATGTTCATCTCACACATGAGGGAGAATTAAAAAAAGACGCCACATAATGAACGTCCCGATTATACAGTCCATAAAGATAAACAGAAAATATGGAATATAAAGGATAAATAACTTTCATTTTCCCTAATTACTTTATAGTTACAAAAATTAGTGTATTTAACATAAATTTTACATAATATTTAACAAAATCATGTCTTATTTTTTTGTTTCAGGTTTAACGACCACCATAAGCAACTTGTTGGGCTATATCCGTCCATCCCTAATTTAGGACCATTGGCTTCACGAAGAAGGAGAGCCAGTGCCGTAAGATAAACACACCACCCATACCTCATCTGGGACTTGAATCCAGGCTCACTTGGACGAATAGTCAGAAGCCAGAGCTTAGACCACTGCACCACCGAGGTGGCAAACCATGTATTTACATGTTTTAAAGAATATTTGAACTAAGACTTAATTTAAATTCTACATATAATGAAATATTTCAATCGATTAGGTGAAATTATATAACTGATTTATCTGTATTTTAAGTGCACACAAGTATATAAATAACATTTTAAACGACTCACAACATTTAGAGTTCCAGTTAGGTTTAAAAATGCAAGCTAGGAGAATGAGACTGAAGAGAATAAATTGCCGTTAAATGATACAATGCTGAAGCTTTAAATCCTTTAAGTGCTTATTTTACATAAATATCAAAGAACACGGAAACTTTTGCTGAAATTGAAGTCTAATGGGAATGATAAAATGGAGAGTGTCTGACAGAGTCTCTTAACATTTTGTTAGAGCGGTTCTATCAAATCGATCTAACAATTTGTATTTTTTATTGGAATTCACTTAGAATCTTTAAAGACAAAGCAAACTAAAACAGCTATTAAAAAAAAAAAAAAAAGAAGAGAGAGAACGGAAATCATGACAGCATTTCTGCGTCTGAGGAAAACGTGTGCCAGTACCATCCCAACAATTCTAGCAATCAGGGAAAATACTGCTGACATTTAAAAATCAAAATTGTAATTATTTTAGCTAAAGTTAGTTCTTGCACTTGGCAATGAGAACATCGAATCTATGCTATTTCAGAGGTGCCAACCTCTAGCAGAATTTATATCAGTAATCAATAGGGGAATTTTCAGTAATGTTTCAATAATGTAACACAAACTTTCAGTAATGTAACACACCATTTTTTTTAAAAGTTAAGGACAATATTATAGTATTACTGTGTAACCTGTAATACTTGTATGAGGTGCCTATCGGTAATCACCATACGTCATTAACGCGTGGAATGGGTATTTCATGAGAAATTAATGCATGAAATATGTAATAACTTTGCATGTTTACACTATCCTCACAAAAAAATATGAAATTAAATTATCAATATTGTACTTACCTCATGTCATTGCTGACATAAAAACTCCCTTGTTGCTTGTTTTGCAGTGGTATATTCTTTTTCAGAAAACTTTTTATAACACAGCTCACCTGAGGAAAATGCTTTACTTTTCTGTACAAGAAGGGCACTTAATGTTTTGGTGCTCATTGTTGGGCAAAAGTACGTGAGGTATTTCCTTACTATACTAAATATTCTATACGTAGAGGAATTGCTGTGAGGGATAGTCAATATTACCAACATTAGTTTAGGCAATGTGGAATACTTGGGAAGGCCAGATGAATCCTTTGTCTTAGATATTTCATTCCATGCCACATATGCTCAAGGATATCCAGCTTCAGCAATATCAGTTTGGGAACATAGCATGAAAGAAGCGACCAGCATGATCACAGCTTGCTATAGGTAGGTTATGCTCCACAACGATTTGTAGTAAACAGCAATTCAGCGTTTATCACGCTATTTTCATTCTTTTTTGCAAAAAAATTATCCAAAGGCTTTGATCGAGTCTTTAATTTTACACAATCCTGGTATTTGTTTTGACTGGATATGCCTTCGGCAATCATCTCGTCCCTACATGGGCTACTGATTACTCTCATATTAGAAGGAAACCTTTATTTCAGCATTTGTAACATTTTCCATTTCCTTGCTCAAGATTTGGGAGAAAGATTTGGATGTTCCTGGAGAAACCTCTTTGCATATTTATTTGTTTCAGAAACGATAATTCCAAGGATGAAATTGGTAAAAAACAAGTAAAAAATATGCAATAGGTGCCACATCAGTTGCCGGAGCATGTTTGGGCCCCTGCATTTCATGTTAATAAAAAAAGATGCTGAGGTTGTTCATCACTTCTCTCTATTAACATCCTCCCATTCACTTTCAGAACTTTCATGATCTGAAGATTCACTATGAAGATCTTCACCTTCTGAAGAAGATATGGTGTGCGTGGCACGGTGGCTAGTTTTTTGGCTTGATGTTGCTAGGCCAATATCAATCACTCTCAGATGATTCAAAATCATCACCATCACTTGGCAAACTTTCACTCTCACTACAAGCCACTTCAAATAACCTTAGAAAACAATTTCACGCAGTGGGAAAAAGCACGTCTCCTAGTCTGAGGAACAAGCTGTCAATAAAATCATCCTCTGCTAACACGAGTTTGGAAAAAGATGGGGATTCGTAATTCACGGAGTTTTTGCGATTGTGTCTGTTTGTTTGGGAAAAGAAATGAATAATGTGAAGAGCTTCTAGTAATAAAACACCGCACTTCGTTCTCCGCGCGGCGAAAGTCCGCAAGAAATATAAACATCCGTCATCACGGGACCACGCGTTGCGAGTTGATCGTTATTGCACTTGAACGGGGCTCGAAAAAGTGATTTCCGACAGTACGACGTCTTATAATTCACCAACAATGCAAAGTGAACAGCACTGCCTCAACTGCAGCAGGAAAAGTTTTGGCTAAGTAACCTTTCTCCTGTCACACGGAAAAGTAAAAGTGCGTGGGGAACCGATACGATAGCAAGCGCAAACTCTTTTACGATGACACTTACTGCATATTACCTGTAATTTTAGTGGTATTAACCGCAGACCACGAAATTCATAATAATAATAAAAAAAAAATCCTTCGTATAATCCGCAGACTGTGATATTCAGGAAATAAAAATCGCCGTATAATCCGCACATCATAGATGTTGAACCAGAAGCGGAATTTCCGACAGAAAAGTCTGTCACATAAATAAATAAATGCATCGCTTCTTTCCACGTTCCAGAAACACATAGCAACCGAAAAATTGTTTTCAGCCGCCGCCGGGGAATTGAATCCACGGATCTCTCCATATATAGCCTAGCGCGTTAGCTTTACACCATGGTGGCCAACAATCCACGGTGCTATGTGTATTTTTAAGTCAGCTTCTGACATCATAATTCCGTAAGATGGGCTCAGCTACTGAGACGTCTCCATCTGGTGGGTATTAATGGCACTGGCTATATATATTATAGCAGTTAAATCCAAAGAGCGAGATCCAAAGTGAAAATCCTCCAAATACGTGACGTCAGAAAATAAATAAATACATCGCTCTTTCCACGTTCCAGAAACACATAATGGGTCCGAAGAAGTAAGAGAGAGAAAAAAAAACGATTTTATTAAATGAAGAAATTCATTTTTAAAGGTAACTGTTTTATATTTTTTTATCTCCGGACAGATAAAGGGTGTGGCATCCATAGATGACACCGATGCAGCTCAGAGTATTGCATTACACCTTGCCAATGACGAAAGGCTGATACAGAACAAGCCGTAGAAATACCATATGTACTCGCGTATAAGTCGAAAGTTTTTGGAGGAATTCCTGCTTTCAGAGTTGAGAGATCGTCTTATACGTGGGCCAATAAAAAACCCGTGAATTCTCCCGCGGAATAAACTGACGGATTTGTTTACGTTTTAGATCGCGACACAGAGGCTTTCCGTATGTTGCTGCACGATTGTGTTCTGACCTCAAAACAATCGCGCAGTGACACGATCATATCCTCAATTCTGTCCACCACTTCAAGTTTAAATTCGGCAGTGTAACTGAAACGTTTCCTTTTCAGAGACATCATGATTAGCAATGAAGGAAAACAGCAGCAACGACGTTCGCCAAAACAACGAAAGCAAACTAGACACAAGGTCGCGCACATGAAATCCGCAAGGAGAAACGCATAGGTTCGTGCAGCAAGTGCTGTGCGTACTTCTTTGGCTTTTTGCCAAAAACAGAGCCGGCACGACAGTCAGAGCTCTCCTCAACGATATCAAAATGACCCCTGTCATCCCTCCCCACAACTTTCCCGATCTTTCGTTACGACATTCCTTCCCCTCCTCCCCGCTCCGTACAAACTCTGAACTGAGGAAAATTCTTCCGAGGGAGTTCCTTTTCCAATTATTACACCCTTCCCTGCACAATCACGCTGCAGATTTTTTAAAAATCGGAAGGTTGTAATTTTTTTTTTTTTTTTTTTTTAAATCGTCGGCGTATTAACCGCATCGGTGTATAATCCGCAAAAACCTATAATTTTAACTTTTTTAACAGATAATCCGCGGATTATACGAAGAAAATTACAGTACCAATCTTCCGATAACATCGCTGTTTGACGATATGATTCATGGACATACCATTTTTTTTCTTTTTTTTTGATTGGAGGTTTAACGACCACCGTGAGCAACTCAATGGGCTATAAGCAGTCGCCCGTCCTAATTTAGGGTCACTGGTTCCTGGGAAGGGAGAGAGCCAGTGCCTTAAGACAAACACAACATCCATGCCTCAACGGGATTCGAACCCGGACCCCTTACAGACGAATGATCAGAGGCCATCGCTTAGACCACTGCGGGACATTCCATTTCAAAACGATATGACTGATAAATGATATGATCATTGAGACTACGAAATCTGCAGTCTGATTCGGAAAATATGCGGATCAAAATCGAAGGCCGACAAATCGGCAGCGTCGCACTAAAAGGGTTTAACGAAAAATGATACAAAATTGAGATTCTCCAAAACACACTGAAATCCGTAATTCTTCCAACCTCCCCCTAATTCCGTAATCTGACAGTCGAAACCGTAATAATTACGGACAATTCGTAATAGTTGGCACCTCTGCTATTTGCTTCTAAATAACGCAGCATAGGATATTTAGACATTGTGCTGTTAAATTCCATAACCAATAAGCTGGCACACACAGATCCTAATGCCATAACGGCAAAAAAAAAAAAAAAAAAAAAAAAAATTAAACCCTGGATAAAGAAAAATAATGGAAGCAACAAGTGGAGAAAACTAACAGTTAATACGGAATACCATTTTGCCTGAGAGGCTACAATTCATACAAGTACTTCCAAAATCCGGAAGTCTTAAAATTGATTGGCTACGTTTGTGACACAAACATTAGTACTGAACTTTTCTCGCAGGTCACAGTTCATTTCCACGCTACGTCAAATTACTTGTACGGGAAACAATTAGAGGAAGTTTTGTGCGCATGTGTGCTCATAAAATCCTCCTAACACTTTTTTTTTTTTTCAACATAATTTTTCCTCCTGTGGCGAGTGGCATGTTTATACTTAACAATATCTTTACGAAGGGCAATACATTTTTGTGCGATGTTGATCAGGCAAAGTGCGAGAAAGGTCTGGAGCCCACTCAGGTCATTTGCAGTAACTCCCCACAAATAACGTCATCCAAAACGGAGACAGAAGCTTTAGCGCCTGCACTGACAAACCTGAAACCAATAGAGCACGCACGGCAAAGATTTAAATCAGTAGTAACTAGGTAGATTTTTTATATTTTTTTCGGCAATGTGAGGGTAAAGATGTGAAATGAAAAATTTATGCAACTCTTGTGAGGTGCAGCAACGCAAGAAAAAGAATTTACGATTACAAGAAAATTTCTACCCCGTCTAACTTTTGTTCTCGCAAATTTTTTTTCCCTATGTATAAGCTGAAACCTTAGGAAAAATTACGAGAGAATGATGAATTTTATATTTCTTATTCTAAATAACGGAGATATTTGCGTTTTTACGGAAAACGGTTCCACTATGCACAAAGATTAGAAGATATTATTTTTTGAATTTATCAGAAACAAAAAAAGTTGAAACTTTTAGGGTTTTTTTTATAACTTGGAGGCAGCTACCCGTAAGAATCGGAGATGTGTTGGTGGAAAATTATTTCAATATCTGACGATTTTGCGTGGAATCACCCAGATGTGAAAATCTATGGTTACGGGCGTCGGACTAACCTATTTTTCGCAACCAGCCAGCTCTTGCAGTAATCGGAATATCGCCAAAATAGCTATAAATTAATTTCTTCATGCATTATGAAATAGAAATAAGACAGAATCAAGAAAAATCTCTTTCCGGCCGTAAAACAACGAATCTAGAAAACGGCAGTGAAATCTGGGAAATTTGGTAGGTATGCAATAGTACCGGCTTCATTGCATGGTATTTTTCATACAAAATACTCGTAAGTACTATGAAAAAATTAATCTTTCCCCCTCTTTGAAGAATCTTCCTATTTCATATCTTCCCTGTTCAAACATTTGAAGGTACATACTTTTCCAACTATACCAACTCTGCTACAGAATTACGAAAGTGAAGCTTTAGTTCGTAAGTGATACGAACTTTTTTCAAAAAATAAATTGTGCCCTCAATTTGCAACATTCATCCACACTGCTCTTGAAGGGGGGACGAATTTATTAGGATAACCAACATCCGGCAAAATAAAATGTTTTTGTACGGTTTGATAAAAGACAAGTGAAACATGCAAAAAGAAAGGGGGGAAAAAGCGCAACTTCTAAAGTTTCCGATGAATTTCGGCGAAATTTAAAATGGAACGTTATTTTCATATATCTTGCCCACTGTAAAAATTTCAGTCGGTTATTTAAAAAATTGAGGAAATAGCTTTTTCATAATTTTTTTCCCAGTCTACACAGAGAACCAGGGCACCTACTTAGGAACAAGTGACTGCCTCTGCGCGAACGCAGCAGGTAAGAGCCTGCGAAGTGGGGGTGTGATTAATGGCTTTCTCTCACGCTTTAACGTGTCCGTTTGTTTGGTTGTCGTTTAGAGCATCTGGAGATGGGGGAAACCGCGAAGAGACGCACTCCCAGCACAGCTGCACTTTAATCGGTGGGTGGGTTGCCTCGAAGGATAAAACAACTCGGAATTATTTTAAAACTTAGCAATACAGAAATATTTCAATTTACTTCCGATATTGGAGGTTAATTATTTAACGTGCATTAATGCATTTGCATTTTTGAACTTCACTTTTAGTTGGTAAAGTTCGATGAACACTTACCGCACGTGGGGCTTGGCTTTCAATCCATATTTCCGTTACGTGGATGCGGCACGGGATTTTTCATTTGGCCACGGGTCTGCTTCTTCTTTTTTTTTTTCTCCGTTGGAATTTATTTTGTCTCATCACCAAATGAGTTTTCCTTTGCTGCATCCTCATTTACTTCAATATTTATTCATACCCGAGTACTTTCGGTACTACTACTATACCGTCTTCGAGGGGACATTTTGCTCAACTAGCACGGACCGTGTCAGCTGGGCATTTCGGTGGTTCTCGCGGGCTGCTTCTGTCATCTGCTATCGCTTCTTCTTGGGCGTTGTGGCGCCATCTCTTGTTGGTCAGTGATCTCCTTTTTCGAACTTTTTCTTTTTTATGCTCAATTTTAATTAAATTTCTCCAGCTGTTTCTCAAATTATTAGGGTCATTGTGGTTGCAAACTTTTGTCCTATTTTTTTCAATCATTACCGACTCTGCTATTCTGAGGTGTTTTTCGGATTTACAGCTTTTAATGATTTTTATATTTTCGAATTTTGGATACTTTTGGTTATCCAGACAGTATTGAATCAGTGCTGTTTTCTTCTTTTTTCTGCCAGTTTTTTATGTGTTGTTTTAATCTGTGTTTAAGCTTATTTTTGGTACTTCCTATATAAGCCATTGGAGGATTTTCAGTAATAGGAATTGAATAAATACCTGCTTTTTCTAACATTCTTATTTTATCATTATTTTTTGTTACTATATTTTTGATGGTATTTACTTTTCCTCCAATTTGAATGTTATGCTTTTTACAAATATTATTAATTTCATTGGTAGTGCCTTTAATGTAAGGAAAACCATTTAAATATTTGATTTCTTTTTTAATTACTACAGCATTATTTTTTTTATTTTCTTTATTACTTCTGTGTCCCATTTTTTTATTAAATGGTTAGGATAACCAAAGCTGCATGCAATTTTTTTTATGAATTTGATTTCTTCATTGATGAACTGACTATTTTCAGAATGCGTATATGCTCTTTTAATTAAGGTTTTTATACTATTGCATTTTTGAGGATATGGATGTGCTGAATTGTATGGGATTAGGACCGGAACAAATGAACTTTTCCGATAAACTCTGTATAGTAACTTATCTAGATAAGTTACTATACAGAGTTTATCGGAAAAGTTCATTTGTTCCGGTCCTAATCCCATACAATTCAGCACATCCATATCCTCAAAAATGCAATAGTATAAAAACCTTAATTAAAAGAGCATATACGCATTCTGAAAATAGTCAGTTCATCAATGAAGAAATCAAATTCATAAAAAAAATTGCATGCAGCTTTGGTTATCCTAACCATTTAATAAAAAAATGGGACACAGAAGTAATAAAGAAAATAAAAAAAATAATGCTGTAGTAATTAAAAAAGAAATCAAATATTTAAATGGTTTTCCTTACATTAAAGGCACTACCAATGAAATTAATAATATTTGTAAAAAGCATAACATTCAAATTGGAGGAAAAGTAAATACCATCAAAAATATAGTAACAAAAAATAATGATAAAATAAGAATGTTAGAAAAAGCAGGTATTTATTCAATTCCTATTACTGAAAATCCTCCAATGGCTTATATAGGAAGTACCAAAAATAAGCTTAAACACAGATTAAAACAACACATAAAAAACTGGCAGAAAAAAGAAGAAAAACAGCACTGATTCAATACTGTCTGGATAACCAAAAGTATCCAAAATTCGAAAATATAAAAATCATTAAAAGCTGTAAATCCGAAAAACACCTCAGAATAGCAGAGTCGGTAATGATTGAAAAAAATAGGACAAAAGTTTGCAACCACAATGACCCTAATAATTTGAGAAACAGCTGGAGAAATTTAATTAAAATTGAGCATAAAAAAGAAAAAGTTCGAAAAAGGAGATCACTGACCAACAAGAGATGGCGCCACAACGCCCAAGAAGAAGCGATAGCAGATGACAGAAGCAGCCCGCGAGAACCACCGAAATGCCCAGCTGACACGGTCCGTGCTAGTTGGAGCAAAATGTCCCCTCGAAGACGGTATAGTAGTAGTACCGAAAGTACTCGGGTATGAATAAATATTGAAGTAAATGAGGATGCAGCAAAGGAAAAAACTCATTTGGTGATGAGACAAAATAAATTCCAACGGAGAAAAAAAAAAAAAAAAAAAAGAAGAAGCAGACCCGTGGCCAAATGAAAAATCCCGTGCCGCATCCACGTAACGGAAATATGGATTGAAAGCCAAGCCCCACGTGCGGTAAGTGTTCATCGAACTTTACCAACTAAAAGTGAAGTTCAAAAATGCAAATACAGAAATATATTCTACAAAAATCTGAAAGAAAATATTTGTTTGGCAAAATAAAAAATTCCCTGACTTTTCAGTTCCCTGATAAGAAATTCCCTGATTTTTACGGAAAAACACGATTTTCCCTGAGTTTTCCCTGATTTTTGGAACAATTTTCAAATTCCCTGAGAATTCCCGGTTTTCCCGGTTTTCCAGGTGGCGTGGGAACCCTGTTTTTTCATTCTTTGGATTTTTTTTTCCAGAAAAAAATCAGCAGGTTTATTTGAAGATTTGGAAGATGAGTTTGAAATTCATGATCCTGATCCGGATTAAATTTGTAAGTATGCGAAATTGCGCATGGGCGAAACACGTCTTTTCCCTGGTATAGTTGAATGGCATATGCATCAATTGTTTCTTTATTTTCTAGACCACATTTTAGAACATTTCGAAGAACATATTACTATTATGAAGTGAATTAACCGAAGTAAACTTTTTAAACTAATAATTTCTAAACTAATCCTTGATTGGGCCATAGCTTTGGCCTGTGCAGAATGGAAGCCTTGCTAAGCAAAATTTTCTGAGAACCCGGCCCAGAGCTTAGCAACCACATGTAATAAAAGAAAGCAGGCTGGGCCTGAGCTCCTAAAATTGAGCCCAAACTCATCTCTAATGCACAATACCTATGCCTAAACTGGGACCTGAACACAGGACCACCCAGATGAATAGTGCGTAGCCTACACCAGTTATCGCTCTGTCTACACACATGCTTAACTTTTCTGTGTTGTTTATTCTCCTAGCAGTTGGATCACACCTCACTGCGTGATCCTACAGTTTAATCTCGATCTTGCAATACGAATGTGCTGTTAAGGTACAAGTATGCTTTCATATAAAAGCATTCTTTTGATAATCTAAATGAATTTATTCGCCCTGCTTTTCTTCCCAACTAACCACGAAAAGTGCCTTAGCATCGCTAAGCCATGCTACGGCACTTCTATACTACTACTTTTAGTGTCAGAATCCAGTATCGCTGGGCACATCCACCACAACCATGTCCACATCAGCATTTCAGCTGCGCAATCAAGGAGACTTTGAGAAAGAGAGAGACAATGCCATTGATCCACTTCATGTTGTCCACTGATGATGTTGAAGAACAATAGCATTGCAGGGACATATCAGCAGGATCAAAGTCAGTCATTAAGTCTTAGACAGGTATTTTAATGTGGTTTGTGAGTCAAATATTCAATAAATGCTCTACATCAATACGTGGCTAATTGCATGGTATTATGCACATTGGTATACAATGTTACTTATTACTGTTTCACACGTTGTATTGTTTCATTAACTAAACTAGTTTCAACTCTTCATTTTGCGAGTCATTCTCAGTAGCGTACGATGTTTGCCTTTCCAAAGAGGTCACTGATTGGGTGCATATATGGGAGTTTCCCACAGTACACTTTTACTTTCTCTTTCCTATCAACTGGCTGTTGGTTGTTGTTGTTATACTTATTATAAGTATACTTATTATATTATTATGTTATACTTATTATAAGTATAACAACAACAACAACCAACAGCCAGTTGATAGGAAAGAGAAAGAAAAAGTGTACTGTGGGAAACTCCCATATATGCACCCAATCAGTAACATCCTTAGAAAAGAATGCAAGAAACTAAATTATGAAATTGCTGATACTGTTAAGGACATATCGAAATTTTTGACAACTGACAACAACCAACCCACCCTAGAAGCTGCAGGAGTATACTCCACCCCTACAAGAAAGGCAAACAACAATCACACTGATAAAATATACATAGGCAGCACGAAACGTCGTTTCAAAACTCGCCTTATGGAACATGTCAAAAATTGAAACAGGAGAGAGGTGAAAACAGCATTAATCCAACACTGCCAAGAGAATGATGTTATCCCAGATTGGGAAAACGCGAAAATCTTAACAACACACAATACACACCAACAAATCCTAATGGCAGAGGCATGATTGATCGAGAAAACTCCTGATATAAACTGTAATAACAACACCCCCTACGACCTGCCATATGCATGGAAATTCTTGGTGGAACGTGAGGAAAAAAAAAAAAAAAAAAAAAGAGGATGTCCAAACAAACCACAAACCCACGACCATAATATGCATGCGCAACAATGATACAGCACAGATAATGAGAACGATCAGTGACCCAGTGATACAACGACCTCTTTGGAAATGCAAACATCGTACGCTACTGAAGATGACTCACAAAATGAAGAGTTGAAACTAGTTTAGTTAATGAAACAATACAACGTGTGAAACAGTAATAAGTAACATTGCATACCAATGTGCATAAAACCAGGTATTTTAATGCTGGAACATCACAAGGAAATGCGATTGCGGGTTAGTACCACCAGCCACATCCATAGCACTGAGTCAACAACCAGTTCATACCATCAGACGTATGGCGGTGAATTGCTGTGGCATACTGTGCCATGGCAAATGCTCTCTCAAGTCCTTTGTTCCAAATAGTCAGCAATTTAGGTGATTCAGTAGCTCATGTGCAGGTCACAAGAAGCAAATGAACCCAGAAATGGGTTTTTAGGTGGCATCTCCTGTCTAGTGAACTGTTGCCAAGGGCTTTTACTTGGTCCTTCTCTGGATCTGTCATCTCCTGTCTAGTGAACTGTTGCCAAGGTCTTTTACTTGGTCCTTCTCTGGATCTGGCATCACCCTGCTTTCACAACCATAATTACTGACAACCATACGAAGGATTACTAACCCTTCCGCCTCTCTGAAACATTATAAATAAGTGACTTAATCATTCTCTTTCTTGTTTGTTTTTTAATTACTGTCAACAATGTGATGACATCACAAGATGCATAATCTTGTAACCATGGTGAGATTTCAGTGACAAAGGTGTTCATGGCAGCCTCTACTGTAAGTGGTAACTTAAAGAAAAAACAAATAATACATCACAGGAATTAACTTCTCTATTAACTCCACATAAAAATTTTACAAGCATTTATGGTTGGGACTAACTTTGCAGTACCTTCATTTTACACTGCCAGACAATTGCTAAGGACGGATGACAATAGCAACGATAGCAACTATAAAATGGAAGGCAGGAAAATGTGAAAATTAGCATAAGTGTGGGATACAGTAAGACGTGTTGTGCGTATGCAAATTTTGGATTGCCGAACTTGTTCGTGACGTCATAGCGCTGATAAGAGATATAAAGGATTTGACGCGTATTGAACGTTGTTGTTCAAATGCAAAGTTGAAAGGGAAAGAATCAATTGACGAACTTGCAATTTTCAGTATGTCTTCACGACATCACCTAGATGATTTTACGTGTGGCTGTATTATTGGCAAGATTGAAGAAGGGCGAAAAATAACAGATGTTGCCAGGGAGTTTGACGTCAGCCACAGTGTTGTTTCAAGGCTTTGGAAATCATTTCAAACAAATGGAGAGTGTAGCAAACGTCACGGGGGAGGTCGTGTTCGCAGTACGACACCTACAAAAGATCGGTACATAGTGCTATCAACAAAAAGACACCTGCGCAGCAAAGCTAGTGAGGTAGCAAATCAGTTTATGCCTGCTACTGGCAAGCGGATCTCCCGAAAAACTGTCGCCAGACGTTTGCATGAAGGAGGACTATACGCCCGCCGTCCTGTTGTGTGCATCGCATTGTCCAGACGTCACCGTACCGCCCGTTTGCAATGGTGCCATCAACATCGCAATTGGACTGATAAAAACTGGTCTGCTGTCCTCTTCTCAGATGAGAGTAGATACATTCTATCGTCTGATTGTCGACGACAACTGATCTGGCGTGATAGTGGTACTGCATATTGTCCAGCAAACATACAGGAAAGGGACCGATATCCGACATGTAGTGTCATGGTATGGGCTGGCATCATGATCAATGCCCGTACGTCCCTCTATGTGCTTCCAACTGGGACTATGACTGGACAACGATACATTAATGATGTTCTGCTACCTTATGTTCGCATGTTCCGTGGTGCTGTTGGTGATAGATTCATTTTCATGGACGACAACGCAACATGTCATCGAACAGTCGCTGTCCAGGAGTGTCTTGAGAGCAAGGATATTCAACGCCTCGTATGGCCAGCACGTTCTCCAGATCTGAATCCCATTGAAAATGTGTGGGATGCTTTGGGGAGGAGTCTTGCTGGTCGCCAATGCCCTCCAATAAACAAGGACACCCTCATCCGTGCACTGACAGAGGAATGGGATAAATTACCCCAACAGCTGCTTGATAATGTTGTGCAAAGCATGACACGACGTGTGGAATCTTGCATCGCCCTCCATGGTGGCCATATCCCGTATTGACATCTTACGCCGGAACGCCTGCGGACGGTAATTGCATTTTTTTCACGTTTACGTATTCTGCACAAAATGACCTGTTTGTCCCTTGAACACGTTCCAAAGCCTTCTGGATTTCAGAGCACAATAAATTGTCTTGCTTGTAATGTCCTGGCATTCTGACATTATTTTATTTCACTTGGCATCCAACCACACTTACTTTTTTATGCGCTATATAGCCGCTTATGATCCGTCCTTAGCAATTGTCCAGCAGTGTAATATGATGGCATGTATAGTTAATAAAAATAGTGAATAATTTTACTTACAAATGAAAAGAGACAAATGAAGTTCCATGGTGTTGTCCTCCGGACAGAATCAAAGCATGCCATGACTAACATTAGAATCAATGTTAAAACCCTAAGCATAGACAAACACACATACAAAAAAAATAAAATTAAGTTATTATCATTTGGAGAATTGATGAAACATTTTCAGAAATTTATATTTGTACTAAAAAATGAGCGTTATATAAAAATGTAAAATTAACCTTATTTAACAAGATGTTTTTTTTTTTTGCAATGATCATTTGTTTCAAACTCTCTTTTTTAAAAGTAACTTGAATTCATTCAAGGTAATGTAAACAAGTTAAAATAATTCACTAAAAAATCTACCACATTATTCTAACTGCATGCTTAAAAAAAAAAAAGTTTTACTGAAACTTTAGTAATGGCCACATATTTTTGACATCTGAAATTCATCAAATGCTTTTTTTTTTTTTTTTTGATTGGGGGTTTAACAACTATCGTGAAGCAACTTAATGGGCTATAAGTAGTCACCCATCCCTAATTTAGGGTCACTGGTTCCAGGGAAGGGAGAGAGCCAGTGCCGTAAGACAAACACAACGTCCATGCTTCACTGGGATTTGAACCCGGACCCTACACGGACGAATAGTCATGAGCCAGCACTTAAGACTACTGTGTCACCGGGGTGGCCATCAAATGCTTTGTGATGACAGGTTTTTTTCAGCTTTTCTCACACTATGATGCAGACTATCATGACCAACTAAATAAGTTCAGTTTTCTTGCTAGAAATTAGTCACCGTACAACTTTTCTTATAAAAAATTAATTACATATGGAAGAGATATTTTTGTTGTCTAAAATAATATCATGCATATAGACAAAAAATTTATAGCATAGTTAGTTTAACGTCTTTTCTTTAAGTTTGCAACAACAAAAATAGCTCCCTTCCATAGGACATGCTAACTTTTTCTATGCTGTAGATGAAGATCTGAAATTCACCCTGGAAACGTAAAAATAAAATCAGTGTATAATTATTTGGCCTTCACATTAATGGTAAATGACAGAAAAATGAACTCAAATGTGCAGTTACACTTCTCTATAAATCCCAAAAAGTCTTTAATAAAAAAGAAAAGAAAAAGAAGTAAAAAATAAGCAGTCACTTAACTAGAAACATTACATATCATAAACGACTGAAAAACTTGAAAGGTAAAGTAAAAAGGTTCATGTATTAGGTGTGCAACTTAATTCTCGGCCTCTACCCGCAAAAGATCATAGAACGTCGGCAAATGCCAATAGCTGTGTGTGATAATGGCTGATTGCAGCAACATCCAACAGCTTTCCAGGCAACCGTAACCACTCACATCTGTAGTGATAGAAGGGACGAAAGTTGACAGTGAAAGCAATGTCGTTTGAGAAGCAACATTTGAGGCACTGCCTCCTGTTCGCGTTTCAGCTGAAAAATTGCCGCAGAAGCCCAGCAAATGATCTGTGCTGCTTTGGGCGAGGCTACTGTGTCCTACAGTACGTGTAAGAAGTGGTTCCAGCGGTTTAAGCAGGGAAATTTCGATCCCCGTGATGCAGAACGTATGGAACAGCCACAGAAAGTTGACGATGAGGAACTGGAACAACTGTTGGACGCGGATCCCTGTCACAAACAGTCAGAGCTCGTCCAGGAACTCGGAAACATGGCAAGCCATTGCAAAGCACCTGCACAAGCGTGGACGGATTCACAAGGAGGGCCGTTGGGTGCCTCACCAACTCACAGCTGCAAGCAAGTCTAGGCACTACGATGTTACTGTGTCCTTGCTCTCCAGATTCAAGAAGAAGGATTTCCTCCACAAGGTTTTGACCTGTGATGAGAAGTGGATCCTCTACGATAATCCTAAGCAGTGCAAATTGTGGGTTTATCCAGGTCAGCCTACCACCAGTACCGCCAAACCAAATATCCATGCCAGGAAGTTATTGCTGTGCATATGGTGGGATCAGCGCGGTGTCGTACACTATGAGTTGCTCAAACCTGGTGAAACGGTCAGTGCTGAGCGTTATTTTCAGCAACTCATTCGGGTGAGTGACGCAATGGAGGCGAAAAGGCCATACACCGGCAAGGGCAGAAGGTCGGTCCTGTTGCTTCAGGATAACGCACGTCCTCACACCGTGAAAACGACTTTAAACACGATCACCGACCTAGGATGGGAGATTTTGTCCCACCAGGCGTATTCTCCAGACTTCACCCCGTCGGATTATCACCTCTTTCACTCCCAGCAACATCACCTGAGTGATACGCACTTCACTTCTGTCGAGGAGGTCCACACAAGTATTGATGACTTTATCTAACAGCCCTCTTTTTCCCACAGTGGCATTTGGCAGCTCACTGACCGATGGCTCAAATGTATCCAACACGATGAGGATTATTTCCCTGATTAGGTACCTATTCGATTTGCTATAATTTGCTGTCAACCTGTCGTGCCTGTGGGCGAGAATTAAGTTGCACACCTAATAAGTTTAACTCCAGGATTATACAATGGAGTAAAATAATATCTCTCTCTAACATAAAACAAAAAGAAAACATCCTATATCAAAAAGTGCCATCTACAACACAAAATACGAATGTGGTCCCAGCTAGGTGGGAGAGACAGACAGGTAGGTGACTTACAGCATGGGTGACAAAACAAAGCATTTCTAAACATAACAGGTTTGGACACATATGTTCAAAATATGCGACATACAATGATTGGCGACTCTATGGAAGTACTGGCACACCAACAGCACTTTTAAAAAAGAAAAATAGCAGATAGTTTAGTAATGAGGAGAAGGGGAACTACGTTAAATGCTCAGAAGGATTAGATTTTATCACAGGAATGGCAACTCATTCACATACCCGCCAACACAGGCAAGAGACTTATCAGTAGTAACTCATATATTGTGTGGCACAGACATGCTTTTTTAGAAAATGATTCATCTCTTTGTGAAAAAGAAATGCGCACAACAAAACAACACAACAAACAAGGGCACCAATGAAACAAACTTAACACGTGCAAAACACAAAGTTGATTCCCCTGGTGAAGGCACGATATTCCTTACAGTTATTAAATGTTCTTCATTTTTAAGGAAATTTCTGTTAAAAGGAATGGTAAAACCTGTATTTTAAGAAATAGTTAAAAATACAAAACTGTAGGAAAAACAACAAACAAACAAACTGTGAAGTGGAAAAAGATGCTGCCATGGCTGGATGAAAGAAAAATAAGAACTAAATAACGCCTTACCTTGTATTTGACGCTTTTCTGTTTTTACAAATTTTTACATAATTTTAAAATCAAATCTGACCATTTTGAGTGAATTTTTGAAAATGGAAGTAAATATGCAGGAGATAAAAAAAAATGTACAAAAAAACTGAACTTTTAAAATTCCAGTAATTATTTAGCTTTCTTCTGGTTAAATGATGCATCCAGAAAATTATACTCAGGGCTTGAAAAAAACAATGTCCGAGATACCCAGGATAAGTAAATTATTGGCCTGTGCGGGCAACGAAATTTGAAAAAGAAATTTTAATGCTGAATTTGTTACCATTATAAAAAAAAAAAGACAGTTTTTGGCCTGTCATTTTCAGTTAGGAGTTTCAATTAGTTATTTTACATTTAGGAGTGTATATGTAACAGTCTGCAGGAGTGACATGGAGGAGACTGGCACAAGACAGACCGTTGTGGAAGAAACTTGGGGAGACCTTCATCCAGCAGTGGATTGATAATGGTTGACAATTATGATGATGATGATGTAACTGTCTTATGGTTTAGATATAGAAATTACAGTAATATGATGTTTTGCTCTAAATGTTATTGACAGTTAGGGACAGGAGTGTCAAGTTGCTAAAACACATTTCAAGAGAGTCTGGCATGGCTGTGTATGAAAGTGTAATTGTTTCTACTCTGATGTATGGCAGTGAAACATGGGTACTACAGAAGAAACATAGGAGTTGTTTGTGTGCTGGAGATATGCGTTTGTTACGGGGGGTGGGGAGGTGGCAAGACTCGTTCCGAATGTGTGAGGAATGAAGGTGTGTTGCAGTTTTGTAATGTGAAGCAAAATGTTGTTAGCAAGGTGGAGACTTAGTGTTCTCCCTTTTTACTGGGCGGTCCACCCAGCTAATTTTCTCTGCCGCCCAGCTAAATTTTCTTTAATGAATGTTTTCACAACACACATAATAGTAAGAGTGGAATGCTTACTCCCACATACACCATACATATTGGTGAAAATGACTGAAATCTGTGTTCAACATGATTTATCAGTAAGTATTTAATAAGTACAATCATGTTAAGCAAAACAAGATCCTTTTTTTTTTTTTTTTTTGATTGTGGAAGGGGTTGTTTAAAGTACCATCCAACTAAATTTCGTGCCACCCAGCTGTAAAAAAGCTCTAGGGAGAACACTAAGACTAATATGTTTCGGTGGTTTGGCAATGTTGAAAGAATGATGATGAAATGCTTATTATGAAATTTTTTTTAGCCCATGTGGCAAGATGGCAGAGGAAGGCCAGGGAAGTCATGGGAGGATCGGATTCAGGAGTGTCTGCATGAGAAAAAGATTATGAGTATGAAGTAGAAGGTCTTTTGTATGTTGTTTGATGTGTGCCAGTGAAGCCTGAGTTGTATGTCAAGATCGCTGTAAATGGAGAAGTTTGATACGACAACAATAAGTAAATAATCAGTTAAAAATTTATCTGGTAGTTTTTTTTTTTTTTTTTTTTTTTTTGTGGAGTTAACTTCTGAATCTCAGAGAACAGCTTAGTGATAAATTTATTTTAAAAAAGCTTCCAACTTTTTGCGTCAAAAGATACACTTTCTGGACATCCTGCTTTTATATGTGGGCAGGTAAATTTTTCCTGCACCTACCCAGAAGGGCGTGTAACATTTTAGATACTTTTTAATCCCTGATACTGTAATGAAAGAAAAACTTACATTATGGAAATCCATGAAGAAACAATATGTAATTCACACAGCAGGTATAGAAATTCCTTATTTTATGACACAGAGGTGTTAGAATTCACTTTCATTGACATCTCATTTTCTTCAGAAAATCTGAAAATTGCCCTATCGTGGGATAGGAATTTAATCAGCAGCTCCCGATTTCCATTTCAGCACACTGCTACTACACATACAACCACTTTTGCATGATACAATAATTCAAAGCAATAGCTGTGAGGTGCTTGTCTCTTCACAGCATAGACCAAACTATCCCGAAGCAGGGATTCAGGTCTAACAGCAGCAGCTTTTAAATAAATTGCATATACATTCACAGACAATGAAATTAGTGCACCTAGAAGAAAACATGCTACAACCGCAAAACTTTGCAAATAGCTAGAGTGTGTGCTGGTATGCAAATGATCACGTTTCGTGTGAGTGCGCATGACCGCACACTCTGTGGTGGCACTGCAAGCACAAACCGACATGTAGTCGAATGCTCCATGAATGCGAAAAGCACCGGCCAATACAAGCAAGAGTACAGAGTGACAAGAATGCCAGGTAGATGCCAGAGAAGTTGATTTACACAACTTACGGACTTTGAGAGAGGACAGATCATCGGGCTGAAAACCGCAGGGTGGTTGGTGGACCGTATAGCCGGCCACATGCATCGTTCTGACCATATCGTCAGTGTGTTGGGAGCAGCGGACACGTGACAGCACTGCCACATGGCTCCGGACGGACCAGGAGGACCACATGTAGAGAGGTTGACTGATCGTGTGCCAGGCACGAACGGATCACCTGGGACCCAGTCCACTATACAGGCAGATGTAGTGGCTTCTGTGTGCCCATAAACCATTTCCCGATGCCTCGCAGAAGCGAATCTGCGATCGCAGCGCCCTTTATGTGTGCTGCCATTCACACTGGGACATCGCTGGTTCCGTGTGCTGTGGTGCCAGGCCACAGCAACGTGGAATGCCACAGACTGGTGATGTGTGGTGTTTAGCGATGAGTGCCACTTTGTTTTGGGGAGAGATGATCATCATGTCCAGTTGTGGAGGTCTCCGGGTCAACAGTACAATCCCAACCTCGCTATCGAGCGCCACACCTACCCTACTGCAAGCATTATGGTCTGGAGAGCCATTGCCTACGATAGCCGATCAGCTCTAGTAGTGGTATATGGATTATTGACAGGTCAGCAGTATGTGGACGAGATCCTACGGCCCCATGTGCTCCCATTCCTGGCCGGGATTCCAGGTGCGCTATACCAGCAGGATAATGCCTGCCCACACACGACTTGGGTTGCCCAGGACTGCCTACATCATGTCCAGACAATTCTATGGCCTGCCTGCCTGCACCCCGGACATGTCCCCTATCGAACATGTGTGGGGCCAGTTGAAATGCCGGCTACTGCCGTGCCGCACTATCCAGGATTTGGAGCACACTGTCCAACACGTGTGGGCCAATTTGCCGCAGGACATTAGGCATCTGTTCGCCTCCGTGCCAGACCGTATTGCAGCAAGAATGGCCGCACGAGGCGGTGCGACGTGCTATTGAAGATCACTGGACTGCGTGCCACAGATCCCTCTGTAATTGTCCTGCAGCTCTGTTTTTGCCATCATATGCATCATTCATCTGTATCATTATGTCCATAAAATTTCAGTTCAATCAGATGCTTCCTTCTTGGTGCACAAATTTCATTGTCCGCGAGTGTATATCCATGAAAAAATAACTTGTTAACACTTCTTGACATTCTTAAAATCATCTCCAGTAATGGTAAAATGAAAACCACTTACAATGCAGCAATGAAAAGTCCAGGATTTTGAGTTGAATAGTCTTTGACTCTGGGCCTGAAAAATTAAAAAAAAAAAAAAAAAAACTATTGTAATGCAAAACATGAACCCAGGTAATATATTTTTTTTAAAATACAAATCACTTAGCTGTCAAATGGTTTAAAGATTATCATGTTCATATCTGGTAATTTAAGACTACCTTCAGTATGAACACAAACCAAATAGTTTTTAAAATGCTTAAATACAAAAATTGAGATATGTATTTAAGATACAAGAACAAAATTTTTAATGGGAATACATCAGCATCTAAACTATTATTTCAGTTTTCAGCACAGACAGAAAATACAGAATATTACCAAAAATCATCAGGCACTTTTCCCCTTCTAGAAAAGTGTTGTTGACTAGAAGTGTAGTAACATGTACAACTACCTACAGTCCTAATGCAATGTTCAATCCTTCTAATCATATTTTACAAGTTCTTGGCAGCATTGAATCCCTCTTCATGAAAAGCTACCACCAATTACCAAAAGAGGTGTTATAAAGTACAATTAGAAGAGCTTCAATAAAGATGAAAGCATTTAATCATAAGGGCAACATTTTGAGCAGCTGCAGATGGAATTCACTACTATGAATTGGTCCTGCTCAGATTTGATATTTCAAATCATCACAAAGCTCATATATTAATTAAGAACAGGAAACCACCCACCAGTCAAGTGTGTCACTCAGCTCAACACAATTACAAACTATGCTTTGAGGCACTATGTATTAGCAAACTGAATGCTGAAGGAGCAATTTCCATAATATTAAGATCTCACAATTCTCAAGTTACCATGTACCTTTCTTCAAGCACTCTTCCATGCTTGAAAAACCATTAGAAAGAACCACTCACTCACCATAAAGATCATGGTAACCTCCAATGACAACACACTTCCAACACGTCATTCATCGTGATGTAACTGGGCCTCCAAGGTCTACAGACTCCTTGCTTACGCTTCTTATCTCCGGGTGTGAAACATCGTATTTTTTTTTTTTCTTTTCCTTAGCCTTATGAGATGTTACTATATGATAAGAAGCGTAAGAAAGGAGTCTGTAGACCTTGGAGGCCCAGTTACATCACGATGAATGACGTGTTGGAAGTGTGTTGTCATTGGAGGTTACCATGATCTTTATGGTGAGTGAGTGGTTCTTTCTAATGTTTTTTTCATTTATGAATTGCACGTAAACTATGCGCACTTTGCATGAGGTTAATACCTTAAAAGTGCAAATATAATAACTCTTCCATGCTCTTTACTTTCCTGATGTCCTCTAGATAACTGTTAAGATGTAGCTAGATATGAAATCTTTCCTTCATGATATTGCTGCTAATATTTACTTTTTAAGCAGCATTTTTAACCTAAAGTACTTACCATTGGCTAAAATTGTAAACCATGGAATTGCGATAGGGTTTATATTTACTCCTCTGTAAAAACTGGGCTGGTCTGAACTAAACTTGAAGAAAATGGTCCGAACTAACCTTGAAAGAAGGAAATTCTGAAGTAAATATGTAAATACACTGCCGGAAAGTGAAAAAAGAACACCAAGAAGGAATTGGCAGATGATCATGAAATTTACATATGTTAATGGGGTCGAGTTTACGTAGGTGTGATGTTAATTTCGAGACCAACCGGTGAGCACTTATGCCACAGCACGGCATAATATGCAAATTATCGTCTGTGGCATTTAAGGAGTACGGCGAAGTGAATGTAATCAGTCGTCGGCGTACGGACATGTGCGAAGACCGTGAAGAAGCTGCAATACCTGGACATGGAAGACATGTATGATTTCAGCAATTATCGGACTTTGAGTGAGGTCATCTAGTCGCACTCCGCGAGGCCGGGTGGTCGTATCGTCGTATTGCGGAGCGAATTGGACGGGAAGTATCGGTGGTAGTACAATGGTGGCGTAGATGGTCCGAGGAACATTCCCACACGAGAAGACGTAGAACCAGGAGTCACAGACAGACTGATGATCAGACCGATTGACGCACAAGAAGAGCGGCGTTGTCAAGCAGAACATCCACTGCGACGCAAATCCGAGCTGCCGTTGCACCTGAGGTGACTGTGCGAACAATCCGCAACCGGATACTGGATGCAGGACTACGTGCACGCGTGCCTCTGACTCCAGCCCACCGTCAGGAACGGCTGCAGTGGTGTCGCCAACGTCTGCACTGGAGAACGCAATGGCAATCTGTCGTGTTCAGCGATGAAAGCAGATTCTGCTTGGGAGCCTCCGATGGCCGTATGCGTGTTTGCAGACGCACAGGGGAGAGTCTCCACCCTTCTTGCATCCGCCAGCGACACACAGGGCCTACACCTGGTCTCCTGGTGTGGGGAGCGATCAGCTATCACTCCTGTACACAACTAGTGTTTGTACCGGGTACGTTAAACAGCACCTCCTACATCAACAACATCATTCAGCCCGTTGTTGTGCCCTTTGTAAGGTCGGTTTATCGTGATGTTTTCCAGCAAGATAACGCACGCCCACACACGGCACGTGCAACGCAACATGCACTTCAGGGTGTGAGACAACTTCCATGGCCTGCACGTTCACCGGATTTGTTCACCGGATTTGTCCCCCATTGAGTAGGATTTTACGGGACAACGACTTATCCGGTCTCCACGGCCAGCCACGACCATCCCCGATTTACGCGTTCTGGTTGAGGATGGAACCCAATACCCCAAACTTACATCCAACATCTGTACGACAGACTACATGCCAGAATTGCACAGTGTGACGCAGTTCATGGCGGTTCAACCTTGTACTAACCATGTTACATGGAAATGTTATTTTTCAGTTTACCAGCAAATACAGCTGTATTTTGACATAGTGTTTTGATCACGTTATCCTCTGTATTCCGTTATTATGCTGTATAAATTTCGTTGGTATCAGACGTCTCCTTCTTGGTGTTCTTTTTTCACTTTCCGCCAGTGTAGAAGGAAATTCCAAAGCAACGAGGATAACTTTATGTTGTTAAGTCCAAGTCTCTCTTAAATTTTGAATTAAAAAAATCACTTAAACTTTAAGATAACTCACAAATTAAGATAAGGTTTCTTAGTCATTTCATGTCAAATCTACACAAATAAGTAATGTTCTCAACCTGACACCCACTCCCCTTTATCTTGAATTTTTAATGAAACTTTACAGTATTCATTAGCATACCCAATATATTTCAGAAGTGTGTGTTAAGTTTTAATACAGCTGTAAAATTTTCAGCAATAAAATGTAGAAAGTTCACCAAATTTCACAATTTTATACATTACAGAAGTATCGACAACTCAAGTTCTTCTTACCACAGACCGACAAAGTTAGCTTTTCCCAAAACGTTTTTTGCATTGGCTTTTAAATATGTTATTTACTGTGTAATTTTAATTTAAACTCAAAGTTTTAAAGTTTTGAATTTGACTTTAAATTTCTAAAAAACGTGACTGACCTTTATTTAAGAATGATGTGCAATTACATGACGGTGATAACATGCTATAAATTTAGGTGGCAATTAAAAGGCATCAAAGTTACAGGGAATTGAAGAAACCAGATGCTCAGTCAACTTATCGTAGCAATATAATGTAGCAAGTAGATGTTCCTCACCACCCAAGAGAAGCATTATGTACTATCTAGCCAACCAGCATCACAGAAAAAACAGTATATCAGCTTGATTAAAAGCAAAGATTTGTGCTAAAATGATTGAAGATTAATGTCTGCTGTATTACGCACAATTAGATTATGAAATAATAAAGGTTCTGATACATGAAACCAGTTCCTAAAAACCCATGAGAACTTTTGGATTTACTATAAATTCTTCATCAGATGTGATTAAAAATACACAATAAAAGCAGGCTAGAAGATTTGTCCCGGTTGAGACGTGTGATACTATATAGCGTGTTTGTTAGTTGCACTGGTTGTGATGTACAGATTTATTCTGCGCATGTGTCGATGATTTCTATTCCATGCTTGGATTGGAATTTCTGCCCTCAGTTGATTCCTGAAGGAGGGGGGAGTAATTTCTGGGTTCATTAATTGTTTCCACTGTGGTACGAGAACACAAGGGTAATCATCGTTGCAGCACTGATGGCTAAGTTTATAGAACAGTAGACTTTCCGCTAATAATAAATGTGATTTTGCTCGTGGGGTGCAGAGAATGTTTATGTCAGCCCATTGTGGTGCGTATGTGCCGTCGTGACATAGTCTTGCTAGTGCCGTGAATGCTGACGCAGTACAAAGGCTATACTTGTGTTCAGCCATTCGGCACTTCAGTGTTCTTGAGGTCGAGCACACATACCCTCACAGACAATGAAATGTGTGCACCAATAAGGAAGCATCAGATTGAACTGAAATTTTATGGACATAATGATACAGATGAATGATACACATGATGGCAAAAAAAGAGCTGCAGGATAATTACAGAGGGATTTGTGGTACGCAGTCCGGTCATCTTAAATAGCACGTCGCACCACCTCGTGTGGCGATACATGCTGCAATATGGTCCCGCATGGAGGCGAACAGGCGCCTGATGTTGTCCTGCGGCAGACTGGCCCACATGTGTTGTACAGTGTCAGGGGTCGATCCAGGATTTTAAAGACGATACCCAATTTTGTGAAATTTTGCCTATTTTTGTGAAATTTGCTTATTTTTGTGAAATGTAGCACATTTTTGAGAAATTTATCTAGTTTTTTGTTTAGAGCAATTTTAATCTTCCTCTGTAATTATTATTCTGAAAATAAAAATTGTCTTATTTCAGTTATTTTTTTATTATTAGGAATAAAACAAGATGATATTAAGAATTTTATTTTATTTTATTTCTAATTGTGGTCCACGCTTCCTGGGTTTGCAGAAAGTCTTCTGTTTCGATGATAGTGCATGCCAGGACTGGAAAAATAGGTTCCAGATCTAGGAGACAGTTCCCAAAATTTAGGTGCCAGCTGAAGTAAATTCCAATTTTAAAGAATCACACTCAAAAGTAAAGTGTAAAGATGATGGAACAAAAAGTTATGTATTTTTTCTTGTCATTTTTTTAAAACCCAAATCACTTACTGCTAAATAAAATTTCAATTTGGTCCATAGCCCCCCCCTTCACCTACTGCAGCATTTCTCTAGTAGGTGCTCACAAAAAATTAAAATTTTAAGTTTTCATTTTATTTAAGTATAATTTATTGAAATTAAATTTTGAACATATAAGCCCTAAGTATCGTATTTTCCTTCCTATAATCAAAGAGTGGCATTATAACTCACCGGCTACAAAATTTAGAAACAAATAAAAAAAAATTTTGCGCATAATCTGCAGCGAGAATAAATCTGCAGCATTGAATGTGTGAAAACTACATATGCTGACATTACAATGTGAATATGTGTGAATGGTGTTTTATCAAAGTAGTTTTCTACTGGCGCAGGAGCCAGACAAGGTTGTGTACATATTGTCACTATGTTTGTTCAATATATTTATGGATGCACATGGGTAATGCCAAAATTGACAACACAGATTTATGTCTTGGAAAATCCCATATGTGCAGATTGCTGTAGACTGACCATACAGTCTTTTTGGCACAGAGCAGAAGTAAGTTGCAGAGCATGTTGTTCCAGATGTACAAAGTTTACATGAAATTCAGACTGAAGTATAAATGAAGGAAAAAACTGAAGTTATGGTGTTTGAACAAGGAACTGTTAGTAATGAATGCAAGATCAATCTCAATGTTACATAGATACACCAGGTGAACTTGTTTGTATAATTAGAAACCACATTTAATAGAGAAAACATATCAGATGGTGAAATCTGTAAGATAGTAAATTTAGCTTTGAAAGTCATAGCTGCCAAAAGTCAAAAGATTTCACAGAACTGATGGGTTCTTAAAAAGGTCCTGAATGGCTGTGTATGAAAGTGCAATTGTTCCTACTTGAATGTATGACTGACTACTGCAGAAGAGACATGGGAGTTATTTGAGTGCTGGACAGATGAATTACTTACAGAAGGTTTTTTTATTGTATAACCCTGGAGCCAATCTTGCACAAAAATTTTTACTTCTCCTCTGAGGCTTTTTCTACACCGATGAGCATTACATTACAGCCACCTGCCTAATAAAATGCAGGATCCACTTTAGCCTGCAAAATAGTGGCCACTTGGCGAGGCATCGATTCGATGAGGTGGCGATAGATATCCTGGGGTACGTGGTACCATAATGTCAACAGCAGGTCCTTCAGTTCCCGTACATTTTGGGGTGGTAGTGATTTAGCACAGGCCTGCTTTTCCAAGTTGAACCACAAATATTCGATTGGGTTCATGTCAGGTGAATTTGGAGGCCAGGGCATTAACAGGAAGCCACCAGCATGTTCCTCAAACCACTCCTTGATGATTCTGGCAGGGTGGCATGGTGCATTATCCTGTTGGTAATGGCCATCACCAGCAGGGAACACAGTTGAAATGAATGGGTGAACTTGATCTGCAATGATGTCCAGATACCTGACAGCTGGCAGGGATTGTGCTATTAGGAAAATGAAACCTAAAGTGTCCCAAGAAAACATTGCCTACAGCATACCGCCACTGCTGGCCTGTTTCTGCCCTACATTACTTCCAGGTGCCATAGCCTCTGTTGGTAATCAGCGTATCTGTGCTCAGCTCTCTACGTGATGCACCAGGAATCTTTACTTGTCAGACCAGGTCACTTTCTTCCAATCATCCACGAAAAATTTCAGAAAATTTTTTACAGTGTACTAAGAGAATTTATTCAGCCCAAATGGTAGGAAAGAAAGATATAGGAAAGCCAATGACACTATTGGAGGACCAGATTCAGGAATGTCTTCATGAGAAAAAGATAATGAGTATGAAGCACAAAAGGGTCTCTCATGTAAGATGTGTGGGATGTCAGTAAAGCTTGAGTTATATGCCAAAATTGCTGTAAATGGAGACAACTGATACATCAGTAGTAAGTAAAATCTAGTTTCATCAGTTTTAAACTTCAATCTGGCATATGAGCTTTTTGCAGAGCTAACCTCTGAATCTCAGGGGAAAACTTAGTGATATGTCTAATAATTAATGACTTCCTCTAATTACTTTCAGTACCATAAATACTTAATGGGAATTATAGAGGATGAACTTATTATGGTACATTACATCGCAAATTTTTGATCTATACACTACATCATCGTCAGGAGTTCTTGCATCTTACTACTTCCACAGGTCTGCAACCAAGCCTGGTTGATTAGCCATCCAGCAGGGTCGTTGATGCTGCCACCTTGTGTCTTGTAAATTTCCAGGGATTCCTCTAATTTCCTGTTAATTCCGTGGGACTGATGCTTGATGACTTGTAAGGAGTCCCATTCCATTTTGTGGCCAGTTTGTTTTATGTGCCTGTCTAATCATGTTTTATTTTAAATGTTCCTTATTGCTGCTTTGTGTTCATTAATTCTTGTGGTTAACCATTGTCCTGTTTCTGCTATGTATGGTAAACCACATGAACACTCGATTTTATAAATTACTCCTTCCTGGAGTAAAGTATGTCTGGGTGCATTTTTACCACTCCGCGGTGGCCATCTTGGCTTGTAAATCTAAAATGGCGGATGTTAAAGTAAAATAAATCCCAGATTTTGAATTCTCTTTGTTTTAGGGAGGGTAAGTATGTTTTAATTTTGTTATTTAAACCTGGAGAAGTCATATATTGAGTTTCCATCTAGAAAGTCATATTTTGAGAGTTCAAAATCTGGGGTTTATTTTATTTTAACATCCGCGCCATTTTAGATTTACAAGCCAAGATGGCCACCGCAGAGTGGTAAGAATGCACCCAGACAGCTGTTGTTTTTTAACTGTACAAAAACCATAAATGACAGAGGGCTCCAACTGGTTTCATTTTAAAGAGCATAGGTCTATCTATACAGAGAATATATAAATATTTACAAGAAATTAATATAATGAGAAATCATTTACTGAAACTCAAGATCAAAATTGATTTTTTTAGTGTTTTTGGCCCATTAATGTTTCATAGGGGATCAAAAACAAAATGGTATTTGGCTTATTTATAGCCTACAAGGAGTACTTTAAGGTGAAACAAATAACATTTGGTTTATACAATCATTTCATGCTAAAAGAGGGGTTTAAATTTGTTGAATTTTCAAAAAATAAAATTGCAAAATTTGAAGCTCTGTTTCTAAATAGGGGAAGGCATAAAGAATCTGAAACTTTCACAAAATACTCTTCTATGTGTCTACTGAGAGACATAGAAATCCCTACTTGTTTTTGTTTTTTTTAGTACTCTGTTAGTTAACGAGAAATTGTAATTCACTTTCAGAGGGATAATTATGTTTTCCATTAAAAACCAAGGATTATGGTTATGAAAGTAGCAGAATGAGATAAAATAAAAAGTACATGACTGTAGACCATATGTCTTCAAGTTTGTGGTATTTTCATTTGATTTTACTACCTTTGAACATATACTGCACATTTAGCAGTAGTCTTTATGATATATTGCTGAGACTATACCGATATAAATATCAGAGGTACTTATCGATTTTTCACTTTTACCAACATCTTGCCTAAGCATTAGCAGTTCAATTTCTGAAATGAAATTTCAGTGCAAATTAAAGTTTTTCAGTCATTTTAATATGAAAATACTACATTTATTATCCATTTTGTTATTTTAATCTGGTTTTATTATTTCATAATTCTTGGCTTTTAATTGAAAAATGTATAATCATTATTCCCAGTGTTTGTTAGTTTTTTCTGGAAAAAAAGGTGCTGGTACTCACCATGAAGATGTTATTGTGAGACAAAGTATTTAGGAAAATTTTCTCTAATGTTTCGTTTTTTGCTTCAGATTTTATTTTTCGGCATGCTTTGTGCACTGCACTCTCCTTATGATCGCAAATATTTTTTCTTAATGACATTAACTGTTGTTTCCAGGATTCTCCAAAATGACTGATTTTACCATTTGCCTACTCCACTGAAATTTTCATTCCCATCTTGTTATCGATGGCAAGACTTCAGACATCACGACACACTTTACAGCGCAACATTTTATTCTTGACATACAGCCACTTGTTTCTCTTGCAGAAGCTATTTTTCTGCAAAAGTGCCCAACATTCGGGCCAGTTATCAGAATCTGCTTCCTTTTGACCATGTGAATCTTCGGTCTTGGCTTCGTGATCTTCCTCACCACGGGTATTTTCGGTGCTAGTTTTCTGTTTTGCAGAATCACAAGTAGATTCGACAATTTCTGCTTCTCCAGCCTTCCTTTTTTTACTCATTGGCATGAAGTAACTACTTATTTTACTCATTTTGAACAATGATTGCACTGATTTATCTTAGATTAATTCAGAACTCACATGAACACCTGCCAACACCTGCCTGTTGCTGTTGCAGAGCAGATACAGAACTCAACTGATAAACAAACTGATATTGGAAGCAACTGGAAGTGAACACAACTTCCTGTTCTGGTTCAATCTTGCTATATTAGGCCATCTTAATGATTCTGCTGCATTGCTGAGGTACCTGCCCACTAAGTCTGGACCTCGCCTGTGCGCATGCTACAGCCGGCGCTCACACTCATGGCCAATCACTGTTAAGCACCGTCGTTCTCTCTCTGCTCTGAGGATAGAGAGAGTGCATCTTCCAGGAATTCCTCTCTGGGATGAAAGTCTTATGTAAACATTCTGTGTCAAATCAACACAATTTTAATATGAACAGGGTTCCCACTCAAAAGTAATAAAAAAATTCCCTGACTTTTCCAGGTTCTCCAGGTGGTTTTAAAAGTTTTCCAGAGTGGCATGCTGCAAAGAATTGTTACATTTCATTCCATTCCATTCATTTTTCTCACCAAAGAACACACTTGTAAATTCTTTGTGTAATTTGTCTTTATAAAATTACCCGCTTTTCATTAATAACAACTAACTGTGCACATTATTTTCTGTACCAAAGTTCCCTGAACTTTTGTGAATACTACCCACACGGAATTTGTAAATTTATACATTCTCATAGAAACAGGTCATATGTAAGAAAAAATCTGTCAGTTGAATAGTTTCAGTTTTTCTATAACACAATGCAGCTAAGCTTAATGATGGAATGGCTCTGTTCAAAGAAACATGTTTCAAGAGAACCAACAGACATATTAGAAGTTGAAACTGGCGAATACCTATATACACCCAATAATAAGACTTTGATCCATCATTTGGTTGGTTCTCTTGTGAAGTGTTTTTTTGAGGAGCCATTGTGCCTAATTGTTCCATGTTATAACAACTGCCTGCAGATATTGAACAAAAGCTTAACTGGCAATTTTAAAAATTCAATTTTGAATATTTTTTTACAGAATAAAGGAAATACTTAATATAACTGAAAGTAAGATCTATCAAATTCTAGGTAGGCAGTAATTGCAAGCGAATGTTTGAAATCTTGAAAAAATAAGTTTTTTTTGGCAAAATAAAGTATCCATTGATTTTTACAGAAAAGGTTAATTTTCCCTGAGTTTTTCCTGATTTTTACAAAAAAAGGTTAATTTTTCCTGATTTTTGGAACCATTTACAAATTCCCTGAGAATTCCAGGTTTTCCAGGTTGAGTGAGTGGGAACCCTGAAGAATTTTAACTCACCATCACAGATTTCGATGAAACTTGGCACAGAGGTAGCCTACATATACAGTAGCGAACAAAAGTATTTGGCAAAACCCTTTTTCGACCATGATTTTTTTTTCTGCTGGACCAAATCGGGTCCTTTTTTAATATGATATGTGTTATTCAGTTGTAAACATGACATATATGCAGATGGATCAGAAACCTTAACACAGATCAGGTACCGAGCTTAATCGCAAAGATCATACAAATTGACCAACAAAGTAGGTGTGTATCACATTCATTTAATGCAACGATAACAGAAAACAAGTACGAGAAACGAAAAAACAATAAAAAAGTTATGGTCAAAAAAGTGTTTCGCCAAATACTTTTGTTCGCTACTGTAGATGAAGAAAAATACCCAATTTTATTAAAATACGTCGGCCCATTTTGAAAATATGGCAATGTGAAGTTGTCAAAAATCGCCAAAAAACACCATACTGCCATAGTTTCAAATTGCTGTAGCAACTCTGCTAATTAAGCTAAAATTATGGGAGAGGTATCATTTTACAGCATTTTCCAAGAGCTTTCCTATTATATACAACACAATATGGATTTGAGATGAAAATTGTTTTTTAAATTAAAATTAAAATTAAAATTTTTAATTTATCAAAAAGTGCATTTTCAAAAAATTTCAAAAAATTATATGCAACACTTCACATTATTGTTAACTAATATACCCTAAGTATGAAAGTGGGACTGTAATGGGTTCACGCCTTTATAAAATTTCAAAAATACATATTTCACTAAAAAAATGACATTTTTGTAAAATTTATAAATTTAAGCGGAAATATACATAACTTACCCGTAAATAAATCTTCACTTTTTCATAAATTTATTTGTAATATATTTAAAATGTAACTAGTGACTATGACAGGGTGATTATTCTATCAGAACTACTAAAAATATAAGTTTTTTATGAATACAATTGTAATCTGATAGCCATAATTATTAAAAGTTTTAAGTATATATAAAAAGTACAAATTGGGATAAAAAATCTAATTGTTTATTCCAACTATCATAAATAGCAAATCACAATTTTATTGGATCCGCTCAGACCCAGCTATGCCAGTTCAGGGTCAAGCCACATGTCTGGAACTGCCTGAGTCTGGAGCTGTTATGACTCAACTGGTTTAAAACACTTTAAATCTGTTCCAACTGGTTTAAACCACAGGCAGGCTGATCAGTCTTCATACTGATTTAGTGGCAGTTGGATGTGTATGTTGTAGGTGATTAATGTGGTGGTATAAGTTTCTTTTTTAAATGTTAATATTTTGTGAGGTGTTGGTATTAGTGAAAAAAAAATATTTTCAAAGTTGTTACTCATTATTTCAGTATATTTTCTTAGTGTTCTCTTCGGAAACATTACTAAATTTTAACTGAGATCCGTGTGATATTATACAATGGAGAAAGAAAGATATCGGACACTACAATGTTGCAATCCTTTAAAAAAAACAATCATTCTGTGAAAAACATAAAGAGACTAAGAAATGTGCCTGAATGGATGTGTGATATGTTTCCTGATATGATGCCAAAGATATCAAAAATTTGTGATAATTGTAGGAAGCAGATTGGTTCATTGAAAAATATGCAAGAAAATAATGATTGCAGTTCGGATGATGATGATGAAACAAGCTATGATCCTCCACCTTCAGCTGTTCTGGAGACACTGAATACTTCAGGAATTAGGAGAGTCCCCTGTACGTAGTACAAATCTTCAGATGAAGCAGTATTCAACCAAAAAATTTAAAAACATTGGGTTAGCACTTAAAAAACAACTATTTGCTAATGCAGAGGATTCCTCACAAAATGAATGTGAGTCACTGGAACAATCTGTTATAGGTAATCTGAAAACTAGCTTTTCTTCAAGTAGTAGGAAAAAGAAAGTAATGCTACTAACTTGATTGCCTGTATCTTGGAGTATAAGAAAGATAATGCATGAATTCAATGCCCCTAACTACATGGTACGCCAGGCAAAATGGCTTTTGAAGGAAAGAGGTATATTAGAAAGTCCTGACCAAAAACCGGGAAAGAATCTGTCATAAAAAGTTGTGCAAACAGTACGTTCTTTTTATGAAAATGATGAAATAAGTAATGCCAGGGAAGAGAGACTGTGTAACTGTGAAGGGGGAGAATGGAGATAAAACAGTAATATCTAAAAGACTTATTTTGTGCAATTTAAAAGAAGCATATAAAATTTTCAAATTTCAAGAAATGAAGATTGGGTTTTCTAAATTTGCAGAACTGTGCCCAAAACACTGCATTTTAGCAGGACATAGTAGAACACACTCAGTATGTGTTTGCACTACACATCAAAATATCAAACTTATGATAGAAAATGCTAAGCTCGGTGTGTTAACCAATGGAGAATTGGCCTCTTATAAACACTCTTTGGCAAAAGTGCTGTGCAACCCAGCATCAATTCACTGCATTATGGAAAACTGTAGTTCTTGCCCAGGAAGCGACCCAATAAACAACACTACAAAATGCATTTGATAATAATATGGTTGAAAATATCACTTTTCGACAGTGGGTTTCAGTAGACAGATGTTACTTAGAAACAATGCAGAAGACCTCATCGGAGTTTATTGAATTATTTTCTGAAAAATTGACCACATTGACAATCCATGATTTTCTAGCTAAGCAGCAAAACTCTTTTATAAATGAAGTCAAGGAAAACTTGAATGAGGGTGAATATGTTGCTACATGTGACTTCTCTGAGAATTACACTTTCGTGATCCAAGATGAGGCCCAGAGTTATCATTGGTCAAGTAATCATGCAACAGTGCACCCCTTTGTAGTGTATTACAAAAGAGAGAAGAAAACAGAGCATATGAGCTATGTCATAATTTCTAACTGTCTAGAGCATAACACCACAGCAGTCTACAGTTAAAAAAAAAAAAACTAATTCCATTTTTAAAAACCAAATTTCAAACTGATATACAGAAGAAGATATACTACTTTTTGGATGGCAGTGCAGCCCAATACAAGAATAAAAAGAATTTTGTAAACTTATGTTTCCACAAAGAAGATTTTGGCATCGAAACAAAATGGCATTTTTTTGCCTCTGCTCGTGGAAAAGGACCTTGTGATGGTGTTGGTGGTACTATTAAGAGATTAGCAACAAAAGCAAG